>JNFV01000009.1:0-421949 GCA_002564235.1 Saccharomycopsis fodiens | reverse complement strand
AGACTGCCATCAGACTGCCATCAGACTGCCATCAGACTGCCATCAGACTGCAATTGCACTACTGCTTCCGTCATACTTAAGCTAATGCACTGCGTTTTCAGTGAAATCGCAGCACAGTGGCTTTGCCAGTGCACTGCTGCTTCCATCATGCCTGTTGTTTTCTGCTAATGTACTGCGTTTTCAGTGGCTCGCAGCACATTGGCTTCCCCAATGCACTGCTACTGCCCTGCTTTTTGCTGTCGCAGCACAATGGCTTCGCCAATGCACTGCTCATACTAACCCCAGGCCATCCGGCGCCGCTTGGAAAACGACTTCTCCAAAAAACGTAAAGAAATCACCTCGAAAAAACTGTCGCGCGCCAAGGGCCAGGCCGGCACCGTCGCCCTGCTCCGCCCCAACGAGCCGCTACTCTGCAAAGTCAACACCTCCGCGTTGGATGCGCTGCGACTCATGAGTGCCAAGAGAGAAAACTGCGTACTTGTAGTGGACGAGAAGAAGAGATTGCAGGGGATCTTCACCGCCAAGGACTTGGCGTTTCGAGTGGTGGCAAGCGGGAAGAATGCCGCGTTTGTCACTGCAGAGGAGATCATGACTAAGGCGCCGATCTGCGTGTTGCTGGACAGCCCTGCGCTGGACGCACTTAGTTTGATGGTGAACAAGGGGTTCCGGCATCTCCCGATCTTGGAAAGCGGGGGCGCGATTGTGGGGGTGCTCGACATCACCAAGTGCTACCAGGAGGCGATGGAGAAGTTGGAGCGGATGTACGAGAGCAGCAAGAAGCTCTACGATGCGTTGGACAACGTCAACAACGAGATCGGCAACTTCCAGCAGCCGTTCCAGATCGTCAAGTACTTTGAGAACCTCCAGGAGATGATGGGCGGCCCGACCTTGGACAGTGTGCTTGACGACGCCCAGACGTTGCCCGTGTACATCAACGTGCGGGCGTCGGTGCTTGAGGCCGCCCAAATGATGAAGCAGAACCGGACAACAGCCATTCTAGTGCGAGACCAGCACGACGACGTCACGGGGATCTTCACCTCGAAGGACGTGGTGTTGCGAGTCATTGCCGCGGGCTTGGATCCGAAAACCTGCAGCGTGGTGCGGGTGATGACGCCCCAGCCGGACTGCGCGGCTCGCGATCTCACGATCCACGAGGCGCTCAGAAAAATGTTCAACGGGCACTATCTCAACTTGCCCGTGGTTGACGGTGAAGAGATCGTGGGCATTGTCGAGGTGTTGAAGTTGACCTATGCCACGTTGAACCAGATCAAGGCGGTCAAGAGTGAGAGTGACGGCGCTGGTGGTTCTGCTCAAGGCGGCGAAAACCCGGTCTGGAACCGGTTCTGGACCACCTTGGACGACGACCTGGCCAGCGGGCATGGCAGTGGCAATGGGAGTGAGACGGGGCAGTCCTACAACAGGGGCAGCGAGACGGGGCAGTCATACAATAGAGACAGCTCCATTGGGCAGTCTTACAACAGGGACAGCTCCATTGGGCAGTCGTACAACCAACAACTAGTCAACACCCCCCATCCCGGACTAGCCCACCACGACTCCATCAAGCCCACAGACTCCATCAGTTGTGCCAATGAACTGAGGCAAATTGATAATGGTTCCGATGTGCGGCTGTATGCCTCGTCGCTTAAGGACAAGCCCACTTCTTTCAGCTTCAAGTTCAAGCTGCCCAACGGGCGGGTCCACAGGGTGACGTCACCGCTCAGTCTTGATTCGTTGCGCCTGCTTATTGCTGACAAGTTGACGGTCGCGGAGCTCAAGTTGGTCGACGGCCCGCGGCCATTGGCGGACGACTCGTCGGACGACTCCAGTGAAATAGAATACAACCAGGACGGGTCACACACGTTCAGACAAAAGGGCCTGCACAGCTTTGCCATATCGTACCGTGACGACGAGGGCGATCTTGTGGCCGTGACGTCGGACCAGGACCTCGCCGACTGCGTGCACGCGGCACGTGACCTCCAGCACAGCAAGGCGGACATCTTTGTCCACCATCCGGGGGCAAGCTTGGACCGGATCTTGCGGCCCAAGGCAGTGTCCGGGGGGCTCAGAGGCCCGCCAAGCCGCGCTGTGCAAGAGACTGAGATTGTCCCGGGGATTCCCAACCAGTTGTTGGTGCCTGGGGCGATCCTCACCTTGGCGGCGTCCATCTTGGTTGTTTTTAGTTTCAGTAGAAAGTAGCAATAGCAGCAGACCACGAAGTGGGATGCTGCGGTGTTGCAACTAAGCAGTGTCAATAGCAGCCAAACATTGTCAATAGCAGCAGACCACGAACTTGCAACTAAGCAGTGACAATAGTAGCAGACAAGAAGTGGCAATAGCAGCAGGCCACGGAGTGGGATGCTGCGGTGTTGCAACTACGCAGTGACAATAGTTGCAGACAAGAAGTGACAATAGCAGCAGACCACGGAGTGGGATGCTGCGGTGTTGCAACTACGCAGCGACAATAGTTGCAGACAAGCAGTGCCAATAGCAGCAGACCACGGAGTGGGATGCTGCGGTGTTGCAACTACGCAGCGACAATAGTTGCAGACAAGCAGTGCTTCAGTGCAGCCAAGTAGCAGTGATTGTTTGCAAGCAGTGATTGTTTGCAAGCAGTGATTGTTTGCAAGCAGTGATTGTTTGCAAGCAGTAATCGTTTACGAACGCTTTGCAGTGCACTGGCAGCACATTGGCTTCGCCAATGCACTGCTCTGCTTCGCTTCATAGACAGCAGTACATTATTCTCCTCGCAATACATCATTCTCCTCGCAATACATCAATCCCAATTGCCTCGCAATGTGAAATCGATATGCAAAAGCCACCGAGTCTGCCCCGCTTCAAACTCAGCACTTCTCAGGTGGAAACAGCAGGATCTCAATACAGTGCGTGGCAATCGCACAGTGCATGGCAATTGCACAGTGCATGGCAATTGCAGTAGAAGTCACGCACCGTATCAGCCAGTAAATTAAAGACACAAGAAAAATTAGCACGGATACAAAACATTCTCTACGTACGCGATGTACTAGCTATGCCAATTAAATATGCCAATCTTTTAGTACCAACACTGACCACGGCCATTACCGGGTAACCATGTGAACTGTGGGGTTCTGATTGACTGCAACGCCCGAGGCCACTCCAATGACCCAGCGGCCCAGAAAGAGGCCCAAGCTGAGCAATGTCTGTCTATTGGATCTCCCTGATGAGATCATCAAGACCATCTTTGGCTTGATACAAAAAGGTGACGTCATTGCACTAGCCTCCACCTCCAAGAGATACAGGCTGGAACTCATCTCGTTTGCATTCAATCCGGTGCGGGTTTGTTGGGAGGCGCTCCAACGATTCAATCAAGAGATTCTGGGAAGCTGGGAAAGTCAGGCAATTCTAGGAAGCGGGGAAACGCAGGGGGAATTCTCGGAGGGTGAAAGCAAGAAGGGAAGTGAGAAGGGAAGTGAGAAGGGAAGTGAGAAGGGAAGTGAGAAGGGAAGTGAGAAGGGAAGTGAGAAGGGAAGTGAGAAGGGAAGTGAGAAGAGAAGTGAGAAGGGAAGTGAGAAGGGAAGTAAGAAGAGAACTCGAGAAGAAGGTGGTCTAATAGATAGTGGTCTGAAAGATAATGAGCTCAATGAAAGTGGGCCTAATGAAAGTGGTCTAAAAGACAATGGTCTAAAAGATAATGGTCCAAATGACAGCCGTCTAGCTGAAAGTGAATTCTGGCTGCTCCGCAGCTACGCCCCCGAGATACACCACTTGGTCATCTGCTCTGCCTCCAACAAGTTGGAGTGGCACAGCGGCGAGGTGGTGGCGGAAATAATACGCAAGCTAGGCCACTTGAGAGCATTGGAGATCAATCTTAGTTCCGCCTCGTTCTGTCTAAAGTACTACACGTTCCAGGAGAGCATCAGACTGTTGCACTTGAGAACCGAGCGGCCCAACTCGATCTTCGACCTCTCCCACATTGCCCAGTTCAGACACATCCACCGCCTTCGGTTGGAAAACTTCCGGTTCCAGTGGGAATCCGCAGCAGGTGGCACGGCGGAATTTCGGTATCCGTTGGTTGACAACCTCGAGCTTAAGAACTGTTCCTGGAGGTGGCCGTTCACCTTGCGGCAGTTTAGCCAGCAGAGTGTGGATATTGGTTCTGCCACCAATGGCTCGAAAACAAGTGGCTTGGAAGTGGTTTTATCGGAAAAGGTTTCACCGGAAGTGGATCCCTCGGAAGTGGTCCCCTCGGAAGTGGGTCCCCCCGCAACCAAGTGCGGACTACAGACGCTCTCCATACAGTACACCAGTAACAATCCGTTTCTTCTCAGCGAGCGGTTCAAGTCGTTTCTCGGGGACTTTCTCGTCTCGCCGGGCCTCGAAAAGTTGACCATTGACGTCAGCGGGAACGAGGAGGTGTTCAAGTTTGCGAACATCGAGGGAAATCTCAGAAAGGAAGATACCCGGCGGTTGCGGCACTTTGAGTTGAGAAAGTAGGCTGCCGAGCGGAGCGAGGCAGCGGCAGTGTATTGGCGAAGCCAATACGCTGCGTCTGAGCATTGACAGGGACCAGCAACTTTACTAATTGGGAGCATCCACTAGCAGTGGCGAGTGGTAGCGAGACGCTGCGGTGTAATCAACTGCGATGTCAAACTAACTGCGATGTCAAACTAACTGCGATGTCAAACTAACTGCGATGTCAAACTAACTGCGATGTCAAACTAACTGCGATGTCAAACTAACTGTGATGTCAAACTAACTGTGATTTTAAACTAACTGCGATGTTAAACTAACTGCGATGCCAAACTAACTGCTGCTACTCAGTAAAGTGCGCTGATGGCTCACCGGCCAACAGCTTTGACGCACCCACCGGCTGAACCATTAATGGTACTACTACCCTACTACTTGAAGCACTGCCATTGCTGAAGCATTGTCACTAAAGCCACTACTACTAAGCATTGTCACCGAAGCCACTAATACTATGCATTGTCACTGAAGCCACTACTACTATTGCCACTAAAGCCACTACTACTAAGCATTGCCACTAACGCCACTACTACTAAACCATTTTCGCAACACCCTGCTGTTTACTAGATCACTTGCAGCACCCGGGCTATATCACTGTTACTTTTATCATCATTATTATTTCAAGTCATTGTCGCAGCACCCTGGCTTCGCCAGTGCACTACTAGGCACTGCTCTTGGTCACGTGCCGCACTGTTTACTTTTCAAGCAACAACTCACAAACAACAAACACCAACAAACAACTAACAAACAACAACCTACAACCAACACCTACAACCAACACCAAAAACCAACACCTAAAACTAAAAAACAACCACTTCCTGAAATGTCTGAATGGAGCTCGCCCACTAAGCGGAACCGGCTCAACGACGTCAGTTTCAACACCATCAAGCTGAAATACTTGCAGGGCGTCTCCGACGAGCAGTCTGAGCAGGAGAACAGGAAATCGCCAGAACACAAGCAGAGCAGCAAATCTCCATCTGACAACAAGGACAGCCCCGAGCGGTTGCTGCGGTACCTCAAAGGGGAGCGGAAGGAGCAGCGCAGAGATGAGTGTCACGTGACCGAGCAGCTGGCTGACGGCCTGGCTGGAGCCAACGAGGTCTCTGCGACGCCATGTCTCGCTCCCCCTGGCACTTCGCGCCAGGGGTCGCCTCTGAAAAACAAGTTTGGAATGCTCACTGACCTCGAAATCCACACCCAAATCCAAACTATCATGAACAACGAGATCATTCTCAAGAACCTTCTTCTCAGCGTGGTGTCGTCGATGAAAAACAGCCGGCAGAGTGTGGAGCAGTTGGCCCAGAGCAGTCAGGATAGCAACAGGGAGCTCAAGAGCATCATTGCTGCGCTTGATGCGGACAGAAAGAACGCAGTGAGTAGCGGCACCGAGGCGGCGGCGGCGGTGGCCAAGCTTAGTCAGCGCTTAGATAATCAGAAGGACGGGGCGGCGCTTGCGCGGGTCGCGGCGCGGATGGATGCCCTTGAGCCGCTCGTCAAGAAGCTTTCCAGCGAGGGTGTTTTCCTGCCGGCGAAGCAGACAGAGATCACCTACAACATTGTCAAGGCGAACCGCGCGGAGGCGTTGTCCATCATGCATGAGATCGGCACCTTGAAGGAGCTGCAGAAAGACGCGTTGAAGCAGGTGGAAAAGAAGTTGGCAAATGTCAGTTCTGCACAGAGCAATGAGCTGTCCAACCTTTTGTTGCTTACGAATTTGAGCAAAGTTGTTGGCGAGCAGTTGCATCAGAGCGAGACGAAAACGCGGGAGTTGTTCAGTGCGTTGGAAAGTAGATTGGACCAGGCGGCGGCGGTTGCGCAACAGCAAGCAGCGCAACAACAAGCGGCGCCGTTGTTTGACGCCAAGTTGGAGGCTCTTTGTTCGGAGGTGAAGCACGTGCGGACCGCCGTCGACAGCGATTCGCGACACTCAAAGCACATGGACTTGCTCGAGGTGATTTTGACCGAGGTCCGGCGGGCGGCCTCCAGTGGGGAAGCCAGTTCTCAGTTGAACGAGATCAAGAACGAGCTCACTGTGCTTCGGGAAGGTATCTCTGCGCAGAGTAGTGAGGGTGTGCTTACCAAGTTGGGAGAGCTAGAAGCGCTGTTAGGCAGTGGGAAGCAAGTGGACGGTATCAGGGAGGAGATCAGAGCCTTGGCGGCTCGCAGTAGCGCAACTCAGGACGGGGTTGCCAAGTTGGCCGGCCTCGTTGCACGTTTGCCCGACAAGCAGACAGTGCTGGAGAGCAACGGGGCAATGTTTGAGAAAGCCTTGGAAAAAATATCAAGTATGCCGCAGGAACGGGATTATGAAAGCTTAGCTGCCGATGTGAGACAGGCCATCGCGGAGGAGCTTGATCTGGCGAAATCCTCGAATGAACAGCTCTTGGCTGACGCGACTGATCGGATCCAGGACATGGTCAAAACCAGCCTTGTCGAGCAACTCGTCAGCGACACGGACATGAAGATGTTGGACGAGCGGTTGAAACAGTGGTCCGGCGACGTCGACAAGAACATCAGCCAGTTGCTTGTCAGCTCCCTCAACTCCAAGTTCCAGGCCCTGTTGCAGGAGACGATCCAGCAGACGTTCCGGGAAAGCGCCCAGGAGTTCCACAAAACAGTTTCCAGCGAGTCCAAGAGCGGGGAGCAGTTGATCCGAAAGGAGTTCCGGCGGTTGGAGCAGCGCATCGGCGGGGCCATTGGCGGAGCCAAAGATTATGAAATTGGCTCTGCTATTGCACTGCCTAACTCCGCGAAAGATTTGGAAATCGCCAGCCTCAAGCGGAAGGTGTCGGAGCTCGAGGAAAAGTGCCGGTTGGAAGACTCTGTTGGTGTTCTCGAGAGCAAGAAGGTGAAGCTTTCTACCGAGTTGCATCATCTCACTGCAAGCTACAAAGAGCGCTACTCTGAGTACGAGTCTTTGCTCAAGAGACAGAGCGACGTTTCCTCAAACCTCAGCAGTCTTATGCTAGACAAGTACAAGAACATCTTTGGAGCGAGCGCGTGGGCCGCACTCAAGAAGGAGGGGAGCACGCCGTTTTCTAGTCCCCGGAAACTGCCCCAGAAGCTGCCCCAGAAGGGCGTGCCATCCGCGGTTCTCTCGCCGATAAAGAACAGGGTTGTTTCCTCGGGGTTGCGGGTGGAGAAGGAGCGGGTGAGAAGCCCGGAGCGGCGCAAGTTGTCGTGGAATGTGGGGGAGAATAAGGAGAATTAGCAGTCATTAGCAGTAGCCTGGCGAGTGGAACGAGGCAGCGCTGCTGCGCTTGCTTCTTAGTTAGCAAAATCCCGCGGTGTTGTTGTGCTCATGGATCGCGAAGTGTCAAAACCGCCGCTGGACTGCGTTTTGTCTCAGCTGAAGTTGTTTAGCCTTGGCGGGGAAACGCAGCGCGCTGCGAGTTGTTGTTTTTTTGTATTATTTTCAGTGCTGTGGCATTATTGAGGGGCCTTGCACCTTTTATGACTTTATTTATGATCTGTTTCTTTCAAGTAGTGAAGCAGCAGTGCACTGGCGAAGCCAGTGTGCTGCGACAATGTTTTGGCAGTAGTATTAGTATATAGCTTGGATTACTGAAGTGTGGCTGTGGGCCTTGCAGCTGCCACCTTTTATGCCTTTATTTATGATCTGTTTTATTCAAGTAGTTGTCAGCAGTGCACTGGCTTTGCCAGTGTGCTGCGACAATGGTTTGGCTTTGCCAGTGTGATGCGACAATGTTTTGGCAGTAGTATTTGTACATAGCTCGGGTTACTGATCACAGTTAGACACTTGATTACAGTTTGTTAGACACTTGATTACACTCCAGCGTCTCGCTAACGTTCGCCACTGCAGTAATCGGTCACAATGTTGGCCTACACACCTATGCTGCGTACACTATTTGCATACTTCGCCCGTGCACTGCAAATGTACTCTCTACACTTCCCTTGCATGCTTTCATTTCTTTTATGTAGGCAGGTCCTATGTGCTTGACATGTGCTTGACATTTGACGATGTCAAGCACATTCTGCAGAAATTAACCGAGCCAACTGAGCACGAGCAAAGCAAAGTCCAACTGAGCACTTTGCTTCGCTCGTGCGTATGACCTCTCACTTGGCCTCCTGCTTGTCGTCCTTCAAAAAGTCGTTCAACAACTTCTCGACATCGATGTCGTCCTTGCCGGCAGCCGGAGCAGTCTCGGCAGCCGGAGCGGCGTCGGCCGGGGCGGCAGGCTTGTTGCTGCTGTAGACACCGGCGCCGACGGCGGTTCCGATGGTCGCGGCGGAGAGCTGTTGTTAGTATAAGCATAGTTCAGCTATGCACTGGCGAAGCCAGGGTGCTGCGTTTGCACTAAAAAGATGTTTTAAGGCTGAGCACTGAGAGTGAGCACTAAGTAAGTACTAAGAGTGAGCACTAAGTAAGTACTAAGAGTGAGCACTAAGTAAGCACTGAGAGTGAGCACTAAGTAAGCACTGAGAGTGAGCACTAAGTAAGCACTAAGTAAGCACTAAGAGTAGGCTCCCCAGTGGACAATACCACGAGTTGTGACAGAGCTCTAAATAGCACTGTGCCAGTGCCCTGTAATGGTGTGCCATAGCAAAAACCGGATCAATATACTCTGATGTAGTGTACCAGCAGTGTGCCATAGTTGGCAGTGTAGTATGGCTGTATACAGTGATAGTCGCTATGGCACTGAAAGTCACTTTGACGCTGTGCACTATACAAGTGAATCAGTGCAGCAAGGCAGCAGTGTAGCAGTGTAGCAGTATAGCAATGACATAGCAGTAAATCATAACAGCGCCGCAGTGTAGCAGTGTAGCAGTGACATATCAGTGACATAGCAGTGTCCAAACACAGTGCTATCACTGTGAGCACTGCAATCTGCAGCGCTCCAACTCTATACACACCATGTTCAAACAGTTGTTCACACCGAGAAGCGGCTGGCCAAAACCCACTCGCCAAAACCCACTCGCCAGAACCCATTCGCCGCATTGCGCTTTCAGTCTGCTGCTTTACCAAAGTGCTTGCCAATTTGTATACCAAAGTGCTTGCCAATTTGTATACCAAAGTGCTTGCCAAAGTGCTTGCCAAAGTGCTTACTGCCAGTGCTTACTGCCAGACTGCTTGCCTAACTACTGTCGCACTGTCTCACTTCGCTCGCCAGTGCTTGCTGTAGTGCTCACTCACAGTGCCATTGGCAGTGCCATTGGCAGTGCCATTGGCAGTGCCTAGTATTACCGCATTCCCGTTAGCAGTACAAACACAGCACATTGGCTTCGCCAATGCACTGCTTGCACTACTGTCGCACTGTCTCGCTTCGCTCACCAGTGATTATCCACTTACCACCCACGATGGCACCTTGGCGCCCAAAATTCTGTAGTACGATCCCATTGCTTGTCTGATACGCTTCCTTGCTGGGGTCCCTGGTGCGCGGATCCGGTGAGATCTTACAGGCGGAGCGGGGGCCGGGTAAGGGGTGCAGCAGCAGACCGCGATAGCGGGATGCTAAGCAGTATAAGCAGTATAAGCAGTACAAGCAGCAGCAGCAGCAGCAGCAGCAGCAGCAGCAGCAGCAGCAGCAGCAGCAGCAGCAGCAGCAGCAGCAGCAGCAGCAGCAGCAGCAGCAGCAGCAGCAGCAGCAGCAGCAGCAGCAGCAGCAGCAGCAGCAGCAGCAGTAGCAGCAATATCCAAATTATTATAATCTATCTTGAATTTCAATTTGTCAATTGAATTCATCTTGAATCTTAATTTGTTGATTGAGCTGTCTATTGTGGACGCACTGGCGAGCGGAGCGAGACAGTGCGACAGTAGTGCAAGCAGTGCAAGCAGTGCATTGGCGAAGCCAATGTGTTGCGTTTGTAGTGAGATGAGCACCACTCTTCAGCACAGTAGTCATAGCAGCAGCAGCAGCAGCAGCAGCAGCAGCAGCAGCAGCAGCCGCAGCAACAAACTAGCAGCAGAACACTAGTATATGCAGCACACTGGCTACGCCAGTGCACTGATCACCGGAAACTCAAACTCGTAGCGATACAGCTCTGAGGCACATTGGTTCTGCTCACAACTTTTCATGTTGAATGTACATTGAATATGAGCGTGTGCTGGCCATAGTTGAACACTTGTTAGACAACACTTGTTAGACAACACTTGTTAGACAACACTTGTTAGACAACACTTGTTAGACAACACTTGTTAGACAACACTTGTTAGACAACACTTGACAACACTTGCTCATATCGCAGCGTCTCGCTGACGCTCGCCACTGCTTCAACTGTTGATAGCTATGCTATATACCATACATTATGCCAACCTGCGGATCCAAGTTTTGACAAACATTTAGATAAATATTGGACAACTTTTGATAAGTATTGGACAAACTTTCTGGAAAGTGTTTCGGCAGCACAATGACTCCGCCAATGCGCTGCGCACAGCAGTCCATAGCAGAAAGCCCAGCACCACTTCTCAGCACAGCAGTCCTTCGCTCGCTAACTGCACCGCATTGGCTTCAAAGTGCACTGCACAACATTGGCTTCAAAGTGCACTGCACCACATTGGCTTCAAAATGCACTGCACCGCACTGTCTGGCAGACGCTCGCTAGTGCTTTAATGTGAGCTACACCGCGCTGTCTCGCTAACGCTCGCCAGTGCTTTAATGTAAACGGCACCGCACTGTCTCGCTGACGCTTGCCAGTGCTAATGCTCACCAGTGCTAACCATTGCTTCATTGACGCTCGCCAGTGCTTCACACGGCTCTAATGTAAACGGCACTGCACTGTCTCGCTAACGCTCGTCAGTGCTAACGCTCGGCAGTGCTAACGCCAGTGCTAACCATTGCTTGATCGCACTGCCTCGCTAACGCTCGGCAGTGCTCTTTGCCACCATGTAGTAACTCTCCATCCGGTACCTTCTCAAAAAATCCAACACCGCCGCCTCGCCGTCCATCCGGAGCGTCGTCCACTTCTGAAAATGAAACTCCCTCTGCTGACCCTCCCAAACAAGCATGCACCGGTTCAGCAGAAGATCCTCCAACTCGGTCGACTCGCCCTCGGCAAGAGCCCGCTTTGGCATCACGTTCTCCCCCCACCTGATCCGGTCAAGCATCAACCGCTTGTACTTCTCGACCAGCTGCTTCGACCCCTCGACCACAACCAAGCTGAACCCCCGGTCGCTTCTCACACACGCCGCGCCCCGCAACTTGTACTGCTTGGCATTGATGTCGACTTTGTACACATGCTGGCTGTTCACCAACCGCGCCACCTTGAACACCGCACAGTGGACGCCCAAACTCGCAACGTCGCGCTCGACCTTGCTCTCCCGCTTCTCCTCTTTCTCCTCTCTGCCCAAGATCCTGCTCGCGTTCGCCTGCTCGTGCCGCTCCCGCCTCTGCTCAATCTCACTGCGCACTCTCATCTCGACCGCCGTGGGGTCTCGGATCGCCTCGTTCGTCAAGACATTCATGAGATTGCCCAACTTGATTTTAGGCGCCGGGGCGGGCTCCAACCCGAGCCGGATCTTGTCCTGCTGCTCCTTGTGCTGCTCGGCCCGCCGGTTTTTCCGGATTCTTTTGAGCTCCTTGCTGGTGAGGTAGAGCGGCTTTGGCGGGAGGTGCAGCTCCCAGGGCGAGCTCACAGGAAGCGGGTGCTGTACAAAACTGGTGATCGGCGTGTCCTCGCTGTTGAGAAGCGTCGCGTCGTCCAGAACAAGACTGCTTGCCGTCAAGTCTGAATACGTCTTGATCGGCCGCATGAGCTTCACATCCCACCACTCCACTGCCGGCGGGGCCTGCCTCCGATACTTGTCCTCCCCCAACGTCTCGTCAGCCGCCAACCCAAGCAGCCGCACTCTTTCTTGTTCTCTCTCCGCGGCTAGCTCCTCTTCCTGCCTCTGTCTGAAAAGCTCCCCCTTCTGTATGTACTTCCCCGGCTCATTGAACCGCAAGGCCTTACTGTTCTTCTTCCTTGAGCCAAGCTCAAGCGGATCGAAGTACGGATTGAGGGCCTGCCGCGAAACTCCGGGGCGGGTCTTCTGCTGCAACAAGGGGTTCTCCACCTTGGTGTCCGAGGCGATATCGCGGAGCAACGGGTGGATCTTGGTGTCTTTGAGCCCGAGGATGGGCTCCAGAGAAGCGGGTTGTGAAGCGGGCTGTGAAGCAGTGTGCGAGGTAGTGTGCGAGGCCGGTGCATCGTCCCTCCTGCTTTGCCGCTTACTCTGTGTCCTGCTCTGGCTCTGTCTTCGCTTCATTGGAGGGGGCAAATAATATTTTTGGTCTGACTGTATTTGGCCGTAGTGTATTTGGCCTACTGTATTTTGCCTATTGTATTTGGCCGTGGTGTACTATTAAGAAGTGCTCTTGTCACTATATTTGTTGCGCCAACCTGGTGGGCGCATGAAAATTAATTCTGACCAAGAACCAGCAAGGACTCAGGCACAGCAGAGGGCAGCTCTTACGCAGTTTTCACTTGTGCGATTCATATATTTCTTTTTGCTAATTCCTAATCTTGGCTTTGCCATCAACCAAAATGATCTACATAATTGAACACATGGAGAGCGGGTTCACCCAGTGGGTGGTGCTCGAGTACTCGCAGATCATCCGCGAGATTGGCCAGAAGAACCTCCTTCTCACCAGTTTGCCTAAAACAACGCAGGAAAGCGACATTCCCGAGCCGCTCAAGGCGCTCGGGCTCCAGTGGACCACCAAGGAGATCACCGAGTTGACCAGCGAGGACTTTGACTTTGTTCCTGCCAAGGGAATCGAGGTTGCCCGCACCTGCCTCTTGGACCCCGGCGCCACTGTGGACTTGGTGCCTGGGGACTCGTCTGAGTTTGACTTTTTTGTGTTTGGCGGCATCTTGGGCGACCACCCGCCGCGCGACAGAACCAAAGAGCTCAGAGTGAAGTACGGGTTTGCGGGGAGACGGCTTGGCAACAAGCAGATGACCACAGACACCGCGGTGAGAACCACCCAGCTCATCATCGAGAGCGGTAAGCCGTTTGAGGAGGTCAAGTTCATTGACTACCCGGAGATCAGATTCTCCAAGTACGAGGCCACGGAGATGCCGTTCCGGTATGTGTTGGACGGCGAGGGGAAGCCGATCTTTCCCAAGGGGATGTTGGACTTGATCAAGAAGGATAGCGAGCAGGATATTGGGGATCTCTTATAGCACCGGCAGCAGCAGTGCATTGGCGAAGCCAATGTGCTGCGTCAGTTTTTAATGAGTATACCTCCTAATGAATATCAGTTCTTAATGAGCATAATGAGCATACTCTTAATGAATGTACCGTTCCTCAGTTCTTGGAGGCAAGCAGGAGGCCCCTTGGCCATTTGTGACTTTGAATAACTTCGCAGCACACTGGCTTACGCCAGTGCACTGCGCCAGTGCACTGCGCCCATACTACAGTAGATGTCATCTCGACCACAGTAGGATCTGTCAGAAGGCAAGTAGATTGCAAAGGGCAACTGACACATACTTGACTACGTATTTTTTCACACGGCGGAACACATGTTGGCTCCTGCGGTGTACCAGCCACTGGAGATACAACCAAGAAACAGCAAGGTCACTGATCCGCTTCTCTCGTGAGAGCGCAACACAACATACTTTTCGTTGTGTTTAGTACTTAGCGACAGTTTTGGGACTGCATGTCTACGAATGAGCTAGGATGCCTAGGATGCCTCCAAGTACGAAGATCTACACTACGCGATGGAGGACTATCCTTTGGACGAGATCAAATGCGGGTGACTTCTTGGGAATCTTAATGTTCATTAGCGGTGCTTGTCTATTTTTGACAACTGCTTGTCCAATGCAACGGGCAATCATTCACGTGAAGGGAAGTAGCGAGGAGCAGAAAGAAAGTTCTAAGTGGACTCTCTGCGCAGCAGTGCTGAGTCTAAAAAGTTCGCTTGTCACTGACTGATAGTCGTGGTCAACTGTGGTATTAGGACACACTTAGTGCACTGCTAACAAGAAGGTCGCAGCACCCTGGCTTCGCCAGTGCACTGCTCTTGGGTACACCAAAGCCATGGGTCATTCAGAGATGTGTCAAAGTGCGTCAAAAAGGGCCCTCTAGAAGTTCGTCAAAAGTAGACGAAAACTTTCAATTTTTGTCAGCCCCACTAAGCTCGTCTCCAGCTTTCGAACAAACCACTTTTCCCCTATGCTTCTAGTTCCATGTCCCCGGCGTCAACGGCCTCCCCTAAGCGTTTCCGGGTAACCCTTCACCCTGCTTACCGTTTTCTGACATATTTCGGCCGCTTTCTGACTTAAGCAAAGTGCCGTAAAGTACCTCTGCGATGCCAATGGAGTTGAGCCAGAGCGATCTCAACAAAGTCAAGGCGGTGGTCGACCAGGAGTTTGACACCGAGATCTTGCTCAAGCACAAGGATCTAGATTTGATCGAGAACGAGATCGGCAAGGCGGAGGCGCAGTTGACTAAGTTGCGGGAGGTGAGCAGAATCACCAAGCCGTCCAGCGAGGAGCCCACGGGGTACTCCAAGAAGTATGCCAAGTTGCTCTCCATCGTGAGCAGTGACCCGGAAGAGAAAAGAGAGGCTGTGGAGTATACGAGTGCCCCCTCGAATCACATGCAGACCCGGCTGAGGGCCCTGCTGTTGAGACCCGTGGCCCGCATGCGGCCGCTGCAGAACCTGGTGCAGTACAAGTACGAGCAGCAGCAGCAGTGTATCTGCCGGCGGTCGGACGGGGTCTTGGTGGGGCTTGTGTGCCCCAAGTGCCGCAAGACCGACTTCATGCTGGCGCAGGGGTTTGTGAACCACTGCCGGAACGCGCACCTGATCGAGGTTGGCAGCCACGACGACGCGGCACTACGGTGCGGGGTGTTGCTTCCCAAGGAAGAGCAGGACGACCAGGGGTTGGGCTCGTTGGAGGGGCTTGAGCGGCAGGGGTTGGACCCTGTGAAGAACTTGTTCCGGGGGGAAGCTCAGAAGCGGATCGCTAAGACCCAGGCGGGGGGAAACAGCAAGAAAGGTAAGGAGCAAGCTGGGCAGAGCCAGGGGAAGAGCCAGCGGACTGTGAAGGGAGGTGTCAACAGCGATTCTAATGACAGTGACGTAGACTGGCGCAGCGGGTTTGTGTTTGACAAGGGTGACAAAGATGGCAGCCACACGGGCGGGCGTACCAAAAGCGTGGAGATCCTGCCTTTTGAGCCGCAGTTCAGTCACTTGAAGAGTTTAGTCGGGGAGCGGGTGGAGAACTTTGATGGGTTGGTTGGAGAGGCAACGGGGAGTGAGCAGTAAGCAGTGCACTGGCGGAGTAAGCAGTGCACTGGCGAAGCCAGGGTGCTGCGACCTTACTTTTTGGCAGCAGCTCACTGGCGGAGCCAGGGTGCTGCGTGTGTACTGAGTGCGTTGGTACCACCGTGCACCAAGTGTGTAGTACCACTGTGCACTGAGTGCACTAGTACCACTGTGGCCACAATTGTCAGTCACAGACTAACATTCTGCGACGTTGTTTTTCACTTGAGCGATCATGCTTGCTGAAGCTCGCTGCTAACGTGCTGCTAAAGCAGTGCACTGGCGAAGCCAGGGTGCTGCGTGTGCACCAAGTATACTATAACCACTGTGCACTATAACCACTGTGCACTATAACCACTGGCACTATAACCACTGTGCACTAAGACCACCGGCTAATCAGGACCACGGCTGGCCCCAAGTGAAGAAGTGCAGCGTTCTGCTGTGCCGCCTACTATGTATGCAATGTGTATGTGTCATTTATGAGTTACGATGGGCGTAGAAAGCAGCACATTGGCGCAGCCAGTGTGCTGCGACGTTGCTTTTTCACATGGCAGCAGTGCACTAAGTGTGCATTAAAACTACAGACTAATCAAGACTACAGAACAAACAGAACTACATACTAGCTAGGACCACGGCACTTGAGCGGTGCATGCTCGCTAACGCTCGCTAGCACCGCGCTTGCACTGCCTGATCTGGGGGCCCTGAGTTGATATCTTCGCGCCTGACGAGTGGGCTCACTAGCTTCAAGGACTCATTGCTAACACTATATGACTCAGTGCTAGTTAGTTAGACACCGCAGTTAGTTAGACACCGCAGCGTCTCGCTAACTAGCACTGAGTCACAGTGTGAGCAAAGTCCTTAGTACACCCAGGGCTCTTAGTGATGTCGCAGCACAGTGGTGTAGCCAAGATCTACAGTGCTTTATTACTTTCAAGACATTGCAATATTTTGGTGTTAAAAAGAAAAGCTATGTGAGTATCTCGATAAGAATAGACCACTATTCTTGTGTATCTCTTTCGAGTTTGCTGCTTCAGCGGACAGCTTCCATGTACCTTTCCTCTCATGCTTTTAAGCAAAAAAGAAAATAGCAAATACAATTCCACGTCAACCCTTGAGCCTCTATTTGCAAGCCCTTAAATGCACTACAGGAGTAATGTGGCTCGCACAGTCGCGCAGAACCAAGAGAAGCAAGCTGTGTCACGTGCTGGACAGATTTTGCTGACTAAGCACGTAAAACATCCGGACACTATTCTTTGAGTGGTGTTAGGATGTGTGGCGATTTTCCTTCCCCTTTCTTCTTTGTGTGCAGCGACCGGCATCTGTGAAGTTGCACAAAGCCAAAACACCCGGACATACGGTGGAGAAACCGGTGTCTGGGTGTTACGCAACTGTCATGTGTATTGTGCGTTTACCTACAGAATTCCGCAGGGCCTCACTTAGCCACCGCAGTTGGTTAGACAGCGCAGTTATTTAGATATCGCAACGTCTCGCTAACGCTCGCCACTGCTTCAGTGACATACACATTGTGCCATTTGACCGTAGGTAAACTCTTAAGCTCCAGAACAACTTGTAAGTGATTCAATGAAGTTCTGAAAACATTGTAGTGAAATTGCACACTCTCGCTCCGCTCGAGTGTGTTAAGCTTGTATATTATGAGCTGCTACTTTCTAACTAATTCTCTGGTCTGAAAAAGTCGATCAAACCATCAAGCGTAGGAGGTCCTAGGAGCTCCGAGTGAGGCATCAGCCAGCTGGGAGGCAAACGGCGTACTATTCAGGAGCGCACGAAGTGTGCTCCGTTGGCAATAATCTTGAAGCACAATAATCTTGAAGCACAATAATCTTGCAGCGCAGTGGCGAGCGTAAGCGAGACGCTGCGGTGTCTAACTAAGTTACTGTGTCTGACTAACTGCGGTGTCGAGCTCAGCAGNGCAGTGGCGAGCGTAAGCGAGACGCTGCGGTGTCTAACTAAGTTACTGTGTCTGACTAACTGCGGTGTCGAGCTCAGCAGCACTGAGTCACAGTGCGGGCTGGTAGTGAGTCACAGGATGAGCTAGCGCATAGTAAAGAGCACACGACTCAGATTTTGCAACAGTCTGAACTAATACTCAGTAAAAAGCACACGACTCTGACGAAGTCAGAGTCTGAAACAACACTCTGTCTGACTTCGCCAGTCTGAACTAGCACTCAGTAAAAAGCATACAACTCTGACGAAATCAAAGTTTGAGCCGGCACTCAGAAAAAAGCACACGACTCTGACGAAGTCAGAGTCTGAACCACCCTTCAGTCAGGAGCACACGACTCTGACTTCGCCAGAGTCTGAACTAACACTCAGTGAAGAGCACACGACTGTGACTGCGTCACAGTCTGAACTAACACTCAGTGAAGCGCACACGACTGTGACTGCGTCACAGTCTGAAACAACACTCAGTTAGGAGCACACGACTTGACTTCGCCAGAGTCTGAAATGCCATTCAGTTAGGAGCACATGACTGTGACTTCGTCACAGTCTGAGCTAGCACTCAGTAAAAAGCACACGACTCTAACTTCGTCAGAGTCTGACCTGCCATTCAATAAGAAGCGCACGACTCTGACTCCGTCAAAGTCCGAACTACCATTCAGTTAGGAGCACACGACTGTGACTGCGTCCCAGTCTGAACTAAGACTCAGTGAAGTGCACACGACTCTGACTTCGTCAGAGTCTGAAAAAACACTGTGTTTAACCAAACCTAACCAACTCCCGCTCCACCACCTCCCTCCCAAACTTCACCAAATAAACCGTCCGCAACGGCGCCCCCTCCTTCCCCACCGAGTGCGCCGTCACGCTCGCCTGGAAATACGCCGCGTCAAGCAAGCCCTCGATGATGCCCGCCACAAAGGCGCCCGTGTTGAGCTGCTTGAGCTCTTTGGGAACACTGATGTACTGGCTGACCACCGGCTCGTTGTCGATGATCATGTACTCGTCGCTGTTCTCTTGCGACCGCTCCAACTCGTCCGCGGTTTTCCCGAACAAGCTGGGCCAGACAGTGGAGTGTATGAAGTGGAGAATGTCCAAGATCCGGACGTCCTTCTTCAACTGTTTTTTCGGATTGCTTTGGTTCTCCCGGAGATAGCTGAGCTCCAAGATGCGCGGCCCAATCGAGTAGCCAAGCACGTTCAACTTGGCCTCCAACTGCTGGATCCCCTGCAGGTTCTGATGGGTCCACGAGACAATCTCGGCAAACAAAAAGCTGAACGACGCCACATTGACCTCGGGAATTCTCCGGTTGAGATTCCGGTCATAAATCAGGCTCTTTTTGGCCAACAGGTTGACACTGGTGTTCAGCGGGCCCGGGGTCTGAGTCGAGACCTGCGACAACTGCTGGGGGCCGTTTTCCGGGTTGTATGTGCCGTTTGTAGGTTGCCCCGCGGCGTACGATGGTAGTATTATGTCGTCCATGAGAGCGGTGGGGGAGTGATACTGTTCCACACCAGGACACCTGAGCAAAACGCGAGTCCCCATGGTCACGTGACAAAACATGAGAGGCGGCCGCGGTTCCCAAAACCGCAACGCCTCGCAGTTTGACAAATTTTAACTACAACCAAGGCCAGTAGGTAACGAAATGACTGAAAACAAGTGTCACAATACTATAGTGCTGGCGAGTGGGACAGGACGGTGTGATTTGGGGAACCGTGGGGGCCACTTGCTTTTTCACGTGACTGAAGACGATTTTGATGGATTCCAGCCAAATCAAAGAACCTCACTATGTCACAGACTTCGAATATAATAAAATAGTAAAATTTCAAGGATTTCTTATTATTTTCGTGCCATTTTCAGTCTTTTATGACATTTTGGCGTGCTCGGCAGTTGTTCGTGTCACGTGACATTTTTCCCGAGCTGATGTCGTTGACAGTCGAACGTTCTAGGCTGACTAGTCAACTGAAGACCCACGCTCCTGCCAACCATGCCAGTCAGCATCAGACAAGCTACTGTCAGCGACTTGCAGGCGATCCAGAACGCAAACTTACACAACTTGCCGGAAAACTATTTGCTCAAATATTATCTCTATCACATCCTTTCGTGGCCCCAGGCGTCCTATGTTGCTGTGACCACTGACATTGAGCCGGAGGAAGTCGACAGCTACAGACAGAAACGCCTCGACGAGACCAAGAGCGACCCTCTGTATGCGAATAGCCGCGAGAAGGTTGTGGGCTACATCTTGGGGAAAATGGAGGACGACCCGCAAGCGGAGGACAAGACGCCGCACGGGCATGTGACGAGTATCAGTGTGATTCGCACGTACCGGCGCATGGGCATTGCCGAGAAGTTGATGCGGCAGAGTCTCTATTCGTTGTGCGAAGTGTATGGCGCCGAGTACGTGGGCTTGCACGTGCGCAAGCTGAACCGCGCTGCGTTGCACCTTTACCGCGACACCCTTCAGTTTGAGGTGTTAAAGATTGAGAAGAGCTACTATGCCGACAAGGAAGACGCGTACAACATGAAGAAGGTGTTGGTGCTTGACGAGTTGGTGCCGCTGCTTTTTCAGAAGAGCGAGGAGGTTGATGACTTGGAGGGCGATTTGTTGGATGACCTTGATGTTGTCGCTGGGAAGTTGGATGGTGTTACGGTATGAGAAGATTCTCTTTAGTTGCTAGCATGAAGGCTGTGAAAATGCGGAGAGACGCTGACAATATAGCAGCGGGAAGAAAAGGCTGTTTTGAAGATGCCGTGCGAACTGTGCATTGTTGAGTTGAGACTTGAGAGCACTGCCGATCTTATAGTGCGCACACAGCACGCATGCCTCTTGGAATGGCCCCAAGGATCATATGATAGCTGTAATTAGATGACCTTTAGATGGAATGGTGTAGTGATGTAGCGAGCAGTGGCGGGGCCCTTGCTTTTCAGCGGTCGCCCCGCAGTATACAGAGGTGTGTCTCTATACCAGCAACACTCTGAGACTCATTTGAACAAAACTTTTCACGCAATTTTCTCTTCTGTTTCACTTTTTTTGAGTTCTTTGGCAAAGGGAAGTGGCCCCGCCTGCCAGGAGCTGGAAACTAATGGGTATATGTAGCAAGAGTCTCCGGTTCGCTCAGCTAAGAAGATGTTGACCAAACCCAAATATTGAGACCACTTTGCTTTTGCCCTGTTGGGAAATAAAATTTGGCGCCCCGCCATTCTTTGATCTTTGGATCTAGCGTAAGCGAAACCTAAACTAGACGCTCCTCGTTCTAGAAATATTCGCGAAACTTAAGAAATAGGCCTGTCTCGGGAACTGTGCCATTGCCGCGTTTTAGCACTCTCTGCAGAAGTAGGTGCGAAGCTCGTAAATACGGAGTTTCTGTTCTCTTTTGCTTTGAGGCACCACCTGCCGTATTTGAAAGCCAGTTAATAGCTTGGCAAGTTAACTGTGTGTCCAAAACCATTTCTTACTGTTCCTTTATTTCTTTTTACGAGGTAGTGACTTTGAAGATGTGAATTCGAGTATGCGTGGCGCTGCACTGGAAACAGCTTCGGTGCGTCCCATCCGTGGGCGCCTAATTCGGGAGGGGATCTCTGGCTTGCATGAACAGTCAGATTGCTATGCATATTTCTTAAACCCAATTTTGATCACGCCCTAAAGCGCGGGACTGCAATCTTATGGATGATCCTTTCCTGATGGGAATTTAACAAACGGCTGGAAGCTCAATTTCTTGGAAAAAGACTGGAAAAGATTAGATCTTTCTTTGGACCAGAGAGCTTTGCTTCCTGCACGTTCCATCCAGCTCAATTTGTTGGTCCTCACTTGCTGCGCCTGCGTCATGTTGGGCACCACCTGAGTACCTTGGTATTCATCTCGGGTTGCGTTGTGACCCACGCGGGTGACCTCGGGCACTGCGATGGTTGTCGGGACTTGCTTCTGGGATTCAAAAAACTTCCCAGTGAACACTTTTAAGTGCTACCCTTTGGAGGATCTCGCTGAGGACAATGACGCTCATGATGAGGATGTTTGCCCAACTCTGCAACTCATATCTCTATTTGAGCTATTGAAGTATTCAGGGACTTTTCCGCTCCCATCCGCGAGATACAGAATAGGCGCAGGCAACATACGTAATCACTCAACCAAAGCGATGCAGCGCATTGCCGCGCCTACAGCTAGTCAAGGCAAGGCACAACCAGTCGCCCCTAAAAGCAAGTCAGAAGAAAATGCCAAGGCATCGTCGTCATGCACGTTGGCAATGCAAACAGCTTAGGATGGCGCACAGGAAACTGAAGTGTAATGAGCGGAAGGGAACTAAAAACACTGGGGACAAAGAAGCCACTAACTTTCGGGATTCTAAATTGCTTTCACTTCAAATGTCTATATCCCGAAAGAGCAGTGTCTTTTTGCATTAATGCACACCACAAGGTAGACGTGTAAACAAATGGTAATGCATTGAGGGAAATTTGCCATCCATGGAACAATAGCCTACCCTATTTTTACGAGAAGGAGTGCTAGGCCGTCTCGCATTGTGCTGAAGCACCCCCGTTCCTCAAAATGCAGGTTGGAAAGCCAACTTGCAAAGCTGCAAGCTTGGCTGAATCTCAGTTTGGGGCAACTTTCGTATTGCCAGGGCACAGGTAGGCTAGTGGGCTGTCATTTGAGGCTAGTTTCACTGCTGAAGCATACAATCTCGGCATATCGTATCCATTTGGGGCGACTTTTGGAACCCCCAAACGAATATTGAGGAAAGTTCAGTTATGTTGCTGGTCAATTCATGACTTCCAAGAGCATTTTCGTATGCTTCCCGGTGTCATAGACAAGCCTCATTTCCCCGGCGCCTTCCCTTTTGAGTTAAAGTTTAGGCAGCGCGCTGCCCCCAAAACTGCAACGATTAGCGATGCATCAAAATAGATCCAGTTAACTGTATGTATATTTATACAAGGAACTTTCCAATCTTAAAGAATCACAGGTTTAGTACATTACTCAGCCTTCAAATTCTGATAGGCTATTCTTGTATTTTTCTAAATTCCAAGTACGAGCTCTGCTATTTCGGAGCTGAGTCCCGCGCAGTGCATCACAGCGCAAGCCATCGGGCTAATTCTATGCATACACCTGCCTTTGAAGTCGTTCCGCGTCATGTACAGCAATGTTCTGTACATTACATTAGTTGACCCTGAGTAGTCAAGGGCAACTTTAAATGTGACTGCAATCATCATCTACCGCTGGCTGGATACGCGTCAAATAAATACCTCGGAGCTGCACCATCTTGCAGAAGAAAACTCATCGAAACTTTCACCACCGTCATACTACTACTTCTTTTTTCTTCTTATTGTCTTCTTGGCACGCCGATCTTCAACAGGCACTCTTTTTTTCTACCTCGCTGATCTTTTGCTCAATTTTCATTCTGTTTGAACAACAGTTTTGATGGTTCCTTATATGGTAGCAGTCAAAGCACCAGTCTGACCGAATCGCTACCTGATTGCAACTCACGAAAGGCACCAATCAAGTTGCCGTCATTACACGACACGCTTAAGGACATCATGGATAGAGATGTCAAGCCGAACTCTACTTATCAACAAACAAACACGTCTCCTGGCTATCAGCAACCTGTGGTGCAGCCAGCAGCAGCACACCCTTTCCCACAGCAATCTTTTCCGCAACAATCCTTTGCACAAAACTTCACAAGTCCCCACTATACTGCTATCGAGCACCGAGAATGGCCGAAACCAACACAATCCTTTCCATCAGCCCCGATTCCCATTACACAGACTTCAACGGCTAGCTATTATGTGCCACCTTCAGCCAACTTTCTGGGCTGTCACACAAGATCAGGTCCAACTTCACAATCTGCTCCCTTACCGGTCATTCATTGGTATCCGCCTCTGGAAGCCTCACTGCCACGGTTTCAGGACCCCTTTTTCTACGAGAACGGGACACAATATTTTCTGCACCGCAGTCGGTACAATCTTCCAAGAGGTACGACAGATTTCTTGCTCCTGTGGTTGAAAGAGAACCTTGACAGACCTTATCCAAACTCTCTGGAAAAGATTGAGTTGATAAACAAAACTGGATTGACCATTCAGCAGCTCAACAACTGGTTCATTAACGCTCGTCGCAGAAAGGTGAAAAGGCTCAGGGAATGCCGCACCAGATTTTTTGAGATGTCTCGGATGCCTTGACCCTTTAAGAGTTTGATACAACACACAATACACAACATATTTAATTACTTTCGAATTAAGTTGCAAAAGACACCAGTTCTTTCCGCTGTGTTCCTCAAAACCTGACAGGAATACTAGCTCTACTGCAAAGGGTGCGGCTTGTGACTTGACAATACTCAAACGTACCCAGTGCTGCTTTTCAAAATCAACTGTTTATTGTTTTTAACTTGACAACTCAAAAACCCAAAATTGTGGCCCTAGATTCAACTCTGAGCCGCTAATTTCTTGCGGGCTCGGAAATTCTTGCTCTACTTGATTACTGCTGACCGTTGAACTCGCCCCGCGAGCCAGCAGCCCAGCCCTGACGCAGGCAGAAGCCATGCTGCACGCGTGGGCCCCACACTTGCCTAACCGACTTTAGCTCGTATGCTCTGCTATCACCTCCTTTTTTGAGGCCAAGGCGGAGCCGCTGGCAAAAATTTGAGGTGAGTGCATGGGATGTTGTGCATGTGCGCACATCAGATTAGCTTGGGTGCAGCTTTCCACGTCAGCGTGCACTAGCCTCTTGCAAAAAACAGGACTTCCAAATGACGCTTTGATAGTGCTCAGCATCACAAGAGCACACCAACGGTGACGACGTAGCTGGAAACAAAAAAATAATACCTCAAAGTAAAAAAGAAGGGTTGTTTTTGCGGGTTCAATAAAATAAAAACGTTTTCGTACACGCGCAAACACGGTACGTTCCTCACTCCTACATCCTGTCTGGTAATGCGGTACCCTCGAGTCTCCGGATTTGACTTTTTGAGGCCACCTTCCAAATTCAATTAGTTGAAAGGAGTATTAGGGCCCGTATTCACCTCGGACCGATACAAGCGGCCCAACAAAGGGAAGGCTCGGTACGGAAGGTCCCAACAACGCGCATTCTAAAAGAGAGCAGTTGACGAACTAGTAGAACAAGACTATTTTCTTAGAAGAAATCAAGCCAGAAATAAACTGCATTTGATTTCTTATCTAGTAGGTGGAGAAGTCGAGACGTCAGCGGCATGTATCAAATTTAGTACTAACTGGTTGGCCGGGGGAGATGACACCTCTGATGGTTTTAACTCCCTGTTCGGTTTACTGCGCCTCAGAGCATAAGCGGGATTGCGTTTCTAGAATGCCCAGAACTCCTCATGACTACAAAAGAGCTGACTCAAAAACCAAAGACAAATGGGCCATGTTGGCCTGGAAATCTGCGGACAAAGAAATGGTATCACAGGACTGATTGGAAGAAGACGAATCAGGACCTCAAAGAATTCAACCTCCACCGAGCCTGGACAAGCCGTTCGAGGAGCTAGTGAATTATTTTACAACCACTTGTTCCAAAACCACTGCAAAAAAAGTAGTGGTTCCTACATGTACTAGCTCATAGAACCGCAATATCATTCTTTCTGTGCTACCTGAGACGATTGGAGGGGTTGCAAACCGCATGAGGAACACAATGGCCGGCGGGGCTAATCAAATTCTGGTCCCCCATATAAAGAAGTTTGTTCAAAATAACCGGAAGCTGACTCAACTACAAAGATTCATAATAAAACAATAAATGACTTGATAAAGTGAGAGTAGAAATAATGTAATAATGAAGAAGAAATAATGTTAGAAGGCTTTGTCTTAGATGACGAAGAAGAAAGCCACAGCCATCAAGACTGACAAGAAATGTGGGGAAGATGCCCTGATTCCGGAGCCGCCAAAAGTGGAGATTGGGAGAGTCAATGGCTCGTCTGTGGTAGAGGAAGCTTGTTCCAAGGTAGTCGTAGTTCCCACAGTTGTTGTCGAAAAGTCTTCAACAGTTGTGACAGAGTCAAAAAAGGAAGCCGTATCGACAATAGAAGTCTCACCTTTGTCAGGTTGAGTTGCGGAAGTGGTTTCAATGATGCTAGTAACTTCTGAGTCGGAATTAGACGCATCGTCAGAGTCGCTGTCAGAGCCGTTGTCAGAACCAGAGTTGGAACCAGAGTTGGAACCAGTCGTATACGCTATGGAAGGCGTCACCTGAGCATCTGTTGTAGCTGTCTCTTGATCGACAGTGGTATGCTCTGTCACACTCTCCTGAGGCTTGGTCTCTACTGGCACATCAGCAGCGGAAGTCGCATCAGACACGGGACAAGTAGTAATTGTCAGAGTGTAGGTAGAAACGTAGTGAGTGCAGCCAGCAGCGCCACAAGAAGTAACGGTCTCAGTATAGGTCGAGGTCAAAGTTTGCGTAGAAGTACCCGCTTCGGAGGTAGTGGTACTGCTTGTGGTCGTGTTTGCGTAGTAAGCGGGAACATCAACAATGACCGAGACAGTACCCGAGACAGTCACGTACTGAGTCGAAGTGTATGGAAAGAGCCAAGTCTTTGTCGTAAAGACGGTAGTTGTCAGAACAGGCGTCGTGGTGTCAGATGTAGATGGCTCAACTTCTGGGGTCTCGATAATGACAGAAACGGTTCCATTGACATCGGTAGGAGTGATGGTGCGTTTGGTGGTGACGGTTCCCGTCCAGGACAGTGTCGCTGTGGCTGTCGGCTGAGGCGTCAATATCAAGACTATGTCATCACCATATGGGTCGGGGTTTTGAATAGTGCTAGTAACAGTGCTAGCCCCAGACCACACTGACGTGACTGTCTTTGTAGCCTGCGGGGTATACACAATCTCAGTGTTGCTGCCACTCGGGTCGGTGTTGTAGAGAGTACTAGTAACAGTGCCGCTTCCGGTCCATGGGTGAGTAGTGTACACAACAGTCTGCGGAGTGAGTATGACAACAGTGTCATTGCCGTTGGTATCTGGGTTCTGAACAGTAGAAGTTGTGGTAAAGGTACCAGTCCACGGAGCAGTAGTGACTTCAGTTCCCTGTGGAACATTCACAATCACTGTCACGTCATCGGACACGTTGTCTGGCGTCTTTGTAACAGTCGAGATGACTTCGCCAGTCCAAGTGGCAGTAAGAGTCTTGGTGCTCTGGGGAGTGTAGACTATGATCGAGTCACTGCCTTCGGGGTCCGGATTTTGGATGGTGCTTGTAACAACCTCACTTCCGGTCCACGGCTCAGTAGTCGTCACAGTTTCCTGAGGAGTCTCAATGACGACTGTGATGCCGTCCGACAAGTTGGATGGTGTCACGGTGGCAGATGTCGTGGTGAACGTACCGGTCCAAACAGTAGTGACATAGATCGTAGACGCCGGGGTGTACACGATCACAGTGTCATTGCCAGCAGTGTCAGGATTCTGAATAGTAGCCGTGCTTGTAGTGGAGTTTGCCCAAACCTCAGTGATTGTTTCAGTGCCTTGCGGGACATTGACTATCACAGTGACATCACTCGACAAATCTTCTGGCGTGTTTGTTGTGAGTGAGGTCGACTCACCAGTCCAAGTGGCAGTCACAGTGACTGTCGACATCGGGGTATAGATAATGACAGAGTCACTGCCTTCTAGATCCGGGTTCTGAACCGTGCTGGTAACAGTTTCATTTCCTGTCCAAGGCTTTGTAGTCGTCACAGTTTCTTGTGGCGTCTCGATGACGACTGTGATACCGTCCGACAAATTGGATGGTGTCACGGTGGGAGATGTCGTGGTGAACGTACCGGTCCAAACAGTAGTGACATAAATGGTAGAGGCCGGGGTGTACACAATCACAGTGTCATTTCCAGCGGTGTCAGGATTCTGAATAGTAGCCGTACTTGTAGTGGAATTTGCCCATACTTCAGTAATCGTCTCAGTACCTTGCGGGATGTTAACTATGACAGTGACATCACTGGAAATGTCCGCCGGAGTGTCGGTGGTCAAAGACGTGCTTGTACCCGTCCACGTTTGAGTGAGAGTCGTGGTGCTTTGCGGCGTGTACACAATGACCGAGTCACTCTGCTCAGGATCTGGATTCTGCACAGTGCTGGTAACGGTCTCACTCCCCGTCCATGGCTGAGTAGTAGTGATAGTCTCCTGCGGAACATCCACCAGAATAGTCACGGGACTCAAAGTATCAGCTGGGGAGTTTGTCGCAGTAGTCGTGAACGTTCCGGTCCAGGTGGCGGTGATCGTTGTAGTTGGCTGGGGAGCATAGATAATCTCGACTATTGGAGACAGCGGGTCGGAATATGTAACTTGCGTGCTGCTGGTCTCACCGCTGGTCCATTGAGAATAACTGGTAGTGGTACTTTTGCTTGTCGACACCAGGGTTTGCTCGCAGGTTCCTCCTTCCGCTGCGGCACCTTCATCCACTTGATAGATGATTCCATTGAAGTTGGTATATATCTGACCACTTGGAGTGGTGATCTGGAAATTGAACTCCATGTAGTCGATAATCTGCACATAGGCAACGCGGATTGGGTAGTAGAATCCTTCTTCAAGATATATCCAACGTGAGTTCTCTGTGGTTCCAGTTCTATAAGTGTAAAGAAGTTGGTCGTTGAGTCCGAGACTTGTATCAATGTTGTCTTTTTTGCAACAGTCGAATGCGCCTGGTGAGGCAACATAGACAATAGCTGCGTCGTCAATATTGTTGACAGCGAATTGGTAGTAGCCAGACTCTTCCGCATAAATATAACCGGTTAATTCCATCGAAAAATTGCTGACAGTCACGTAGGTGCCGTAGATATAATTACCCCAGATAGTCCAAGGGCCCGATCCGTCGGGAGCATAAGCGCTGCCAAGATTGTCGCCTTCGTTGCGGAACGAGAAGTAAGTGTCTGTGACACCAGTGGTGGAAGTAACCACACCCCCCTCTTTGTACCCTGATCTCAAAAACGTCTCGCTATACTCGCCGTTGATAGGAAACGGATAGAAGGAAACATCAAATCCGCTGCGGAGCGGGACGTCGACCACATGGCATCCACCGGCGCTGTTGATTGCGTACCGGTTGTCTTCATCGCCCTCCTGAGCCAGAGCAAGGCACGTCAAAAGAGTGCTGCGCAAAAGCCAAGTCAATCGCATTTATTGCCGGGCTTCTTGTTAAAGTGGGAAGAATTGCGGATTGCTTTTATTTATAATGGGGAAGAGCGGGGCAGATGTGTTGGATGTGGCTGGATGCAGCTGCTGCACGGTTTGCGGCATATCTCGTGCGTATTCTTTCGCCAAAGAGAAAGAAATCAAAAGTTGTATGAGACCACAAATAATGCAAAAAGCTATTTGTCATCCATATTTGGTTTTGAATTAAATATTTAATAGCCCCGACAGAAGAAGCAGAGAAACAGGGAAGAAGACGTAGCGCTAACAAGGAGCGCACAAGCTCACAGTAATTTCAACTAATTTGGACTTCGCCTGCCCCTAGCCCCACAAAACCAGGTGAGTACCTGCTTGCCTATTTCAGACGGGATGGTATTGCCAAGATAGATTTGCAGATCCCCTTTCAGAATTGAGAGGGAGCGTGTGAACATTGACAATCTGCCTCTGGCATGTACAGATGAGGGCACATTCTACAATTACACTCCGCGAGCAGTATCTCGCCAAGCAATCCAAAGGTGACAAAAGTCAAATTAATTAGCGCAGCGGCGCCTTCTTGTGTTGGCATTTTGTGGATTAGGGGCACAATGGAAATTGCGTGCACGTAATTTTAGTGGATCTTGGCTGCATGTCCAGCTGTGCATCTCTAACCAGATCTGGAGAAGATGTACGCGGAGAAGCAATGGGGCAACCTTTTCCCGCGCTTTTTTATGAATTTATGAACCCTTTAAATTACTCTCAGCAATCGAAAATAACGCAATCCAATGATTGTAAGGTGGATCAAACTCATTCTCAATGTGAAATATGCCAATCAGGTTGAGAGCCTCATTCTCAGTAGATTTGACAGACAGCTACTCACAATTGATGGCGCACGCACCATCGTGCTTGTTTGACAATATGGTAATCAAAAATAAGCTTGGCGCTTTGCCACCTTTACAGTACTGCAAACTGAGTACGATGAGTGGTCATCAGTTGTCAGATTACCATAGCAGATTGTTCTGATTGGCTGCGAAAGTACTCAGTCTTGCCCCAAAACCCCTACGTTTTGCGGCGACAGTATTCAAATTGATGCCGCGCGAAGCCGCCAAACAAACAAGCAACGAGCAGAGCAGTGAGAATAACAAGAGAGGAACGGCTAGGACGTCCCCTCTGGATTTCAACAGCTCCAATCAGAGAAAACTCAAGATAGACAGCCTCAGGGGGAAAAAATCAAGATCCGCCAAGTCAAACGCTCAGGGTCCTCAAAGGAGCCGCATTGCCAGAAAGTGTCATCCATCCGAATTGAGCATCTTTTCCGTGCCCAAAGTGTGAAGCTGGGGCATCAAGCGGCTCCTCTTTTGCGTCTTCCCACATCCAGGCTTGGTATGTTCTTAAGAGGGAACGGCTTACAAGCAACAGCAATTTCCAAAAGCAGAGTGTGGTTTCAAAAAGCGACCATGTGGAAACCCCGCCCGAGGAGACGAAGCACTAACAAGCCGCCGAGACAAACCTTCAAACTACGTCTAATAATGACATGCCACACCATTCTCAGTTGCAGCTTAGAGCGTTTTGGGATACTAAAAGCCGGAGATATAACTCGGAGAGCAGGACCAGTGGAAAGATCTAGAACCAGCATGGCCGCAATTTCACCCTCTACTTTCAAATGTATGGGCAGGTGACTTATCTTGACACTTGCGAATATGCTTTTGCGCTGGGCAGTATAGACTATGAGCCGCGAGTAAGCACGATCGGTGCACCGCGCGTATATTTTTTCGAACTGCACGATTTATTTTTCAGGCGATGCGTTCGTGCTTAGCACCAGAAGAGCACTGCAAGTCCCGTTTCTATTACCCGGCGCGATGCTTGTTATTTAACGCCAAAAATTTTCCACTTCTTGCTTCTCTAACAATGTCCAACTGGTAAGTGGAAACTACACCTAGCACACTAGGAGGCAATCATCATGATGAACAGAGTGCATTTGGCTCGAGACTTTCTGTCTATGTGGAAAAAACCCAGCTACCTTAATTACTTTTGTCTGAAACCGAGTATTGTCTTCTCAACTCTTTAAACAACATTGACTAACAATACAGATTGTGGATACATCTTAATGACCTTTTTATGATTACGACTTAATGAACAAATAACGAATTGATTGTAGTACGGGGGAGCATGTGACATAGTATCACCACTGCGAGCAACCAGCTTGGTCACAGCCAAATACATTGTGCGTGCAGAGCAGTGTATCCTTGCAAGCACTACCAAATTGTAACTTATTGTTATTAGACAACTGTGTATTATTAGACAACTGTGAGTAAGCTATGAATATATTGGCAGGGCCAGCTGGAGTAAATAAATCACACTGCTAGTCAGAGTGGAGAGCATCTGCTTTGAAGACAGCTTAGTGAAGAGCCTCGAATGAGCTGGACTCATTTGGAGACCCTGCAATCAGTGACTTGCTAATAACTACCACCGTCATTCTGAACTGTGGAGCGAGGCAGTGGCACTACTGAGCTATACAGGGCCCGCAAAGTGCCCTGCAAAACTCGAAGGCCGTATGGTCTTTACTGAGCCATGTCACCGGACTCGGACTTGTGAGCAGCGCCTCTCAAAGTCTAGCAAACACTGGCAATGCTAGACGGCACACTGCTACGTATCGCCTTCCCCAATCTTTGAAAAGCGACGCAAAATGGCAGGCTGAAGTCTGCCGTGAGGCAGTGCACTGCTTCCGTGAGGCAAAAGCAGTGCACTGGCGCAGCTAGTGTGCTGCGATTGCCTCTAATGATACTAACACGCACATCCACATATCAACTTTGGCGCCTAACTAACACACTGCCCAAACGCAATGGGCTGTGTGATCCATTGCTGATTACACCGCAGTGGCTCGCTAACGCTCGCCACTGCTAATCCTTGCGGTACGTCACTTTATCAACTTTAACCTCCTCATCGATATACGTGTAAATGTACAACGTCAACGCCGAGCCTTGCACATCCAACAAGCAGAAGCTCGGAATCGGCTCAATCAAGTCGTCGTCGTCCTCCGCCTCCTCCGCCTCCTCTTCCTCGTCGCTCCCTACCTCCGTAGAAAACGCCCCCGTCGCAGTGCCCGGGTTCACAAAGAACTTGCCGTCGAGGGTGTATGCCTCGACTCTGTGGGTGCCGCCCCAGAGCAAGACGTCGACGTCCATCTGGCGGGCCTGGGTCAACAACGAGACGGGATCGTTGCGCGGCACGATGTTTAATCCGTTGAGAAAGCCCAACTTCAACTGGTCGACCTGCACCACCGAGCTTATTGGCAAGCTGGGGTCAAAGTCGTAGGCGCCCTTGACCATCTGGAAGTCGGGGGAAAGCAGTTTTAGAAAGTCGATGGTTGAGGGCAGCGAGCTGGCGTTGCCAAGGCATAGCACCTTCTGGATCTTTCCGGGGACAAGGAGTTTTTTGAACTGGTGTTAGTCAAGCAGTAAAGCAGTGCATTGGCGCAGTGAAGCAGTGCATTGGCGCAGCCAATGTGCTGCGATTGCTGAAAAAGCCAAGCATTGCCTAAAGCGATTGCCTAGCAGTTGCCTAGCAGTTGCCTAGCGATTGCCTAGCAGTTGCCTAGCGATTGCCTAGCAGTTGCCTAGCAGTTGCCTAGCGATTGCCTAGCAGTTGCCTAGCGATTGCCTAGCAGTTGCCTAGCAGTTGCCTAGCAGTGACTGCTCAAGTGTGGGCCCCGAGTATACTCCAAAAGTATGCTTTGGCAACGGCTGGGTGTACACCATGAACTAGTGACTTTCATGATAGCGCGATCCCGGAACTGTGCGTCAAGGCAGACTTTTGAGCGTGCCCCTGCCCTTAGAGTATACTCTTAGTGCACCCAACACGCTCATGAAAGAGCAGTGACCATAATGTGTCACCATCATGTGTCACCATTATGGGTCACCATTATGGGTCACCATTATGGGTCACCATGATGGGTGATCATGAGTGTCCATCATTGAGTGGCCCTTGGCAGTGCCTTTTATGAAGACCATTTCAGTTGCATTTTTCTGCATTTTTTTTACTTACCTTTTCTGGAAAGTCAATGGCCCTGTCCGGGATGTGGATATCGCCAATTGCTAGTATGAGCATTGAAAATGGATGTGTGTGCTGTGTGGCAAGTGCTTGATATAATGCACAGGTCATCTACAACAGATCCCGTGTTATCGGCGCCTCCTTACACCTGGTGTGAGGGTGTTGCATGTGAAAGCAGCAGCAGTGCATTGGCGCAGCCAATGTGCTGCGGAAGTGTGAACAAGCCAGTGTGACAAGTGAACAAGCCAGTGTGACAAGTGAACAAGCCAGTGTGAAAAGTAACAAATCAGTGTGAACAATTGGCAGCCCTAGCGTAAAGCCGAGCGTTTGTCAAAGTCTCCCAAAGCTGTAAACTGTCTGCTCTCACTACTTGTGATTTCATGGAATGCGCACTGGCGTGCTGATGTCTGACGTCTGTACTCAACACATTGACTGAGTGTTAGCCTTTGCCATTTAGCCTTTGACTATGACCTTTGACTATGGCCTTTGACTAATATTTTTTGACTACAAATCTTTTGTACAGCCTTTGTATTTACAATGCTTGCGAGTGGAAAACTCGTGGCGCTGTCTTTCGCGGCACTCCGCCAACCGTGCCATTTAGCTTAGCCAATGTGTTGCGGAAGCCCAAACGTAAACAACCAGACTCTGGGATTTTGCCAGTGCACTGCGACAGTGCGGGACAGCCAGGCAAACATCAACGGCACTCTCCACCACTGCCACCACGAGCGAGTGTGGTGCGCAATGCACTAGTACTATAGCATTTTTATAGTGCGCTCTGTGCCAATGTGCTGCCATAGTGTGCGTGACAAAGTCGGTGTGAAAAAAATTGCCCAGTCCCCTACAGTTGGCGAGACGCCTCGCCCATCACCCCCGCCCTACGTAAATTGGTAAGCAACATATCATGGAGCAGTGCATTGGCGCAGTCAAGCAGTGCATTGGCGCAGCCAATGTGCTGCGCGACTATATACTAAGTCAGTGTGAACAGTGTGACAAGTCAGTGTGAACAGTGTGACAAGTCAGTGTGAGCAGTGTGACAAGTCAGTGTGACAAGTCAGTGTGAGCCAGTCAGTGTGAGCCAGTCAGTGTGAGCCACACACCACACTGTATCCCACTCCGTGATCCATTGCTCGCAGTAGCGGTGCGCTGGCAAAGTCACAAAAATCGATTGCCCACTCTGATCTACACCTTTGCCATGGATCATTGCAATGGCTCATGCCACTTGCTACTCGCCGGGCAATATTGCACACGCAGTGTGTATACTTAGCGAAACATCATCAACAGATCCTCATGTGGGGCTACTATGAAACCTTCAACAGCCTCTTAGAGACTGACTGGATATGTTGCCCATGGCACTGGAATACAGAGTCAAATTCATGCTCTGACAGATCAGTTGCAGAATGGGCAGGCCACGAAAAATACTGTGCCTGGCATGGGCCTGTGCCTAGCAGCACAGTGGCTTCGCCCCTGCGCTACTAGTCCGTATCCAGCCCCACATTGTTAATTGCCTCGCCCAACGTCTCGTCGCTCCCCACACTGATAGTCGACGAGTCGTCATCATTAGGCCCATCAGCCATAACCAGGGGGGCGCTCTGCGCCTGAGAATCTTCACCAGTGGCCACGCCCTCAGTGGACACGCCTGTGCTAACCCCTGTGCTTTCTCCACCGGTGAGCCTCTTTCTGATCAACTCTTCGTACAAGACACTGGCCGTCTCGATATGCTTCTGCTTCTTGAGCAGCATCGCCTGCTCGAACGCCATGTAGAACAGCGGGACGATAGTCAATAAAAACAAAAGGCCGTCCTGGAGAAAGTTGCGCAAGAACACCAAGGGCGAGCGCAGGCGAACGACGTGGAGCTTGTTGTAGACTACAAACTTGAGGGCATGCCGCTGGCGGAGCTCTGCGGGATCCACGATGCCGTCTATGGCATCCTTCTCTCTCAAAAACGCAATCAAATTGACGTCTTCGGCTCGGCCCTGGCAGCAGAAGTCTACAATCTTCTTGGTCCACGAGTCCCCGCGCCGCGCCTGCCGGAGCAAGTTCCACGGCGTCAACCCCACAGTGAGCATCGAGAATACCCACCCGGGCAAGTAGTCGCGGGCCCGCTGGACCGCCTCGAAGAGCTCGTCGAAAAAAACATAGTGGAACACAAACACCGCGGCGCAGCAGAGCCCAATGAGCTCGGGCGAGTGGATCCCGTAGTGCACCGCGAGGATGTAGATGACAAACAAGTAGCGGGCCACGGTGAAGAAGCCCTCAAAGTGGTTGACGGCAAAGAGCCGGAGGGTCTCCAAGAGCGGCTGCCTGACAGGCTGTGGCGCGGGCGGAGGCGCTGCCGATGGCGCATGCATCGCGGTGAGCTCCTGGTGAGCAGTGCGGAGCAGCGCGAGGGCGCTGGTCAACTCGCGGGCAGTGGCGGGCGAGAAGTAGCCTGCGCCGATTTTTCGGAGCATTTCCTGGGCATGGGGACTGGCTGCCACAAACCGCCGGCTGCCCAGGGAAACCACCTTGATGTCACATGCGTCTAGCACTGCGGACCGCACCGTGGAGTCGTCTAGCGCTACGCTCACCCGCCACTGTTTGCAATGCGAGTGCCAAACATCGGACTCGGTGTCGGACTCGTCGTTGGGATCCAGATATATAAAGAGCGGATCCCCCGCGACCTGGAACTTGAACGAGAGGGGCGCAGCCACATAGGCCACGGCCATGTTCAACTCGATTTCGAGGCTCGAAAAACGAGAGACCCGGGAGACACGCCTGGAGGTGTCCTCGCCGTTTTCCTGCCTGACCTTCTCGATATGGTCATAGACCTTGTCGACCGATGTGGTGAGCGGGAAGCGATGCTGCCACGTGACAGGGTCGCGGGCGGACACCCTGTGGAACTCTAGCACGACGCTGGGCGGCTCATACACGGGCGTTGGCGCCTCAGTCTCTTCGTCTAATGCAACGCCAAGCTCTATCGTGTCACTGTTCTCTTTCTTGTAAGACACAACCTCTTCACTGTCGTCAACTGCTCTTCCGTCAACGGTAAGCACAATCCTGTTGCTGGGAAGCACCACCGCGTGCTTTTCCATTCTGTTCATCACCCGGCTCCGGCTCCAGAGATACTGCTTGACCTCGCCAAAGGTGTTTCCCGCATAGACTCTGAAGATCTCGCTGAGAGACAGTGAAGACAGCACAGACAGCAGGGCCAGCAGTGCCAGCAGGGCCGGAACACGTGCCAACTTCTTGTGATTGATGGGGTCGTCGAACACCGGGTTGACATCGGCCCAGGGTGCCCGGATCTTATCGAGTGGATACACCATGGAAACGGCTAAGGGTTATGGTGGTCAGTAATGGGATGATTGAGGTGCAATACTGTTGCCCTTGTCCTGTCGTTTGTAGGTGGCATCCGCCGTCAACCAGATCGATGAGCAGGTCACGTGATAAACGGCAGCTGTCACATGATATTGGATATGTCACGTGACAAAAATACGGCTCGGTAATTTATTGTGTGTTTGCTTGAAATAAACTAAAAGTGGACAAAAAAACAACGAACCTCTGGTATGAGGTCCGGATGTGGTTTAGCACACAATGCCTGGTACACTGGGTGTTTCTGTTAGGTTGTGGGTTAACAGCGTACCAGGGTAACTCGCAGGCCGCAGTAGGCTGCCCCGCCAGGAGACCCTGTAACATACCCTTTAACACCTGGCTGTTTTACGGAACTACTTACTAGTGATTCTTACTAGTTTCCTACAAACTTACTATGTCTGAAACGCAAACTACTCCAGTTACCAAGTTACCTTATGCTGAGCTAACCCGGTCTATAGACGGTTTGAAGTCTCTAAAACAGTTTATGAGGCTCTCGTCGCTGGCACTGTCACTGGGTGAGAAATGGAAGCTTCAGATAGTTCAGGTAAAGGATATTGGTTTGATCAGAGTTTGGTATGACCAAGTCACGCAAATCTTTGATACAAAAGGACCCGTCGCCTTGACTTACTGGAAGGGAGGTGAAGAAGCAGTGAGACAAGCCATGGCGGACGTTGAACATCCCAAAAAAGAAAAGATGTTTGGTACATTCAAACTGTTGTTCTCTGAGGTGTTTTTGGCAATCTACGTCGAGACCATTGACGAAGACACTCGCATGTCTTTAGATCTTAATGACAGCATCAGTCGCACTGAATTTCATCGACAGTACGAGTTGATTCAGCAGGAACCTAACTTTCGTCAGGTTCAGATTTGTGCTGAGGCTGAGTGGGTTTTCCGAGTTTTGAAGAAGTTGGAATGGGCCCCTTATGAACTTAACTCACTTCGCAGGTGCTTGAAGGATGACTTTGTCCTTGCGTGCTTGTATTCTGCTATGACCAAGAATATCCCGTTCGAATCCATTACTCATGTCATGACTGAAAAACGTCTTAATTTGCCGGAGTTCGCTCCAGATGATAACAACCAGTATGTGCGGTTCGTGATCAAGTTGGCGAACGATAGTGCGAAGGTCGCTGTTCCGCGGCAGCAGCCGGGGCCTGGCTCGGGCTCAAAGCGGAAGAAGAAGACCTCTGGTACTTCTGGCCGGGTTCATAAGAACCCACAGTGCCAACTGTGCCATAAGCATGGTCATCTCAGCCGGAACTGTGAAGAGTACCCGGTTGCCAAACGCGACAAGACCCTCCAAGTCAATACTGGCAAAAATAATACTTTGTCAAGTTATCCGCCCGCGTGGTTTGTATGAGACTCCGGCAGTGTTGTCCACATTATGCATAATATGAACTACTGGAATTCTTGAGAGTGTTTACAGCGCTTTGCGATGCATTGTAAATCTAATTGGAAAGTCTACAGAAGTGTCTACGAGCCCTCAGTGTTGGGGTGTTTTTTTTTCAACACATCTGTTATACAGCAGCCGACGAATCGACTATAAGTCTGGAAGTGCTTTTTATAGCAACAACAAGCAGGGGCAATTCAAACACCGCAGCGTCTTGCTTCGCTCGCCACTGTGCTTCAGTTTGACTCCGGTAAACAAGTCACTTTGTACAACGTACAATATTTCCCGGAGGCCAGTGTGAACCTCTTCTCTCCCACTCGTGCCGAGCTGGATGGATTTATTACCGAATACAGAACGTCTGTGAGATCGGTGGTCCATCTCGACACAGGCGAGAAGCTTGGTAGCAAACCTCATGACGATCTGAAATTCTGGTTTGTCAAAGCCCATCCTGTCAAACCACCACACAAGACTACCAAACACCAGGCTTTGCCAGCGGTGAATCTATAATTTTTAGATTTCAAAATATTAGTTTTGATATTATCAATAATACAGTATTTTTTTTTTTTTTTTCAATGTAAAGTAAGGCACTTGACAAGTTTATTCAAAGTTTCCTAGCGAGCGTAAGCGAGTGGGGCGTGTGCTCTCATTTCATAAGTCAGCTGCGCGGCGCGATGCAATTAGATTTGTCACGTGATACAAGACGAGCCCCGGCTGCGCGGCACTCAATGATGAATATCACGTGATGATATCAATCTGTCACGTGACATTGATTGCCAGCCTGCCGGCTGCCAATTGTCCTTTACGGCTCTCCACTCCGCTCCCCACTATCCTACAACACATGATGAAGTACATTAGTGCGTTGATCCTACTCTTTAGCGCAGCGGTCTTCTTTTTCAGCGGAAAATCGTCTGCCGATACCGCCGACCCGGAGGTCACGGTCAAGGTGTTCTTTGACATCAAGCAGGGCAACGAGGAGCTCGGGCGGATCGTGATTGGGCTTTTCGGGGACGACGTCCCGAAGACTGTGGAGAACTTCCGGCAGCTCACGATCAGCAACGACCCGGAGTTTGGGTATGTGAAGAGCAAGTTCCACCGGGTGATCAAGAACTTCATGATCCAGGGCGGCGACTTCACTCACGGCACCGGCATTGGTGGCAAGTCCATCTACGGCCAGAAGTTCAAGGACGAGAACTTCAAGTTGAAGCACAAGGGCCCGGGGTATCTCTCGATGGCCAATGCCGGAAAGGACACCAACGGGTCGCAGTTTTTCATCACTACTGTCACGACCTCGTGGTTGGACGGGCGCCACGTGGTGTTTGGCAAGGTTGTGGAGGGGATGGACGTTGTGCAGAAGATCGAGAACGCCAAGACCAACGGGCGCGACGCGCCGGTGGAGGACATTGTCATTGACCAGTGCGGCGAGTTGGGCGAGGTGATTGGCAAGGACCCTGCGGCGGGGGTGCCGGAGGGGGCCAAGGAGGCTGCGAGAAAGGTGCAGAATAGTGTGGCGGCTGAGGAGAGGGCTGCCAAGGATGAGTTGTAGGTCAGTCGTGATTCAGCCCCAGCGAGCGCTAGCGAGCGGGGCGTTTGCTTTTAATCAATTAACGATTAGCCCAGCGAGCGTAGCGAGTGGGGCGTTTACTTTTAATTAGTTAACAATTAGCCCTAGCGAGCGTAAGCGAGTAGGGCGTGTGCTCTTTAGATGATTAACGATCAGCCCCAGCGAGCGTAAGACCATTCAGCCCTAGCGAGCGTAAGCGAGTGGGGCGTGTGCTAATAACAGCCCCAGCGAGTGCTGGCTCTTATTTGATCAACGATTGTAGCGAGTGGGGCGTTTGCTTCTAGTTAGTAAACGACTAGCTCTAGCGAACGTAAGCGAGTAGGGCGTGTGTTCTTTAGTTAATTAACGATCAGCCCCAGCGAGCGTAGCGTGTTCTCATTTCATTCATTATTCAGCCCCAGCAAGCGCAAGAGAGCGCGGCGTGTGCTATTTAGTTGAAAATAACAGCCCCAGTGTGTGCTTCTATTTAGTAGACGACTCAGACGTGTGCTTCTATTCAGTAGTCGACCCAGACGTCTGCTTCTATATAGTCGACGACCCAGGCGTACGCTTCTATTTCGTCAATGACTCAGGCGTGGCTCCTGCTAAGTCAGTCACTGAGCCATATGCTCCTCTATAGTTGACGACTCAGGCGTATGCTCCAAGATTATTAGGCGTGGCTCCATTACTCCAATACCCTCGGGCATGACTCCAATACTCTCGGGCATGACTCCTGTTTAGTCAACGATCTAGGCATGTGCAATAAAATCTCTTCTGCTACCTGGTTATCTTACACCTGGATCCCATCCTCAGCTGCTCTAGCCTTAGCCTACTCTGATCACGGCTCCATCTAACTACCGGCTACACTGGCCTCGGGTCCAGTTTATTACCGGCTATTCTTTGTATAGATTAAAAATTAAAACTGGTCCTCCCAAGCTTCTCTTTGGAGATCAGTGGTTTCTTACTGGACAATCTTCAAGTATATTTCAGCATGTACCTCCTTAGTCAACGAACCCGCGGAATACACATCGACCCAGCCAGCAGGATGGTAAGCACCGCATTTGCCCAATGCCTACAATCCAATTGCCTGCTTTGCTCATGGTGTTTTGCTCACTGGCTTTGCCAATGAACTACTTGCTTTGCTCACAGTGTTTAATGGCTTGCTTTAAAATGCTGGCAGGAGAGTGTTTTGCCTTAAAGTGATAATGGAAGCTAACGCTTGCTAGACAGCACTTGTTAGACAGCACTTGTTAGACAGCACTTGTTAGGCAATACTTGTTAGACAACACTTGCTAGACAGCACTTGTTAGACAGCACTTGCTAGACAACACTTGTTAGACAGCACTTGCTAGACAATACTTGTTAGACAGCACTTGTTAGACAGCACTTGTTAGACAATACTTGTTCATACCGCAGCGTCTCGCTGACTCACCACTGCTTCCAATGCACTGCTGTGGCTCAGCCGCACCCTCTGCTCTACCCCGTGGGGTCCACTACTTGAAACCCCCCTTTACCGGCACTGTGCACGGCAGTGCATTGGCGAAGCCAATGTGCTGCAAGTGATGAGAGGTTTTACTACAGCGGTGCATTGGAGCGTGGCGCTGGCTTCGCCAATGTGCTGGGTGTTATAGACTTTGCCAATGTCCAAGAAGGATGCGCGGCCAGGCGCCTCTAGGCGAACTCCCTAAGCTCATGAGCTGAGCTCTTCTGGGGAGCTCATAACAAAGTAACAAGGGCCCTGCTCAAAGCACTGCTCAAGGCACTGCTCAAGGCACTGCTCAAGGCACTGCTCATTTCCTACGTATCGCGCAGTGCCGAGCGGCTCGGAGGCACTGCTGACTTCGCCAGTGCACTGCTACTACAAGCAGGTCTTCCGAAAATATTGTTGACAAAGCATGTACTTTGGCAAAACATGTACTTTGGCAAAGCGTGTAGCACCGCAGCACATTGGCTTCGCCAATGCACTGCTAATGGCTTTGCCAGTGCACTGCTAAAAGCTTAGTTATTGTTTGGCGCACCCCCTGTTTGATGTCTTGCACTGCGCTGTGCCTGATCGTCTACTTTCTCTACCTAATATTACTTAGGACTATTGCTCCGCTCGGCACTGCGCTGTGTCTGATCGTCTACCATGTCTACTTAATATTACTTCAGACAATTACATCAGACTGTTACATCTAATCACGGGCCACTCGGATTGCAGTGCACTGCTTTCCTAAGTATGGCGCAGTGCCTCGCTCCGCTCAGCACTGCCTTGACACCCCGGGTAACCCCCTCCCAGATCAAGGCTATGCTCCACCTGGAAAAGCAAATCTTTCGGGCTTGTCAGACCACAGGATCACCGCACCAAACTCTAACCAACACAAAACAACACAAAAATGGGCCTCCGCAGCAAGTCGATGAGCAAGAAGACCAAGTCGGGCGGGCAGTACGACCCGAAAATCACCAAGGAGGACGAGCGCAACATGAAGTACCAGTCGGAGGACAACCAGTTGCTCAAGGCGGTGAACGAAGCCCAGCCGTTCCAGGAGGCCACCAGCGGCAACAACCGGCAGAGCATGGGGGTGTTCTTGCAGGGCCAGCAGAACCGCAGCGACGCGTTTGGCAACGCCATCACCACCCCGGACGTGCTGAACCCGAGCCGGTCGCGCGACGAGCGCCCGCTCGACACCATCCGGTCGTTTGAGTATGCGATCACGGGCGACCAGTACTATAGAGACAAGTTGGAGACGCCGCGGTTGGGGTTCCACACGCGCCCGGACTTTCCGTTGTTCAGCGGGCAGCATGGGGGTGGACAGGGAAATGGACAAGGGTACGGGCAGCCGCAGCAGCACTACGAGGTGCCTGTGTACAGCAAGCCGCCCGTGGTGGCGTCGGGGGAGAAGAAGAAGCGGGGATTGTTTGGGAGAAAAAAGTAAGCAGTGCTGAGCGGAGCGAGGCGCTGCGTGATTGCAAAGCAAAGCAGTGCACTCTTCACGGCAAAGCAGAGCAGCGCACTGCTCTCAGTGCACTGCGTGATGCCAAAGCACTTGCAACTTAGTCCACTGACGAAGCGCTATAAAACCGCAGCACATTGGCTTCGCCAATGCACTGCTATCTGCTGCATAGATCAACCATAGATGACGTTAGAGATTGGGGAGACACCGGGTTTTCTTTTTATATTATGAGTTTGTACAGAGTTGTAAGCAGTAAGCAGTGCATTGGCGCAGCCAATGTGCTGCGATATTATAGGCTTTGCCAATGTGCTGCCATATTATAGGCTTTGCCAATGTGCTGCCATATTATAGACTCTGCCAGTGCACTGCTGTGCTATAGACTTCGCCAGTGCACTCGCTGTCACTTAACGTCCCCATGCTCTCCGCCATGCTCTGTGCTACGCTCTACCTGAGGCGTGAGTTTCGATCTGAGTTTCGGAGTTCCGTGTTGCCTCCGCCAATCTTTAGTCCTGCCGATCACAGGAATCAATCCGCGTTGCAAAAAACCTGGAATTCCGAGGGTGCGTTTCTCGTCCCTTGCAGATCTGTGCAGAGCAATCTGGGCCGGCGCGAGCTGGCGCCCTGGCGCGACGCGAAAAAGCAAGGCTGGCCGCTGGTGTCTGGGTGTGGTGCGCGTAGCAGGAAAGGTGTGCCCAAAAATGTCCGTCCGACCCGGGCAGGCGTCCGTCGGATTTTTAGCGTCTCGTTAGAAAATCCGTGGTGCCCCCTTGGCGCCTCCAAGCTTTCCCACTGTGTTCCTGCTGTGCTCTAAATACTACTCACGCCATTCTCCCAAACTACCTTCTATGCTCAGCAGCAAGCTGCGTAGTGTGAAAAATATCGTAGCGGCTCTTGAAAAGTGCATGGGCCAGCTTTGGGCGGCGGCCCAGCAGCCGCCCACGAAATGTACTAGCCTCAACATGCACAGGCGGCAGGCGGCACGCACGCAGCACCTACCACAGCACCACACCACCGCTGTGCACAACAGTTGCCGCAAAAGAATAATGGCGCGATCCCATTGGCCAGGATTGGAGCGGGCCACTGCCCGTAAGGCCCAAGAGATTGACGTCGCCCCAAGAGGACACCAAGAGGGCAGGTGGCTGTTGCCGGACCAGGATCGGCGGCGGCCTAGCGCGAGCCCCACGAGATGTGTAAAGCAGTAGTGCCAAGAGTGTTGCAGCTAGCGTGGTGTGTGAGATCTTGCTGGAGATTGGCGCTTGCTTGCTGGATGTGGCAATTATTCCAGCCGGTGAGCGAGGGGGAGCGTCGAGAAGAAGTCACGAGAAGCAAGGGTTCATAAACGTTTTGCCTTTTGTTGATTCTGACAATTCTCTTTTGCGGGAGATTCTCGTGTTGGCAAACCCTAGCACCTTGCCAAAGGCTGTTTGCTTTGCTAATGCACTGCTGTGATTGACTGGCTCAGCTCTCTATTGTCCAAACTTTGCTGTGCGGTGCAGCTGCACTTGTGTTCCCTGTAATTGGTAGTGCTTGGTAATGGAGACGCCTGTAAGTGCTAGTGGGCTGTATTGGGAATTGCCTGCTGCCTGCTGCTGACCCGCCTGAGTTCCCGCCGTTGCCACTTGCGAGATCTGAGTACTGTACACTGTCTGTTGTCGCGTCTGCACAAGAGGAAGTGGGGTGTGGACAGCCAAAAGCAGTGCATTGGCGAAGCCCATGTGCTGCGGTGTTATACACTGTGGCAAGGTGCTAGGTTTTGCCGACTGAGATCAGTGTCCGAGGAGCAATGTGCAGAAAAATTGAGTTGTGTACATGTGCTAGGAAACTACGAGCGACAAATTATGCTAACGAAAAACTCAGCTGGAGACAAACTAAGCTAACGATAAACTAAGCTAGCGGACATGGTTGCAAGGTTGTAGGAATAGTTGTGGCAAGGTCCATGATAGTAGTGCGCCCACAACATGTTGTGCAATGCTTTATGTCAATGACTGTGGCAAGCAGAGAATGCTGGTTGTAACTGCTGCGCGAAATTCCCGGCTCCCTGTGAGGCAACGTGTGGCCAGCTGAACTTGAGCACCGCGGAACGCGGCTTTTCCGAATTGTGGGGTGCCAGGTGGATGAACAGCGGAGAGCGTGTTTGCAGCCAAGCTGTGCACATGACAATAGGCAATTAGCAGGGAACAAGGTGCAGGCCGGAAAGAGCAGGAAAAGTAAGAAGGAGCAATCTCTAATTCCTATTTGCCTCCTTCTTACTTTCCCTCCTTAGATCGTTTTTTGATTTCTTATTTTTTGCAACGACGGCCGGTGCGTGTCTCAGAATGTAGATGTCCTGGTGTAAAGCCACCAGGACATCTACATTCTGGGCCCCCACTGATACGCTTTCAGTTTCCGGCCCGAAAGATCAACCCGAGAGATCGGCGCAATATTCCTTACCAAGCTCCCCGATTACGTCAATTTAAACTTGTGTTCCCCAGCCGAGGATCATGGCCTGACAATCCGCGATCGGCGCGATCGGCGAAGAAGATCTATTACCTGAGACATGCCTGGCAGCGGGCCCAGCAATGGCCCAGCAATGGCCCAGCGAGATCTGGGCTGTGGCGAAGAAGCAGGTTCTGTGGTCCTAGCGACCGGGAGTATAGGGAATTAGGAGGAGAGCCGTGGGCTCGTCGGAAGATGGTAGCTCCGACGAAGGCTGCAAATGTCTGCAGCTAATTAGTGTGGGTCCGATCACCAGGTTGGTTGTGGCAAGATAGCTCTGGCCAGCGGCAATTAGCCGGGTTTAATTACACAGTGCCTAAACAAAGCGAAGGTTGCGGGAAAGTTATGTGCGGCGCGCCTGGGCCACTGGGCTATTGTTTGAAGCGTGCTGGAACTGGGGCAAAACCTGGGCGGTGGATTTAGCACACTGCGTTGCGCGGGTGCATTGGCACACGCCTGCGCCGGCGCACCACGTAAACCGCGGACATTGTCTATGCCTGTGGATCTTGCCTGTAAGTGCGTAACCCGAGAGCGCAAACAGAGGCAAGCCATGGCAGGGAATCTCTGGGTGTCTCCAGCTGGCGACGGCACAGCTGTCCGGATATAAGACGGGATTTAAGCTGGGTCCAGCAGACCGTATTGCTGAGGCACCGCACAATCGACGGATATATATAGCATTAGAGTTGGCCCATTTATGCCTCCCAAGTGTAATTGGCAACAGCCAACCTGTCGGATGGGGCCACCACTCGGTGGGCGCGACGCATATGGTTTAGAGTTGCTTGTCGGCGGGTTGCCAAATGGGCGCCCGACTAGGGCATAACTGGAACGCACCCGGCAGCGGCGCCATGCGCCGCGACGCACCGCCACGCTCCCGCGTCTGCCAGTGAAGCACCCGCTCGCGAGGTGTGCGGCCCGTGGCCCCAGCGGTGCCCAAATCACTAATTGCAATTTGCAGCTTCGGGAGGCTGTTTCCTAATCAGACGCGAGTTACGCAGGTGTTTAGTCGGTGACAATTCTTGAGGTCCAGACACACTGCCGCCGCCGCTCCCGTAGATAGGTTGTGCGGTGGGCTGCATGGGGAGGCAGGCCTACGACGGATCCTGTCATCGAGCGAAGCACGAACTGTTGGCCAGAATGCTTTGCCATCTGTTGTTTAACAGACTGCCTAGAAACGGCCTCAGCTGCCTCACTGGGGCTTGCGTCTCATCGTGTTAAGCTGCTGTGCTTTCAAGCATCTCTCGGGGCCCATTTAACAGCCAGCTTCCATAGTACAACTTCCACAGCTCACAGCAGTGTACACTAGCAAGTGCACTAGCGCACTAGTGGGCAGACCATGGTATGTCGGATTTCACGTAACTGCAGAAAGAAAGGGGGCAATGTTTAGCAGAATAGTGGGGCTCTTTTTGTTGTCTTATTGTTGGCAGCAGTGCATTGGCAAACAGTCATGAACAACCTGCACCCTGTGTGTTTATACTACTGGCGTCAAGGTAGTACTTCTTGCAAAGCCAACAGCTTGAATCATTCCAAATCTCACATAAGTAAACACAGCCAAGGTCACCGCTGAATCTGTGCGTCCTTGGACTCACTCACGATTTGCTGTTGCCAAAAATGCCAATCCAGACAGCTGAAACAGCGAAATTATCAATGAATCATTGCTCAACACGCTTTACTTCTTATGACTGCGGTTCTCAATGAAACACTGCTCAACCGCAATCGTGGGTCGCACACTAAGATGCACACTAGGATGCACTTATATCATGCGAACGCCGATCTTGTACTGGGATCCGCCATGACATAAGACGTACTCACTCCTTGTGTTGCTCACCGCTATTGTAGACAAGTGGAACTGTACGGGTCAGTGTGGGCCACCAGCAGAACAGAGTCTACAGGCAATCCACTTCTGGCAATCGCAGAGTACACTGCGCAGTCCATGATATGGTGGTGTACTCAATAGGGCATTGCAGTGTGGTCCAAGCCATTGCAGACAGAACACCGCGCTCTTTACTATTATTCTTACAATCACTGGTCATAGCATAGTGTACATTATATGGAACATGAGTAAGCAGGAAGCAAAGCGGAGCGGCGCAGGCAAACCAAGGGTAATCCGCCGCCTAATAAAAGCTGCTTGGAAGCGGCGGCAACTTCACCTTTGGCGCCACGCTCTGCTGGCCAACCGGCTGCGGCTGCAGGGTGTTGTAGATGTGAGAGATTCCCGGCAACCGCACCTTGCTCGGCTGGGTCCGGTTGAAGTTGCTCCCGTCAAAACGCAACGGTCTGATCTTCGGCGGAGCGCTGAGCGGCACGGCGGGCTGTGGCTTGAACGAGACAGTGACAAGGTTGTCCTGGGTCGGGGTCGACACCGGTCTTGGGCTGAGCTTCACCGACGTCGACTCCTGGAAAGTGGCAGTCACAGGGGTGATCACCTGGGAGCTCGCAGGCGAAGCGAGCTCGTTGCCGCCATAGCTAAACACCGGCGAAATTGGCGGCGAGTAGCTGTTCTGTGGAAACGACTGCGAGATCGGCAGCGGCACGGGCAGCGACGAGTGCATCGGGGTGTAGCAGTAGACGTACTGGCCCAGCACCGGTCTCTTTGGCGGGGCCTCGGGGTACTGCAGTTCTCCGGTGAGGGAAAAGCTGCGCTTCTTGGACGACCACGAGTCGTGGAGCTGTGTGATGGAAGGCGCCAGCTTGTGCGAGTTCAATGGCGGCTGAGAAGAAGCAATCTGGTTGGCAAGCTGCGGGGTGTAGTGATATGGCGCGGCGTTGGAGTGTGTAGGATGTGGGGCCGAGTGGGGTGGGCCATAGGGCTGCTGCTGCTGCATGTGGTGTGGGATAGACGTGTTGCCCTGGACGTGCTGGGACGTGTTGATGACAACATGCGGGTGTGCCTGTTGTTGTGGGACATACTGCTGGACATGTTGTATGCTCTGCTGCTGTTGTATCGTAGGCTGCTGCTGCGGCTGGTGCTGGTGCTGGATGCTTGGCTGCCCCTCCTCCTGTTTGGGACTCCCCTCCTCCTTCTTGTCCTTGCTCTTTCTCTGTCTGATTCTCGCCCCGTGCTTGTAAAGATACTTGGTGAGCATCGTCAGTGGGATGGCCCCCGGGAACTTTTTCTGGCTGTAGACGGTGAACACATCACTGTCGATTGTGTGGCGCTGGTAGATCTTGTAGTCGCGGAACTCGTAGAGCTTGAAGCGGAGGCGGAACTTGCCAAGCTTCTTCACAGAGATGTCGCCGAAGAGAAAGCAGATGGTGTAGTCGTAGCTGCGCTTAGACTTGCGCTCTTTGGAGGCCTGCTCCGAGGGAAGCTTGATGTGCATGCCCGAACTCACCTTGGACCCGCTGAGGGTGTCCTGGTTGAACTCCATGATGTGCGTGCCCTTCTCGGAGGCGCCGTCCTGCTCCTCGAGGATGTCTGCCGTCACAAAGAACGTCAGGTAGCACACCAGGCGCGGCATGCTGGTCTTATTGCTGAGGATCTCGAGCACTTTCTTGTTTTCAAAGTTGGCCTCGTCCACCGGGACACTGGGCATGCTGCTGAGCTGCTCGTCGTCTAGCGTGAGCTTGAGCACTGGCGGCGGGTGGATGGGTCTGTGTTCCGAGAGAGGAGCCAGGATCCGGTTGTTGAAGTGGGACCGGGGCGTGACCTTCAGGTAGACGGGCTGTTGAAGGATTTGGAGCTTGCATGAAGGCTGGGCAGACTGCTGTGCCTGCGGCTTGTTGCCTAGTATGAACGAAAGGTTGCTCTTTGACATGGCTTTGTGGGTGGTGGTGTGTATATCGCGGGAGGTTGTGTGTTGTGTGGTAGCGTCTTGAATTATATAAGATCGGGGGCTCGCAGGGATGGAACGGCACTGCAATGTAATGCAGATACATGCTGGTGATACAGCGTGCGTCAGTAGGTTCATCACCCAGCTGTTTTGGCGCCGCTGCATTAGCGTGAGTGCATCAGGGTGAATCTGCAACAAGTTGAGTGCGGCCCGCGCCCACTTGGGGCGGGTGCTTCTGCTGGCTCGCAAAAGTGCCCCAAAGCAAGCGCCGGCAGAGCACTGATTCTCGGAACCTGTCGGGGGGCATCCGTCCGACAACTGCAGCCATCTCCAGTGCTTGCAAATGTCCACACTCGCTCCGCTCTCGCTGTCCTGCCGCCATTTGCCACGCATGTCTCTGGCTTTTCATTACATCACACTACTCATCGCAATATCGTATTTATTTTGCTGCTTTCCCTCGGCCTACCACACTGAGTAATGCAAAACAGTACGGCTGTTTTCAGGTGCCGTTTCAGTCGGTCCATGTGGCCCGCGCCTGCGCATAAAATACGACACAACTCGGCGCCAGACGTCGTGCAGCAACCACAGACTGTGGGAGCACCACCGGCCCCATCCCTTGTTTCACCTCCCGCGCCCGCTATTGTTCCCAGCTACGTCTAATCATGGGCGTATTTGGCACACATACGAGATGAGATGCTTGGCCGCCGCTTTTCCGTGGATTGGTGCTGCTTCTCGTATCACGTCTTTCGTCTGCTTTAAAACCCATGCGTTGGGTATTCAACCTCGGTAGTTCTTCTCGGGAGAAGCCGACGCTGTAGCCAGTAAGAAGCTCTGATGCCACCAGGATCGGCACCGCCTCCAGCCACTAAGAAGCTGCGCTGCACTCCTTAAGTCATGGCGTTGTCAAAGCGCGCGCCCAAAGCAGCAACGCTTGCAGTGATCGGCGGTCAGAAATCGCGAACTCGCATCGGGCTTGCGCCCGATGCGATGCGACGGCCAAGACCGCTTGGCTGAAACGCTAGCCCACTATTCCCCCGGTCGGAGTCAAACTCTCCGGGGCCCCATTAGTCTAGCAGCAAGCTTTTCTTGCACTTGCTACACTCCTGTTTTTTGATTCCTGCTCAAACTTTGTCATGCTGCCTTTTTTTTTCGTGCATCTGTTATGCTGCACAAGCTGCATCGTACTCGGCGCCGACGCTGTTTACTATTCCGCTTCCACTCGTGTCATCTGTAAACCAGCAGCCCTTTGTCGCACCGACGATCATTGCCGTGGCACTCTTTGTCATCAGATGATCGGTTTCCAGACCCCGACGATAAGCTCCCAGCGGGCAGCGTCAAGGGCCATGCCCAAATAGGTAATGTTTGCACTCAGCAGCCAAGCGTTTGGCCCCTCCGTGGGTTTTCTAAGGGCATACAGAATTCACAGGGGTCTCGGAAAAAGAAACTGTGAGTACGGGTAAATCCAATCGCCTCTCGGCGGCGTAGATCGGCCTCTACCACAATCTTTGCCACCAATTAGCCGGGAATCCGAGTGGGCAATTGCAAAGCTCATTTATGTGTTATTGGGTGTTCGATCCGTTGTATCGTAGTAAGTTTCTCGTATTCATTTTATTAGCCTCATACTTTTTGTAGCATGGTTTGGTGGTACCTGGCCTGTTCTTGGCCCACCTCAAACATCCCCACCTCAATGTCTCAGGAAGATCTGGCATACGGGTGTTGCAGATATTATCCCTGCTCGACCGAGTAATCCATGCCACCGAACATGCCACACGTGCAAGGAAGCCGGAAAAAGATTGGAAACACTGCCGACGTTTAACCACGGCTCACCAGAAGACCCTCATTCAGATATCAGCTGAGAATCGGTCCCCGACAGTGTATCTATGAGGATTAAGGTTGAGAAACTCAAAACCATTCGGCAGAGCGTTTTTTGCCTCGGACATAGCCACGGCAGTTTAGCCACCACGGCTTCTAGGAGTGTAGGCTATCCGTTTAGTTGCGGGTGACTGTGCTTGCCAAACCCTAAACTCAGGCCTCCGCACTTAAGCTTTACGCCTTGCACCTCGACGCAGTTGGGCTTTTTTTACCCACGAGAAGCAACCTCACTGCGGGTCCGTCTATGCTTAATTGCAAAAGCCCAGGCCATGGTGACGGAATCAATTTGCAAAGCTTAAAACGTGTCAAACGAACAGGGAACAAATATCGGGGCCATGCCACCACCTCGAGTGAATCAGATTTGTATTGGCGGCCCAATGCAAATTCCACCTGAGTGCTTGGCACCAAGCCACGCCGGTCCACACTATGCTAGCCTAACGCTGGGTGCTGACTACCGCCGCTAGCCTCGATCAGTGGCTCGATGGAGCGTTATTCGCTATTGTACAAATAGCCGGCGGTGCGGCGAAATCTACTCGCGGAGCGTCTGCGAGAACGCTTAAAGCTAAATGGTAAGAGCGGTCCCATTCAACTTGCCGCACCAAACTAGTTTATCAACTACAATTGGAAACACAACGAGTGTGGCACCCGGGCCACAACTTCGTTAGCGAGAAGCCTTGCGAAGAGTGTGTGTTTCCCAAGGCATTCCCGATGCGGCAGGATGTGCAGCTGCTTCCGGCAGTGCTCACACGCTTTTAAAAAAACCCACTCTTTTACTGCGCCGAGTCAACATCCGTGGGGCCAAGTAAACAAACAAAACAGGGTGGGCTGCAACTATTGGTGCGTCGCCCAATGTGTTTCAATCTTACATGACTCTGCGCGGGTTTTCCCTTGCATATGAGCATTGCTGCTTGCCAAGGATTTTTACACCAGGACACCACCGCCCATGCTTGCTCATCTAATTGTTTACTGGAAACCCAAGCAGGCCCCCGCCTTAGTTTTTCGTATTGCTGGGGAAAGTACGAGTCTCGGTAGAGGTGCCCCGTATTGGCCATACATAGGAGCACGTTTTTTCTTTCTTCGATTGATTATAGCTCCGCCATATGCTGGGCCACACGTTAACAACCAGCTAACAAACTCTAACAAGTGACTAACCTGTCGTCAGCCAAACTTACCACGAGACAGGTGAACACATGTCTCACTCTTGTGCAGTAGCGTTCACCAATGTCTCGGATCGGCAGTGTAATCACCAGCCTTAATGACTTCATAGTTGTAACGCGCGGCAAAAATTCCGTCGAGTATCGCAGTTCGTGGGTCACAATAAGTCCCAAAAAAGTCCCGTAACTTGTTTTCCGGTGCCTTAGAGTCCTGCTGGATGACTACACCGCTCTGGCCACTAAGCGATGTCGCCTTACAACCTTGCGTTATTCTCCACACGACTCGTCCTGTCTCACACCTACATGGCGACTGCTTAGCGCGATCTGAGTCGGGCCCCAATTAACACTCGATTCGTCCGTGTCTCACCTTTATTAGACGGGCGCAGAGTCACAAATGGGACGTAACCACAGGGTGATCTACGCCACAACTGAAATCAGTCCCCATCGAAGTCCGACCAAAAACAGTATCTCCCACCCGGTTTACGAGAAGTCAGTGGGAAGCACTGCGGAGGACATCGCCCGAGATGCGCCAGTTTCATCTGGGGCTGCTTGCAACCTGGCGTATTCTGAGTACGCTGTGTTACACAGTGCTGGGGCTCGGGTGAGGTAGCCGTTGTTTTGAATCTTCCGTGGGGCAACACCGTTACGTCGCCCCATGTCGCAGAGTGTTGCGCAACTTGCTGGTCGCAACTTGTTGTTGTCTGAGACAACCACACTGTGTAGATGAGACAAACAAAAGCTGTTTTATCTGAGACAAGCGACAACGATCTTGGCAAGGCACAGCGTGGGGAGGCACGTCTCAGATCCGGAGTGTGCCTGGCCGGGACTTGTCGTTTGCACCTGCCTTACGTTCGTATAATGTGACATACGAGTCGAAAAATTTGCACGACACTCACTGATGACGTAGAGCCTGTTGGGGCGACCTTCCGGCTGGATGTACAAGATAACTCTGGCCAGAACAGGCAGTACCCAACGTGCCAGAGCGCCGTACGAACTGCGGCCGGTCCAATGCTGTCGTAAAATGAAAGAAGTGTGCCTGCTAGTTGCATTGACGGGTGTTTCAAAGTGCGGCAGTGTTCAGCAGTGCTCACTGGGGCTCACTTTCCTGTAGTTAAGGGCTTTGGCCACGTCTACACAGCATGAGATAAGGCGCTGTTACAGTTCTGCGTACTTCGTGCGCTAATGGGTTTTTGATGGTCTGGCCCAAATCCAGCCGATTCAGTAAGATTCGGGAGCGTCGTGGGCACCATTTCTTGAGAAGCCGTGTTAGTTTCCTGTTAGTTAGCAATGGACTGCTCAGCAGTGAGTTATTTAGACATCACAGTTGATTACACCGCAGAGTCTTGCTAACGCTCGCCACTGCATCTTTTGAGGAGCTATGTTAGTTTCTTGGAGCCAAAATGTTCACTTATCCACGAATGATGAGGGATGATACACTGGTTATGATTATTGTCTTCCAAGAGGCCGGTTATGGGGTCACAAGAGTAGGAGCAGGAGCCACTTTTCTGAGGAGAAGCGGCTCAAAGACAAAAAAAACAGTGTGTGTGTGATTGAAGCTAAGTTCTCAACTTTTTGCATTGAAAATTGGTCTGCTGAGTGAAAAGGACAGATCTCCGCGCACGACACGGGAGGTGCAAGACTACTGAAGGGTGGGCAAGCAAAATTCGTACAAGCAATATTGGTCTTACTAATATTTCAGTTTCATGTGTTACCAGGCATAATATAGCCAATTATGTATCATTATTTGTAGCAAATGAAAATGAAATTTGAGATTGGTGCACGAACAGGCAGGGGAAGAAAAGAATTCTCGTTTGCTTATTAGCTGAGTGAAAATACCCTATTTAACGCAAACTTCAAGAGAAAAAATCGTTTCTTGGTACATATCTTGTCTCGGAAATGAGCAGGATTTCTCTAAGCGGCAAAAGCATGTCTAAAACGGCAGAGAGGCAAAATTCCTCCGACACAAACAGTCGGAGCTTTCAAAACATACGGCAAGAAACAGTTTAGCATTTTGTTGTTTTGATTTACTGGCCGAGAGGTTGTCATAACTCTAAGTGAGTTTACTCACGGTTTAAGAAGAAGGTTCAGCACACCTGCAGCCCATCTGGTGTGTGACAGCTTGACACTTTGGAGCAGTGTTCATTTGAACTTCCCACCATTCAACGCACAGACACCAAAAAAGTGTGTCGAGATGGTTGATGAGTGGTACAATAGTTGTAATCTTGGACAGAAGTTCAGAAATATGATAGAAAAACTTATCTGAAAAGTACGCACTGGCAACGTCATGATGAGGTGATGTGGGCTGACTAGAAGTGTACTGGCAAAGCCAGAGTGCTGTGGTGTGCAGAGTACAACTTGTATGTGGGGCATGGTACAAGCTGTGCACCGCCCTCCTCGCTTTCTGTTAGGGTGCGTATACAGTACAATCAAAGTCTATATTTGCACGACTTCAGGTGTATATGAAGTAGACAATGCCATAGCCAGGCAAGTTTTGAGGCACATGGGCGAGCCAGCAGGCTTTCAGCTTTTCTCAGCATTCATTGCTAGCTTGTAAACAAGATGCTTGACAAATGTACTGCTGTATATGAGTTGAGTACTGCATTTGACTAACCTTGCGCTGCGCTATCAGCAAGGTACAAACAGTGGGTTAATGGGAGACGGGACGTTGGACACTCGAAGTCAGGCTAGCAACAGCCTACTGGTATCAGCCTGCTAGTAAAAATTAACTGCTCGGCAGCACTTGGCAGGCTCAGCAGTGCTCCTTCACCTTGGCGATCTCTCTTGCCACATTCCGAACATCCACCCGGATAAACTTGTTCAAATCCAGCTTGCGCTGCAACCACTTCTCCAGCTCCCCAGCAAGTGCCTTCTTTTCCGCCGTCAAGACTTCGTTTAGCAATCGTTGTTTGACTTTTTCTCTCTTCACTGCGTCAAGATTGCTGAGGAACTCCTCCCCCTTGGCGTGGCGGAGCTTCAAGAAGTCCCCCGCAGAGACGTCAGGCAAAGCATCATCCAAGTCCATCTCTTCTCCGTCCATGTCTTCTTTATCCACCTGTTCTCCTCCATTCAACTGGCCATTGCTTTCCGAGCGTCCTATAGTTTTTTGAGTGTTATTTCCACTGCCCACGACGATGTCATTGTCGGCTGGCACATCCAAGGTTCTCCCCCCAAACTTCGGCGCCTGTTCCGTCTGTGCACTGCGATCCAACTCGCCCAAGATCTGCCCCCTGACCAAGACGTCCTCCTCATACGCCTGGATCTCATACTTCTTTAGTTCCCGGTTGTACTGCTCATGCACGCGCGGCACAGTCTCCCGCTCCATCTCCATGTACTTCTGGAAAAGGCTCTCCTGTGAAAGCAGCCAGCTTACTCTTTGCCCCTTTAGCATGAGCGTTTTCACGCTGGAAGGAGTCACGGTTCGCAACGACGCATCATTCAATGTCGCCTCGGGGTCCTCCCCTGCTCCTATTAGACTGTCCAACAACAGTATGCTGTGGTCATAGGACTCTTGGAGGGCCTGCAAGTTCTTCTCAAGAACAGAGTCGAACTCCAAAAAAAGACCTTGTGCATCAAGAGGATCGACGGTTTTGCTCATTGTGTGGGGTTTGACTATTAGATGTGAAAGGTTAACAGTGCTTTTATAAAAAGCCAGTATAACAATGCTTTACTGTCCACTGCTCGTCCCAGGCCCACTCGCCTGTTTTTCAGATATCACGTGATCCTGCAGTTCCATCTCAGCTGAACATCATCACCTTCAACCAGACCACATCCACCAAGCCACATCCAGCAAGACACATCCAACAAGCATATGGCAAATCTACACTGGGAATTCCAACATTCTGCAGAGGTCCTTCTGCTGGTGGGGCTCTACAAGTCAGCCAAGTGGTCGGCAGAGGCACTAGTGGGACTAAGTGAGAGCAGCGAGCTCAATGGAGAGCACAGCACAGAGCACAGCAAAGAGCAAAGCACAGAGCACAGCACAGAGTACACCCTACCTTCATCAGAGAAAGCCCTGCTCCTCTTGGGAAAAACCTACTTTGACTGCAAAGAGTTTGAGCGGACCGCCTCCGTGCTAAAACACTGCCACGCGCCGCCCGCAGTGTTCCTCCGGATCTACGCCCGGTACTTGAGCGGGCAGAAACGGGCTCTGCAAGAGACTGCCGAGATTCTCGGAGAGAAGGAGAGCAAGAGGGGGGGACACCAGTGGACGGGGCTCGTCAGAGACGTGGAAGCGGCCGTAGAAAAATTGTTTGGCGCCGGTGCTGGCGATGCTGGAGCCCCTGCCTCAAGTCGTGCGCATAGCAGTAGCGGGGGTGCCCGCAGCGACACGGTTGTGGACCAAGAAGAAGGCGCCACCGCCTCGGACACCGCCATATACCACTCGCTTTTCCTCTATCTCTCTGGCATAATACACTTGAAGAACAACGATCTAGCCGCGGCGCAGCAGCGCTTTATCTCCGCCTGTTCTATCTACGCCTACAACTGGGAATGCTGGAACGACTTGGTCGGCACTTTCACGACTTTCGACCAGGGCCTCAATGTCGTGAGCCAGTTCCCCGAGAGCTGCGTGATGGCCCGGCTCTTCTCGGTGGTGTTGCACCAGGAGTTCTTCCAGCAGACCCCGCAGCTCTACGCCCAGTTGGACGCGCTTAGTCAGTGCTTAGGTAAGTGGAAGTTTGTGAAGATCCAGCGGGCACTCATCGCGTATCAGGCCTTGAATTATCCCTTGGCTGAGCAGATATTCGATGAGATCCTCGTAGAAGATCCATACAACTTGGACTACATGGATGTCTATTCCAACATCCTCTATGTCATGGAAAACAAGGCCAAACTCTCGTTTCTTGCCCAGTTTGCCAACCTGATCGACAAGTTTCGGCCCGAGACCTGCTGCATCATCGCCAACTACTACTCGTTGAAGTTCGAGCATGAGAAAGCCATCATGTACTACAAGCGGGCGTTGAACCTCAATAAAAACTGCCTCTCTGCGTGGACGCTCATGGGCCACGAGTTTGTGGAGCTCAAGAACCTGCATGCGGCGATCGAGAGTTACCGGCGAGCAGTCGATATCAACCGCAAGGATTTCCGGGCGTGGTATGGGTTGGGGCAGGCCTACGAGGTCTTGGATATGTACTTGTATGCGTTGTACTACTACCAGCGGGCCTGTGAGTTGAAGCCCCATGACAAGCGGATGTGGATGGCGGTGGGCAATTGCTATGAGAAACTCGGAAAGGTGCCGGAGAGTATCAAGTCGTACAAAAAAATATTGGCTGTGGATGACGAGGACACCTCTTTTGTTCTCTTCAAGCTCGGCAAGTTGCATGAGTCCGCGGGGGACCTCGGTGGCGCCCAGATGTGGATGAAGCTCTGTCTCCAGGAGGAGGTGCAGCAAGAGATCGTCACGGAAGAGACCAACAAGGCGAGGCTCTGGCTTGCCAAGTACGATTTGAGTCGGCAGGACTATGCCGGGGCGTTCCGGTATGCCAGTGAGTTCAACCAGGGGAGTTCGCAGGAGATCGAGGAGGCGCGGGCGATTGTCCGGGAGTGTAGAAGCAAGGCGTAGCAGTGGCGCCGGCGAGCGCAGCAAGGCGGCGCGACTGCTGCTAGTTGTGTTAGTTCTAAGCACTGCTTTAGCACTGTTTAGCAGTGGCGAGCGAAGCGAGACGCTGCGGTGTTTGAAATGCCTCTGCTCGCTGTTGCTATTGAACGCACTTCTAAACTTACATTCGATTCTTCGACTGCTCTACAGCACGAGCGCAGCGAGGCGGTGCGACTGCTGCTAGTTGTGTTAGTTTCAAGCAATGCTTTAGCATTGTTTAGCATGGTTAGTTCTAAGCACTGCTCTAGTATGGTCGGAAGCACGCACGTTTACTGTTAGTTTCAAGGCCCCTCTGTTAGTGGCTAGCCATGCCACATCACTGCTATTGCGGGGCTAATGATGATTAGTCAGGAGTATGACTTGCAAGCCGTATCGCTTTTCATTGATTTCTTCCAGGTAGACACCTTGCGTCTGAGGCTCGCTGTTGGTGCTGAGGCAAGAGCTTGTTTGTGCTAAGCAACGCCCGGCAGCAATGCCTGGCAGCAATGCCAACGGTTGCCCACATTGGCATAGCCTGAGCCCTCCGCTAAGCAGTGCTGTTGCTAAACAATCGTGGTAATTGGCAGCTAGAAATGCTTGGCAGCGAACTTTGCCATACACTGCTTAACCAATAATCGCAGCACATTGGTTGCGCCAATGCGCTGCTCACGGCTAGTAATAGTCACATTGCTAACATGATGCCTGCTCTTTTTCTCGCGTAGCTCAGCATGTCACCCCAAGCTGGTAAAGACAATGCTTACCTCACCGCTGACACTAAGAATCGCAGCATATTGGCTTCGCCAATGCACTACTTATTGACTAGAAATCGCAGCACATTGGCGTAGCCTGAGCCCTCTGCTATGCAGTGCTTGAAACTTATTGACTAAACTTATTGACTAACTGCTCATTGACTAACTGCTCATTGACTAACTGCTCATTGACTAACTGCTCATTGACTAACTGCTCATTGACTAACTGCTCATTGACTAACCGCTCATTGACTAAGAATCGCAGCACATTGGCTGCGCCAATGCACTCCAATGCTTCCTTACAAATACTACTTCACTGTATATTGTCAATGGACACAACGTCACGGCCAGCAGAGTGGCCGATGCAACTACCTCAGATATGGATTGCCCTTGGCCCTCCGAAAAGGACATGGTCATCTTCAGAAGAACGAGTGGGAGCTGGCAGCAATGGGTCAGCATGTGCAGCAGGTGAGCAGGTGACACAACTCTGTGGTGGCAGCAGGTGCCAGCAATCTGTCGCGACAAATTGTGGCAGCCAACTGCTCACTCGCAGCCTACTGCTTCTTCGTGAATGTGCTTACTGCTTTTTCGTGAATGTGCTTACTGCTTCTTGAGGTTGTCCTGGATCTCCTGGGTCTGCATCAACTCAGACGGCTTCTTCGCATCCTTTGGCCCGTTGAAGATGTAGCTGGCAATCTGCGAGGCGTCGTCGCCCTGCTCCCGTCTGTAGTTGACGATTCTCGTCAACTGGTAGCCGGCCACAGACCCAAGGAAGAAGTTGACACTGGCGAGAAGCATGTTCTTCGGCTTGATGATCAACGACCAGCGGGTCCAGATGACACCGGTGCAGAAGAGCGCAATCTGCTGGGTGCCCGAGAGCGAGTCGACGGGGCGCTGGATGTCGTTGAGCCCTGCAAAGACGAGGGACCACTTGAGGACGGGGGCCTAATGTTAGTACCATACACATAATTGAGCACGGCGCGCAGCGCAGCATCCCGCGAAGCGGGGTGCGAGTCACTATAAGAGTGAAGCGCATAAAGCAGAGCGAGCGAGCATATTGGCAGTGCGAAGCGGGTGCGAGTCACTCGCTCGACACTAAAAAAGCTCCCCTCACACTAGAAGAGCTCGCTCCACACTATAAAAGCCTCACACTATAGAACTCCTTTCGCACTAACACCTCGCCCAGAGGCGCGTATGCTGGCACAGCGTTTGCACCGGGCACCATGGCACAACATTGCGGACTGCAGTGCACTGGCGAAGCCAGTGTGCTGCGATCTGCGAGATAACTGGCAAAGCCAGTGCGCTGCGATCTGCGAGAGACCAGTCTGAGAGACCAGAAGTAACAAATCAACTAGCAGAAGCGACGTGCCACTGTCAGCAGAGCGTCGCAGCACATTGGCTCCGCCAATGCACTGCTCAATGCACTGCTATATGGGACTTTCGGAGTCCTAGAAAAAGCCCGAAGCTGTTCTCTGTTCTCTGCTCTCTGCTGCTCTCTGTTCTCTGCCGAGCTCTCGCTCGCTTCTTATGGCTCACCACCGGCTGACGCCAGAGGCTGCTGTACTTACCCAGAAGTGGACGGTTCTTGGACCGGTCTCGGAGTTGAGGAAACGTCTGAAGGCGGACATGTCTGGCTGGATCTCCACCAGCGTCCGCCGTGATAATTTTGGTAGCCTCGGGAATGCCGGGTAATCTCCGCGGCACCAGCGGGATCAACAGATGGCTGGGGGGACGCCATTATTCCTAAGCGCCATCGCACTGCCTTGGCGGAGCCAATGTGCTGTGGCGCTTTTGCTGGCTGATGTGACACTTTTGTGTGGTTTCATTGGCAAGCGCTGTAGTTCTTGTATTCTATTGGCTCCATTTCTGTTTACGTGTGTGGAAACCTCCTACTTATATACTAAGGTTGCCGTAAGCGCATATGTAGGTGGCACCTGGACAGCCCAAAACACATGAGAAGCCTAGTTTTGTCCCCAATTACAGAGTGTGGCAGTTCTATAATTTGAATTTAGTTCTGGTCTATGGCTTTGGGTATGCACTGCCAGCAGTAATGTTTCAGTACGGCTCCGCCAGTGTAATACTCCTACCGAAACATTGTCGCAGCACACTGGCTTCTTCGCCAGTGCACTGCTCCCAGCGTTTCGAGCCCTGACCTTTTCCCCTCCCAACTCCCACGCGCTCACTCCCCCCTGCACACACGCCTAAAACCAATTTTTACTACGCGCACGCAATTTTCCAGCCGGCGAACACTTCACCACGCCTGGCCACTCAACGTCCCAGACACGTCTCACGCCCTGCCCATGTCCAACAGCACTGCCCTTCTCATCAAGGACCGGCTCGCGCAGCTTGTCGAGACCCACGGCGGCTCGCTCGTGTCGCTTACTCAGTCCCTTCCCGGCGGCGCGATCCTCGTGCGCTACATCCAGCTGTCGTACCAGGACGACCCGATCCGGTCGGTGGTCGAGTTTGTGCTTTTCCTAGCCGCCATCAGATACTTTCTCTCGAAGAAGACGACTCCCGACAGAAAAAAGGTCAAGTTGTCGAAAAAAGAGATTGACGACCTCTGCAAGTCGTGGAAGCCGCAGCCCTTGGTCGAGGACATCTCCGCCAAGGAGCAGTACAAGTTGCAGACGATCCCGGTGAGCAGCGGGCAGATTGCGACTCGCATGGACTTGAAGGAGAACACCTACTTGGGATTGAAGGGGAAGTCCTTTGAAAACGTCACGAATTTGGCCTCTTACGATGCCCTTTGCTTGGGGCAAAACGAGACCCTTAAGAAGGAAGCAGCCACCGTCATCCGCAACCATGGCGTGGGGGCTTGTGGCCCGCCGGGTTTCTTTGGCAACCAGAACATTCACGTCGAGCTCGAGGATCGCCTTGCGGAGTTTTTCGGTACCGAAGCCGCCATCATCTACGGCCAGGACTTTGTCACCGCCGAGTCGATCCTCCCATGTTTCTTGAAGCGCGGGGACATTGCCATTGCCGATGCCGGTTGCAATCTTGCTATCCAAAAGGGTCTTATTCTCTCCCGTTGTCAGGTGATTTACTACAAGCACAACGACCTCGGCCACTTGCGGCTGATCTTGGAGGATCTCCAGCCGGAGCTCAAGGACATCAAGCCGTTGAACAGACGGTTCTTGGTCACGGAGGGCCTTTTTGCCAACACCGGTGACTTTCCTGATGTCAAGGAGCTTTTACAAATCAAGCAGAAGTACAAGTTCAGACTCTTCTTGGACGAGTCCTTCTCTGTCGGAGTCATGGGCAAGACCGGCAGGGGTATCACCGAGCATTTCGGGGTCGAGCCTCGTGACGTCGACATCCTTGTAGGCTCGCTTGCGAACGCGATTCCCTCCTCTGGCGGCTTCTGTGTTGGTGCCAAGCCAATGGTGTTCAACCAGAGAATCGCCTCCCTTGCTTACTGCTTCTCCGCCTCCTTGCCACCGTATGGAGCCAAGGTCGCCCACGAGTTCTTCAACTTACTTGAGCAGCTGACCAAGTCCAAGAACAACATGGTCACCCGTCTCCAAGAAAACGCAAAGTACTTCCACAAGAAGTTGAGTGGCGGCAAGCACTGCCGCGTGGTGAGCACCCCGGAGTCTCTGAACCTTATTTTTGAGCTCAGTGCTGCGGCGAAGCACAAGTTCGGCTTCCAGAAGTACTACTACGACGAAACCAACAAGATCGCGCAGGTCAATGAGCGCAACTTGTTGTATTTTGAGAGTTTGGACGAGAGCTCGGGCAGCAGTGAGGCCAGCGAGGTCGCGTCTTTGAAGCCTGCTTCCAAGGACAGAGTCGATTACTACTCCGAGAAGTACATTGCCGAACGCAAGGCTAAGGCCCAGGCGTCTGCCTTGACGCATGCGGAGTTGCTCAACTTGGAGGAGTTTGTGTTGACGCTTGTGGCGCAGCGGCTCCTTGTCCAGCACAAGATCCTCATTGTCACCCCGCAGCGGAACTTGAAGCGCGAGAGCACGAGATTGGCGCCTGCGTTGAAGATCTGTGTGCACTCTGAGCTCAGCAAGGGGGAGATCGACAACGTCAGCAGTAAGGTGGTGGAGAGTTTGAAGTCGGTTGTCGACGGGTTGAAGAGCGTGGGGGATGTTGAGAAGGCCTTAGTGAACGGTCTTTAGGCAGAAGCTTGAGCCTGACGATCAAGGGTTCCAGTCTCTGATATTCTATTGACACACTCTCCTGAACCTTGCTAGACTTTGCCCCCGCTTCCACTGCTAGTATTCCATGCTATTTATAATAATACCTAATTCCATTTGTCTGATATTTTTTTTCGCTAGTAGATGAGGCATGGCGAAGTTAGCCACATGCATAGTAATCGCGTGCTCGCCCTACACCCGGCGGATAGTATACAAAGAATCAAGCCGATGTATAAATATGATTATTATAATAAAAAAGTGTAGATTTGATAAATGTATTTTGAGTTAATTTTTTCAGCAACACACATCAAGTATCAAGTTTACCTCTTTGGTTTCGTACATATTTTTAAGAAGAAGTGGAGAACAAAATGAGTGCTGTCTACGAAATGTTTTCTGGCAATAAAAAACAGAAGAAAATATAGCCAAAAACTTGCAGTAATATATATTTGGTCAAGCGACCTGGGGCTTGCTTGTATAATATAGAGTTTTTTCTTCTTTGTTTCTGGCTTTTTCCTCTTGGAGCTAACAATGGTGGCATTTCGTTAGCTGACTGCACCGTGTTGGTATCGATAAGAAAAGCATCAAAGTAAATACACACAAACAAAGAGTCTCAGCCGTAGCTTACACACTGTATTAGTAGATTTGCTTTGCGGTCTGCATCTGGGCGAGGAAACGGTGCCCTACAAAGTGGAGCACAGCCAACAGAAAATGGGGTTCACAGAGCAAGGCAAGAAGGTTTCAGCAAACATCCCAGACCACAAAGAAAGAGATTATCCCAGACTCTTATCAAAAATGTGCACCACCGTCTGGGCCCCTACGATCATACCTGTCAAAACTGCTACACAATAGACACTGTGCAGGTGAGACGATAACCTGCAAATAAAACAATAGCGAAGTACAGTTTGTGACATGCACTTCTATATTCCCAGTTACAATCTAGTATACGACTCAATATATATATAATTAAATGGCTGATAAATATCCGTATACTGGAGTAGAGAGGTTGGGAAATGGGAGATTGGCGAATGCTTCTAGCGTCAAGACACCAAAAGCATAACAGCAGCGGGCTCTGCCTTCGCCAATGCACTGCTCAGTGCTTCTTAGCAACTGGCTTGGCGGTGATCTTTCTGGCATACTGCTCGATCCAGAACGCGGCAAACAAAACCGTCAATGGGAACAAGTAAAACACATTGACGTACAAGGCAAACAACTGGTTCGAGTCTCTGATGCAGGGCTGGAACACACCGGTCTGGTACTCGAAGTAGTGGACAAACAAGTGAATCACCGCCAAAGAACCGCCGACGATAAACTGGGTGATCTGCATGGTAGTCAAAGACTTCTTGACAACGTTCGGCACGCGGATGTGCAACGTCGTCAAGGTGTAGTAGGCGTACATCATGCTGTGGATGAACGAGTTGAACGCGACGAAGATCCAGATTGGCGGCGACGAGTAGCGCACGCCGGCCCACATCGAGAGCATTGCCCCGGCATGGTGGTAGCTCTGCAACAACGAGGACGGGCGGCCCTTGACGAGGATGATGATGGTGTCGAGAATCTCGTAGAATTTGGAGATGTAGAAGAGATAGCCAAAGTAGGAGAGCCCCCTGCTCAAGTCTGGCGAGAAGATGCCGTTGTTGAGGTCGCACACCGCGTTCCAGAAAAGGTTTTTCGAGGTGGCGATCGACGGGTTGTGGGTGAGAGTCGAGGCAGCCTCCTCGGCAGACTCCAAGAAAGACGCCAAGAGTTCCTGGTAGTTTCCGGAGGTGAGCTTTATGGAAGACGTGATTCCGACAAACGTCCAGGCCGAGTACACACAAAGCAAGACATTGTGGAGAAGCACAAACAACTTGAACGCAGAGGTCTTGGTGAACCGGCATGCCACCGGCGGGAGACGCTTCTTGTGCTCGGGCTCCTTCTCGCCCGCGAGTCTCGCCTGGTCCACCTGCTTCTGTCTGATATAGGTGTTGGCAAGCTTGACCGAGACAAAATAGGTCAAGGCAATGGTCAAGGGCACTTCGGGCTTGAGGGAGTAGTAGTACACCGAGTCAAACCATGCTGGGAACGGCGAGACCGGAAGCGGCAGGCTGTTCTGCGGGAGGTGCTTGAAAATTTCAGCATTGGGGAGCTTGAAGGTGGACATGATCAGTGAGAACCCGGTGGGAAAGGCAATGCTTTTGTTTTGAGCGTGTGTCCGGTTCGAGAGTGTCGTGCGTCTACGAGTGTCTGGAAATGTTCAGGGTGCCACTACGGTACAATTCTGCAGGGTAACATGATTCATGTCTTGTTCTTTTGCGGCTCATCGTTGGGTTGCAGGTTGGGTTCGCGCGGAGGTTGGGCTGCAGATCAACTGTTGGGCAAAACTGGCGGCCGCGTAGTAAGAAACGCGCGCCCCCAAACGCTGTGGCCTGGCGCAGAGGCCTGGCGCAGAGGCCTGGCGCAGTGGCCTGGCGGAGCCATGTCGCTGCGTTATCAGAGAGGCGGCTTGTCAAAGAAGTGGCAGGCGAATATAAGGGAGGGGCTCGTGTGTAGGTAGGAGGAAGGCGCTTTTAATGAAGAGATCTTCTTCACATTTCTTACCCCTATGTTGTGCCCTCTCCGGAAAACATGGAACTACAAATCGGTCACATCTCCTAGGTCACATCTCTTAGCGGCTGACTCAGGTTGCAAAAAAAAGCAGCGTTGTAGACCGCCGATCCCAGGCACGATTCCAGATCCGAGGCGGCCGTGTTCCATATTGGGATAATAGAAGTAGGCAGAGGAAGATTGCGAGCTTTGCGGGTTTTCGAGTACAATTTGAAACTGGCTCAAAGGAGGTTGATACGTAATACGAGTATAAGTATTACGACCATAAGTACCACGAGTATAAGTATTACGAGTATAAGTACTACTGCAGCACATTGGCTTAGCCAATGCACTGCTGCTGGCTTCGCCAATGCACTGCTGCTGGCTTCGCCAACGTGCTGATTAGGAGCGCTGCCATGTGCAATAGCCAGTGCACACAACGCCCGGTGCCGCGCCAGCGGACCACGGGTCATGCCAACCACCAGGGTCAGGGCCCAGGCAAAGCCTCCTGGATGGAAGCCCCGGGTGACGCATGGGTCCGCGCTAAGACTGGGGTATGGGGGGAACCGTTGGATTCTCCGAGTTAAAAACCGGGCCGCCGGTTGTGCAGTCGGCGCGGGACCCTGTTGGCCGTGAACCAAGCTGGTAGAGTCACAGTAGAGTTCTATTATTGAGTTATGAGTAGGCACAGGTGGCTAGTGTGCGGTGACCTACGCCAGCCGGCTTCAAAACAATTGCACCTCTCCAGGCGCTTCAAAAAAGGTGCACCTCATCCAACGCTTTTTCGGCGGCTGCCCCGCCCGAGTTGGGGCTCAACGGGCGCCAACATTCGGCCGGCCCAGCCAACATTCTATTGGCCCTGAGACAAGCCAGAAAGGTGCACGGTGCATATTGCAGCACAGGGCTCGCACTCACAGATGCTTGTAACATCAGGAGGGTGCTAGAAAGTATGCGGCGCAAAATTCATTGCTCTTGACTCACAGTGCTTATCTCACCTTTCACAAAATCGTAGCGCAATGGTTGCTGCTCAGCTTATCTCTTGTAAGGTTGCCTTGCTCTGGGCAATGCTCGGAGCTTGTTTTGCGCTTCCTGCTTCATGTATGCATGCTTAATCGGTGAACACTGCGAGTGGGTACTAGTCCACGGCATGACTCTGTGATTGTCATCTCAGTACTTGCGTCGTGCGCTAGGCTATACGAGGCTTCACAATGTACTTCTCTACTCTATGCTGAAGAAGCTAACTGACTGACTCTAGCAATGCCAGCCGTTCTTTAGACTCTTCACTGTTTCTTGCCCAGTGTGATGTCCTTTCTTTTGTCATGTAAACTAAAACCAGAAGCAATGCAACAGCCAATGTGCTTTCTACTCTATGCTGAAATGCCATGAATTACCGATGCCCAATGCAAATGCTAAACTAAACGAATCTATGATGAGGGTCTTTAACGTGCAAAGTACATGCCCTAAGTGTACTGTCAATGAGAGACTTGCTCTGTTATGATGGCAAGCACCCCAGATGAAATCTTGCGAAAGCCTTGCCTCCTTCTAATCTCTTCCCACCTCTCTCCAACGCGCATTGGAGTACCCCTTCACGGTGTACTGCACGTCCTTGATCTTCCCGTGTGTTCTCAACGAAACAGCTCTCTTGCTGCTGCTGACATCAGCAAACTGGACCCACGGAAGAGTGTGCCGCGCGCCGCGCAGCCCAATGAGCGAGTTCTTCAGCGCAACACAGCGGCGAGAGAGCACGTACTTGTGCTTCTGGAGACTGTTTTCGTGCGGCGCGTCCTCGCGCGGGCTGAGCTTGATGAGGTTGTACAACTTGCACTTGGCCTTGTGGCCGAGCTGCGCAAACTCGCGGTCGCAGTCAAGCTGCTCCTCCGAGAAGATGTTTGGAAGCAAGTTCTTGGCCTGGCACACGTTCTCAATAGCATAGAGCTGGAGGAAGAGCGCCGAGGAGCGCAGAGACCGCGTGGTCTCCACGCTCACGGCCTCCGAGTGCCACGCGTTGACCAAGGGAGTCTCCTTGATGCTGAACATTTTCATCTCGGTGGGCGGAAGAAGCGGGTGGCTCGCCTGCGGAACGGCCGACACCGAGAGTCTTCTGATGGAGTGGGAAAGCTGGGAGACAAGGCTGTGAGTCTTGGGGATTGTCGGGAGCGCAGTGGCAGCGTCTTCAGTCTCGCTGTCGCTCGACGCCTCAAGCTCAGCGTACTTTGGCTTGAGCGGATGCTCGTGGTCCGCAGACAGGATGGTGGTCACCAGGCTGAGTCCCGTGCCGTTGCTGTGGGTGTAGAAGCCCAGGGTCTCGTGGTCGAAACACGAGTCCATCGAAAAAGCGGACTCGGGGGAAGACGCAAGCGAGCCAAACTGAGGCGAGCTGGGGGCGCCCAAGTGGGAACGCTGCTGCTGGTATGGGTCGTAGGCCATCGAGGTCTCAAGGGGGTCTTCGCTGGAGGTCAAGCAGTAGCTGTTCTTCTTTGCTCCTAGCACATGGCTCAAGGCGTTGGTCACCTTCTGTTCGCCAAGACTCTCTGTCGATTTTGGCCCCTCAATGATGTCCTGGCGTCTCCTTAGCTGGAACGGGATAGGGATGGCGGTCGCACTGAGTATTTCTGTGACCAGGAACATGGTGCGCCGATATTGTGTGTGTGTGGTATTGTAGATAGCAAGGACCGATGTCAGTCAAGCAATTTAGATCGGCAATCAGCAACGATGTATTGAGCAGCCGGGTATATGTGCCGCTAAGCTGTGCCTTTTGTTATAGGGTTGAAGCCTGGCTAACAAGTGTTGAAAAGTATATTGCGGACGCAACTGGAGATCGAAGTTCTAAGGAATATGGCTTTTACATATAGATCTGAATCACTGCCGCTGCACAGGGCTCTAGGTTTCAGGCCGCGGGCCGATGCATGGCGCGGCATGCAGGCCGGTGCCTCAACAGGCAAATCGGCCTGCGCCGGCCAATCGAAGGGACAGCACATAGCCATAGGCACACCACGCGAAGCCACAGGATATGCTGAGGTAAAAAGCCATTGAAGAGTCCGCTGGCTTTTTACTAAAAAGCACGGGCTCCCGGGCTTTTTCGGCCATCTGTGACCACTGCTTGCTGCCTATCTACACCTGTCGTTGCTTTTTCCGGATCGCTGATCACGATAACAACTAAGTTGGGTATAGCGGCACATGATTTATGGCCACCGGGCAGAGCGGCAAAAAATCGTAGGCGGCCGTATTCCGCAGGCAGCCTCCACGATCCGCTTGCATTACAAATGCATTTCAAGCCAAGTGCGGGAGCAGCTGCGTACGAAGGTCCCCAGTCTATTGTAGAGGCTGCCCTGTGAAATTCGGGCGCCACACTTTCTATTGTCCAGCTATATGATAAAGATCACGCGAAGGCCACTGGCCGGCCATGACTCTAAGGCGGGGCCGGTCGCAGCACCGGGACAGCCGTGTTTCACTACCAGTTACCAGCCGTGTGCTAGCGTGTGCTTGGGGTTTGGCCCAGGCCTCAGGGGGACACTGTCCACTTCGCATTAATTACTGTTTTGTCTCACACACTCATTTCTCCGTCGGGCCTGCTTTGCCAGCCAAAACCTTTTCCAACCTTGCCCAAACTCTGTTCCAAACCTTATCCGCTGCTCCCCCAAAGCCCGGCACTCTCTGGCCTTGGCCGCTCGTCAGACCGACGCCTTTGTCTGGCGCATGCACGGCTCGCTAGTGCCGCAGCATTCGCGGGCCCCACCAAAAAGCTCGCCTGGCACTAGCACCACACTAAACAGGCCGTTGACTCATCCCTCTACCTGGCTTCTCCATTTACCTTCAAACCCCTGGTTCACGTCTACTCTTGACTACTCCCACAACACTCACTGGGCCTCTTGTGCAAAATTTTCTCACAGATTTGCATTCCAGTGTTCTCGCAAATGCTACTCTTTTCGGACACACGGCATCGAGTCAGACGCTACGTAATGAAAATACGCCCAGCGCCCAATGGCTGCCAGGTGCGCTGTCTCATAATGCTGTCCCCTCCAAAAATTTTCCCGCGCTATTATTTCCCAGTGCGTGTCTATGGGCCGTCGGCGTACACGCGCGGGGCACCTTACCCTTCTCGAGTCCTGCAACACGTAGTAAAACCGTTTTCGAGGACGTGCGCCGTTGCAAATCTTCATGTACTGCCCATCTCGCACTCTTTCTTGTGATTTTTGCGGCTCTGCAATAATCAGCCCTCTCTATCACGCCCTGTAATTTAGCCAATTGCTAGGCAAAATTTTCCAATTGGACTGCTACTATTAAAAGGTCGTCCTAATTGCTTTTGGCCCCAAAAATATTTAGCCATCTCTTTGTATCTTACAGCTTTCTTGCTTACGGTGCACGTCTGGCGACTATTGTTGGTTGCTGCAATCCCCATTCGTTGGTAGACGCGAGGTCTCACCAAATCTCCCCGAGAAAAATTCAGCCGCAATCCAGATTCTAAGTTCATTCTGCCTATACTCTGCCTATGCAGTGCTGTATCACCGGAAAAATGACATTGGCACTTCATCGTAGAGAGTTCGCTAAGAAAGAACGGTTCTCCTTTAAGACTCAGCTCAATTCTTGTCACGAATGCTGTGCTTTCCTACCTCTTGTCTTCCCACTTCTCAACTTGCACATGAAAGCGCTATATTTTTTTTTGACTGCGCATGCGTATTATGCACAAATGAATCTTGCCTGTTTCTTCTCACACACCACTCGCCTATTGTTTCTGCCACTGAGCCAGGAATTCCACTTCTCAAATGTTACCACATTTATGTGCTTGGGATCAAAGGTGCATAAAGCCAAGTCCCTTTGAAAAGCAGAGCCGCAGTTAAACACCGTTCGGGACATGTCATTCAGCTACAAAAGATCTAAGGTTCCACCCCTTCCAATCTCAATTGTTTCCTATACTATACACTGTTCCGAGCTTCCCCAAATCAGCTGAAAAGGAGCCGCCAGCTTTTGCCAAACTTTGCATATGCTCATTGGTAATCACTGTTGAGGCTCGCCTTCCCTTCCAACTCTCAAACCTATTCACCGTCCTCTTTTGTCTTCTCACTCTCGTCTCTGTCCTCCAAAACCTCAAGCAAAAACTTCAATCCTTCCTTGGCAAACTGCTCCATGTTCTCCACTCTGTCGCTCAAACCAGTGCTGACCACACGCGTAGTCTCGCCCTCAGGACCACTGATGGCATAGTAGCAGCGGCCAATCCGGTCGCTCATAGAGCTTTCCTCACTGCCATTCTCCTTACTCTCCTCACTGCTTGTCTTGCCGTGGGCATCTAACGTCGTCGAAGGACCAGCCCACCCGCTTTCACTCAACACGTACGTCAGCCCCAACTCCACTCTCAAATTCCGCGCACGTTTCCCCACCAGCCGCTCCAGCGGCCCAGTATACAGCATGATCTCTTTCTCGCTCCAGCCCAGGAGCTTAAGCTTCGATTTCATACTATAAACAAGAGTTCCTCCGTGGAAGAACTGCGATGCCCCGGGAACCGAGACCAAGTACGCGGACAAAATGCCTCCGCACGCTGACTCGCTCACCGCAATGGTCTCGCCGCGCGCCACAAGACGCCGGGCAATCACACCCACCACCTCTTTAGTCTCAGAGTCGAGAAACGTCATAAGATGAGATATTCCTCAGAGGGTCTGCGATGTCCCGCTTGATGATGCGGCCGTGTAGTTTGAAGAACCCGACAAATTGGTATACTATAGGGCCGGGCAACTGGCATCACTTCAAAGCGCCCCAGGCATCGCTGCTTTTCCTTTCCTAATTACACTCATCGCAATACACAGCGCTCTGCTTTTTAAGACCTAATTATTCAGTTTGGCAGTGTGAAGCATTTGCCAGGGGTTTTCCATGGTACTCTGGCAGAGTGGCAGAGCGCTGGGTCTTGGGGCCCTTCTTATACCTGTAGCGCTGCCCTGCCACAGGTTACCCGGGGCTCTTCCTTGGCTAAGAGCTAGGGGAGGACCCGCCGTGGCGGTGTGTATCTAATCCGGGTAACCGTAGCGCAGTGGCGCCAGGCCCACACTGGAGATCGAAGAGGATGTGCCACGGAAGTACAATCCACTAGGCTACGGAGTTTCATATATCACAATGTCTCTTTTGAAGTTCAAAGCTGGCAAAGTCGACTACAACGAAGACACGGGTGTGTGCACCCCGAAGCCATTGAAGGGCGAGATCACGATAAAGCCGGCCGAGGACGACGAGTCGTTCTACGACTTTGTGTGGAGCCCGCGTGAGTCCACGGCTCAGCAGACTGACGAGGACGAGTTGTTGATCATCCCGGGCGACGTAAAGTGGAAGCACGTGAAGCTGTGCAAGACGGGGCGTGTATTCTGCTTGTTGTTCACGAGCGGCGCGAAGTCGTTCTACTGGATGCAGGAGAGCAACAAGAACGAGGACGAGCCGTGGGAGTTGAGCGAGAAGGACAAGGAGATCAGCGAGAAGATCCAGAAGTTGATTGAGGAAGAGGACGAGGAGGAGGAAGAGTCTGACGAGGAGCCAAAGCAGGAGCCTAAGGACGTCGAGATGGGCGAGGCCGAGAGGTAAGTGCCGAGTGGAACACATTGATTTTGACGGGTACTAACATCTAGCTAGTTCGAGCAACTTGGCCAGTTTGAGTGGCTTGAGCGCCTCGCGCAAGCCGGTGGTGCTGATCAGTCTGGTGTTCACGCCGCAGATCTACCGGGAGTTTGTCAATTCGCTCAGCGAGAGCGAGGTCACCACGTTGGTGCTGGAATACTTGGACAAGGAGTTGGTCGAGAGCGATGCGCCGAGCGTGGCGGAGAAGCGCGAGTTGGTGTACGAGATGTTGACCAGCGCCCAGTTGAGACTGCAAGAGAACGATGTCGAGAGAGCCTTGATGAGTGGAGGCGGTGGTGTGGTGTCGCGGTTGTTTGGCGTGGAGTACAGCGGGGAAGGTGTTGAGGCGTTCCTTGAAGGCGTCCGAAAGCTGGCCAAGAAACAGTGAGCACTGTTTAGTGTAAGCGAGGCGATCCGACAGCCGTGCTTGCACCGGGACTGGCACTGTCACTAAAATATTCAAAAATCATGACCTACTTGGTAGAATGGCTACTTATATTCTGTTGTCGAGCGAATGCTATAGGAGATAATCAGTACTTTGCAATATATTATTAACGATGAGTGTAAAGCAAAGTAGAACCGCTGTGATGTTATCCAGTGCGCTGGGCAATGTGGGGAACACGCCAAACTGATAGCAACGATTTCGGCCAAACATAAGCCCTGCGGATTGCAAGGTCGGTGTTACAATTGCAAAGCGGGGCATTTAAATGATACAAAACCGAAATCCGAATAAGCGCGGACGCACCGCTCTGAATACCTTGACACCCACCATACTCCTCTACAAATCCCATAATGCATACGTTTATTCAATGAAGCGACACGCACTTCGACACCTTCTCTTCGTGCCACGGCCGTTTTCCAAACTCCTAAATGACATGACTCTTTGTCCTTGGCGGGATGACGCGTACTTTGGCACAATTCGTAGACAGGCCAAAACCTACTCGGTTCGCACGCGAAACTCGACCAGCGTTTTACAGGCCGGTGTCTCGTCATATCGGCGCACGCCACTGCCTCGCCTGCGGCTCGTGAGTGACTTAGCTCTCGTTCACACCCTCCAAAAGCTTTGGCGCGTTGATCTTCAAACCAGCCAATCTGTCGTACTCTCCGGAAAGAATCCGCTCCACAATGATCTCATCCCTCTTCTGTCTCTCCTCTGCGCTCACGCCGACGTTCGACACACTCTCCTCGGCGTTCTCAACGCCAGCCTTCTCCTGCGCTCTGATCTTCAACTCCTTCTCGGCCCAGCCCTGCACGCCCTCCTCTGGCTTGAACAACAAGATCCCAAGCGTGAGGAACATGGCTGGCACAAACCCAAAGTACATGATCTTCTCCCAGCCCTCCTTCTCGTTCTCTCTCACAACCTTCCACTTCACGGCGCCGCCGTCAGTGTATGGGATTTTGTCCACAATCTTGCCCGGCGCGCCGTTATCGTAGCTTGGCACCAAGCTCTCGAGATCGTTCTGGTTGTCAATGTAAAGGTCGCTGTTCTCCTTGGAAAGAGTCAAAGACTCGATAATCGACAACTTTCTCTCACCAGACAATTCGTTGAGCTTGCTCAAAAGACGTAACTCGTCGTCGGCCGGCACGCGGGGGGTGCCGTCGGGGTTCTGGTACAACTTCGCTACCGGAGGCAACGCGTTTATGGTCAGGCGAATATCCTGCTCCACCGCAAGGTTGAAAGCGCGCGCTACGCGTGCTGTGCTGAAGAAAGCTCTGGATTGGCGGAGCATTGCGACGGTGTTGGTGGTGGTCTCTGTATGGGTTAGTATTTGCACAATTTTCATTGGCAGGCAGCACGTGAGACGACACGTGACGAAACAGGCTGGGGTTCAACATCGATGTCACGTGCAGCAGCACATTGGCAACCCAAATGTTGTTAGAAGCGCAACGCGAACCGTGGTAAATTGAGCTATTTAATAACTGAGTTCATGGCGTTGTTTTTTTTGTTGGTGAGCTGATGAGTTTTGGCGCGCCCATCAGTATAGGCACGTGCCCAACTGCATTGCGTAGACGCGGTATGCACCTCTGTAGAATATGCTGCATTTCCCAGACGACCATTATGGTTTCGACAAACTCCGAGACTGGGCCACTACGCTATTCAGTATTGAAAGATTCTACCATTGCTTCTCAAATTCTGTATTGATCGTATGTGGCGTGTGCACGTGCCGTGCCGCCGCGTGGGTCCATAAACTATGGGTCATTATCTTGACTAAGCCAACTCGCTTCTAAAATATATAGTGCCGTACGGCGTGAAATGTGTTATTGTAAGGCCGGATGGCCGCAGATAGCAGCGCACTGGGAGAAGCCAGCGCGCTACGGTGTTGCCATGGCTATGGCGATAATTTGCTGGCAGCTTATCAGGGGCTGTTCACCTTAAGTATGCGAGGAATTGCCAGTAGTGTGCCCAAACTGGCCTCGTTTCGCTCAGCTAATTGGGAGCTAGTTCTCATCAACTACCTTCAACCAATTTTGCACAAACGTCGCGGCTCGCTTGAAGCAGTTCTGCCTGTACTTCTCGTAGATCGCACCGTGATGCGTAGGAGCATCTCGACACGTCTCGAGCACAAACGTCGCCAAGGGCAACAACTGCTCCGCAGTGTAGCCCGAGTAGAACACGTGCGCAGGCGTCCACTCACCCTTGTTCAAAAGGAGTCGCGCAAGGAAGTGCGCGCCAGCAGCGAGCCAGGACGGAAGAGCGGCAACAAGACGGAACTCCATCACCGTGGTCTCGAGCAAGTACTTGGCCAACGTGCGGGTCTCCAAGTCGTAGTCGTCAGCTTTAGAAGTCCGCCGCAAGAAGCTCATTGGCCCGGGCCAGCCCATGTCGAACTCCAAGACGTCAATCATGAACTTTTCGGCTTTGATGATTTCCTCCTCGGAGTAAACATAGTCCGACATGTGCACAATCTCCTTGAGCGAGGGACAGTTGATCTCTTCGTACTTGGCAGCAATGAACAATGCCACCGAGCCGACTAACTGGAACCGCAGAAGACTCACTTTTCTCTTACTCAAAAAACGATCAATGTAATTGACCGTAAGAAACAAGGTCTCCGGCAACAACTTGAACCGCAGGTGGATCTGCACAAGCCAGTCGACAAGCGTCGCGCGCATGTACCACTTGATCTCGTGCTGGCGATCCATGTAGGCCGCGTCAGGCCGGAGCCTCAATTCAAGCACGTGCATGTAGTTGAAGATCTCGGGCAGGTACTCGGAGACCATCGAAGGCTCGTAGATGTCCTCGTCCATGGGGTCGAGCGTGTCCTGGTGGAACGCTTTGTAGATCTTCGCAAGCTGGGCGTCCGTCTCCGGCGAGAACTTGAGGTTGATGGCACGTGGCGCGATTTCCATGGACGCCTCAGACCCTGCAGAGCCGGGCGAGTCATGGTCCGCGGGATGTCCGTGGTTGTGCATTTCCACTTGTTCTCTTTGATTAGGCTCCTCGTCGGACTCCTCGTAGACCTCCACATTGCCAGAATGCAGCAGGTGCTCCGAGTACTCCAGGGCGCGCTCCAGGTGGTCAAGATACTTCTGCGAGTCCAAGTGTTCCAGGTAGTCAAAGTCCTGGCTCTGGGCGGAAACGTCCTTGCCGTAGTGGCTGTAGTCACGCGTTTGCTGCTCCACCGCCGGCTCGTACTCGCTCGTCAGGCTGCCGCGGGAATCATCCCGCGGGTATTCTCTCTCAGGGTTTTCCTCCCTGCTCTGACTGAGCTGCTGAATGATCTCCTCCAGGCTGAGGTTGACGGCTTGCTCCTCGTCGGAGGTGAGGTACTCGTCGTAGTTGCTGTAGCTCGTGTCGTACACGGCATTGCGGTAGTGCTCTTGTTCCTGCTCCTCCTGGTATTGCTGGCGGTGTGATGGATTTGAAAAGGAGTGGGGATGTGTGGGTGGATGTGAGGAAGGGTGTGTCGAAGAGGCGCTTTGGCCCTGGTTCAAGTTGACGGCCAACTCGTAGAGAGCGACGCGCTTGCCGTTCGGCGGCTGCTGCTCGCGCTGTTTGTGCGGAAGCTCGTTCTCGTTGCGCACGTTTGCTAGCGACGTTGAGTTTGGCATTGTTGTTGGTTGTCGGCAACAAGGGCTCCTGTAAATGACCGGTATTAAATAATTAGTAGGCTATGCAATGCGGCCAGCAATTAATGGGGTTTGGGAAATGCCTTGATATGATATGCTGGCAGCGTTTTGTGCTTTGTGATTTGTGTGTTGTGTGCTGCTGTAGCTATCGTCTATGCTATGTGCTCAGGCGGTTAGCCGGTGACGCCAAAAGCGGAGCAAAAAAAGACCGGACGAAAAGCGGAAAACCCAAGCCCAATGGAACAAATCAACGACAATGACTTGCTGGACAACAAAGACCGACAGAAATGGTGTGCAAAATTCAGTGAACGTTTGCGGTTCCTTGCTAATCAGTTATCGAAAGTCGCACCAGAAACGGGTCATGAGAGTGTGGACAGACGGCCGGGAAAAAGACAGGTCGAAAGAAAGATGGGACCTGGAAAGATGGACGCGGATCCGACTCGCGACAAGATGCAATGAGTATAGCCCGGTATCAAGTGACTAAGACCAGAGGGCAGAGTCGACGAGAAATGCTAGGTAAACAAAACCAGAGTTCCTTGGAAATTCAGTACCAATCCTAGTATGAGAAAAAACTTAGCCCGAGGGGGTGCGCGCGCCTCTGTAAAATAGGAGGTTGTAGCGCGAAAAAAGGGGCGCTTTTCATCTGGAAAAAAAACAAGCGGGCTTTCCTAGTTCACAAAGGGCTACTGGTACTACTTTCGTAAAACGTACACTCCCATGATCAATGCTACGTCGATTATGGCTGATGGGCCCTTGGCCAAATCCTCTGAAACGATATAAGGCGACCTGTGGCTGCAGCGGTGCGCGCCAGTACGCGTGGTCGGTGCATGAGCGAGGGAGCGGGAGGAAAACCTTAATCGAGACGGGCCCAGTAGCATACTGGCGTAGTCGCCGCGATAGCAATAAACAAGGTGCTGTTGATTTGAGAGAAAATGAATAAAACAAATTTGCATGGAAGCTGGGAAACAGGGCTTAAGTTTGAGCCAAGCGGTTTCACAGTTATCGGAAAAGTACCACTGCTATTGTTATTGTGGCTGGCGCTCCAATGGCAATGGCAGATTCACCGCGAATCACAATCTTGTTTCACCGGGGTAGCCGAGCAGGGTTCTTTAAAACTGCCCGGCAGCACAGCGCTGGCGATCCCACGCCACAAAAATTAACTTATTATTAGGTTGCCATCCCGCAGCCCGGCGGGGAATGATGTTCCAAGCACTGCCGGTGCGAATGGCGCCGTGTAGTCGCAGGAGCGGCCAGGTGAAGCCCACCTCGTTCCCCAGACAGGCGAGGCCAACAATGTGCCACCTTTTAGGGATGCAGTAGGGGTTGCCGGAGGGCCTCTTTCTCACATGTCCCGATGGGGTCAATTTGCGCGTTGGAATTTGTGCGGGCGATGGATCGAGGCACCTCGGAGCGCCTAATCTGCGCGTGGTGCCTGGGTTTAGGTTCTGTCACAGGAGCGTGTCAGCGAGGCATCTCATATTGGCGGAGGCAACGGCTGAAGATACAGGCATTTCTTTGGGCACTTTGCTGCTTACTGAGAGATTTGGGATTTTTGGCGCGCAAAAAAATGTAAAGTCAACATAGATTATATTTATAGTCCCGGGCAAACGTTCATGGTGCGACCGCCCTCCGACCTCTGCTTCGCGCTGCAGGCGCCCTATCGCAGCCTGCCTCACTCGCGGGATTGGGCAACGCCGCATTAACACCGGATTAGAAACGGAAGGCGGCAAGGCAGCAAGTGATTAATGCACAGAAGGAATGCAGTGCAAACAAATTGTTTTTCAGACACTGTGCAGTTTGCCAGCTGCCTGTCTACGCTCAAGTATTCGGTGCACGGCTCAGCCAAGTTTCCGCCGCCCGGTTTCGTCAAGGCGATGCTGATCACCAAGGGCTCATATTCGTTGGACAAAAACAGAATCGCTAACAGCAGCCTGGCTGGCTTCTGTCTGGATTCAAAGTTAGTAAAGAATGCACAGCAACATCCAACGGCGGGCAAGGCTTCTTGTTTCGCCCCATCTGGTTTTTTTAAGGCAGGCTCCACGGACTGCCCAAAACAGTATTCATGTCTGAGACCGCGCGTTTCCAGGGTGTGCCAAAGGTGCCATCAGAATGGGTGTCAAAAAAAAGTTGGAACGTGCGATTTGTGCTGCACCAGCCGGGTGGGTCAGAGAAACGCCCTTGGTTTTGATCGTGCATGAGTGTGCCTAACAACTGGAAGTGTGCATGTATCTTTGATACCGCACTGGGCCAATTGACTGACACCCTGACAAACAACTTGACATGCCACCGCTCAATGTTGCTAGACAGTCTCCGTTGATTACGAACTTCCACAAGTGGAGAAGGGCCGTGCGGCGGCTCGACCACACAAAAGTTGAGGGCCCAGAGTTGAAAGACCAATGGCTTCTCGAGATGCTCGCCAGCAACAACAAGATGGACACCCGAACGAGGCGGAGGGTGCCTAGTGATTTTTTGCTAGGTTGGGGCTTGGTTAGGAGGCCGAGCAAGAACAGCGGGGAGCCGACTGAGCTGAATAGGGTAACCAGTACTGAAGGAGCCATCAGTAATGCTGTCAATAGCAGTGCTAAAGCCGCGATTGCCAATACCATTTCTGCTGACGCCACACAATCTTTGCATAATGTCGAAAGTTTCTGGCTCATGCCTGTGCTTGAGCCACGGAAGGGTCTTCTCGCATACAGTCAGCTAGCTGGTAGTCAAGTAGCTTCTAGTCAGGCAGCGCTGTCTAACGACCAGGTTGCAAAATTTACCTTGTCATCTAAAAAAGTTGGAAGCTTAACACAGTTGGTCCACATAGACATCAAGAACAGGCTTCAGGGGTTCCGCAATTACCAGTTGCTTTATAGAAAAGACATTCTGGATGTTATCATAAAACAGTGGCTCCATCAATTAAAAGAGGCGCTTAGCAAACGAGCAACGCCTGAATCGAATGGCAAGCCAGCTTTCCTGGAAATGACCAATACCCTGATATCTTCCAGCGCTCTTACAATGCTCAACGAATACTGGACCGAGACGAGGCGCTTGCTAAGAGAAAGGTACAGGAAGTGTGATAGCACCCTTGCCATGGGCATCTTAAACACTATTGACGATCCTCGGATGAATGAGAAATTTGTGAAACATGGGCCAAGTGGCGATGCGGCCAAGCGGGTGGTCAGAATTTACGAGTTTCTCACGAGGTGAGAGCAGCACATTGGCAGGGCAGCACAATGGCAGGGCAGCAAAACAGGAGCGCATCACTCAGATGGCTTGACATGCTTTTGCTACGGCTGGGTGATTTTTAACTTTGTCCAATATTCATTACTGCGGTACTTCTTAGTAAAATTTTCGGGTTATGTCGCAGTGTCGCGCGCACGCTCGTCCCGCCAAGATTGACAGAATTGCAGATGCGTAGTATAGTGCAATATTTAGCTTGACTACGCATTGCCACTGCTACACAATCAAACACAAATAATTTTACTTTATACAAAATGGTTATTAATCAACATGTCAAGTGAGGGCTGATAATTTCGAATGATAAAAATTGGTGTACGTCGGCAAAGCCATTGTGCAGCTTAGTAGTCGCCGACTTAGGGCACATTGGCTTCGCAATGCACTGCTTAACTATTGTTGACCAACTCTATGGCACTCCTTCAAAAACCACTCCACGTTGTCCGGGTCCATAAACGGATGAGTCCCGTGCCCAAAGTTAACAATATAGTTCTGCTTCCCTCCCCCAAACCCCTCGATCATCTCCTCCACCTTCCGCGTGATACTTTCCCGCGAACCGTAGATCACACCTGGGTCCAAGTTTCCCTGCAACACGACTCTACCGTTGTTGATTTTCTGCGCCTCCTTCGGGTCGTGCAACCAATCCAAAGAGACAACATTGTAGCCCGACCCACAGAGGTCGTCAAGCGCGTACCAGGCGCCTTTACAGAAGATCACCATAGGAATGTCCTCCTCGATCCCAAGCTCCTTCAATCTAAGAGGGACGCGCTTGCGAATGTCCTTGACGTATGGCAAGAGAAACTTCTTGAACTCGGTTGGGGCCAACTCGCCAGCCCAGGACTCAAACACCTGGAGGATCTGCGCGCCGGCCACAACCTGTTGCGCCAAGAACTCAACAATGACGGAGGTCAAGTCCTTGATCAAAGAAAGCGTCTCCTCCTCGTACTTGTAGATCCACTCCTTCATGAACCGGAACATCTTGCTGCCGCCCCCCTCGACCATGTAGCAGAACAACGTGAACGGCCCGCCGGCAAACCCAAACAACGGGACGCGGCCCTCAAGTCTGTGGCGGGTGGTGGTGATTGCCGTAAACGCCCAGCCGAGTTCCTTCTGGAGATCGGGATTCTTGGTCAACTTTTTGAGATCCTCCGGAACTCTGAGTGGGTCAGTGAAGGTGGGCCCTTTCCCCTCGATCATCTTGACCTCCATCCCCATCGCCTGTGGGACGACCAAGATATCAGAGAAGATGATCGCCGCATCAATGAGCCCGTGGAAGTGCGCAATTGGCTGGATCGTGATTTCGCTCGCCACGTCGGGGTCTCGGCAGGTCTCAAAGAAGTCTCTTCCGGCCTTGGCTTTGTGATATTCCGGAAGGTAGCGCCCCGCCTGGCGCATGATCCACATTGGAGGGCGCTCGACCTGCTCGCCGCGCGCGGTCCGGAGGATGAGGTCGTTTTGTAACTCGGGAAATTTCGCCATCATGGGTGGTTAGAAGGTGGTTAGAAGGTGGTTGGTCGCGCAAGACAGTGGTTTTTCATGGTGGAAATGCAGGGGGTGGAAAAGTGGGTTGGAAAAGTAAAACGGGGGTGAAAGTTACTGTTCAGCACTGGCGAGCAGAGCGAGACAGTGCGTGTGCTTTCAGCTGTGGCTCTCAACTGTGACTCTCAGCTGTAACTATTCACAATGCTTTCAACTACAAGGCTCTACTAAAGCACGGTAATACAATGTTGTAATACATCGCAGCACACTGGCTTCGCCAGTGCACTGCTCTCAGTGCACTGCAGCAAGCACAGGTGGGCGCCGCAAAAATATCAAATCGTACAAAATTTTTCAACGTCTTCGATACACTACAAGGTATAGTTGTATTTTCTTAAGTGGTAGTGATACACTGCGAATTGGGGCGGATCGCCAGGCCGAAAACTAGGCGGAAAGCAAGGCGACGGTCAGAAAACGGTGGAAGTGAGCGACCTAGCAAGTGGGTGACAAATATCTTGACCCTGTCAAATGTCAGTTGCTTTCACGCAGTGGCGAGCGGCACCACAAATAACAATAACGTTTCCAGTTGGAAATAAAAGGAGGATTTCAGAGTGTGAGGCGGGGAAGTGGACCGCACGCAGGAAGCTGGGTGGGAGGCCGTCACTGGGCGGGATCGGGCGGGTCCGCCTTTGGCTCCAGGCGACTTCTTGACGCAGCTCTCAAATTGCAAGCCGCCAAGACTAAGCAACACACCTCGTAAATCGTCGTAAATCTGAAGGTGCCTTGCCAAGTTTTGTACGCAGGCGATTTTAGTCGTACGGTGGGCATTGGTCTCGAATGGGATCTTTCACCGACTACGAATCTCGGGTGTCGACGTTCTACCTAACAAAGCATGACTCTGACACCACCATGCAACTAGGTACTTTCTCATATCACCAAAAACCCTTACCATCTTTGTCGCTTACAAATGAAATCTGCAGGTCGTAATTAAGGGCTCCCCTTTTCTGTTTCGAGCCCCTGCCACTTGGAGCGGAGTGACCGGCCGCTTTGCAATGTGCCGCCTGCCGCCCTACGTCACTGCCGGTCGGAATTAACTCGACGGCAAAGCAATTTTCCTCGAGAGCGGAATCAGGTTTGTTTCGGCCCAATGCTGGGCCACCGGACATTCCATCTAATAGCATGCTGTGGCTACCTATGGCTTGGCAATGTCTCGCCGGTGCCCCGCAAGACCATCGAGTTCCTTGGGGCACGAGTGGGGCAGAGAGTTCTCCTGGTTCTTTTCAGTCCGGGCCCGCACTCAAGCTAGGCAATTAGGCAATTGATGACCGGAGATCCGGAGTTAGGGGCGGTATGTGACGGGCAGCCCAACTCAGGAGTTAAGGTTGGAAAGCTGTGCAAGGCGGTGGGCAAGACAAGGCCACTGTCGGTGTGCGGTGCCCGTGTGGGGTAGCTGCATGAGCGGAGTTCGAGCAAGAAACATGTACAGGTCATAGCTCACAAGCTACGCTACAAGCTAGCACGGCTGCATCGGAAAACCGAGCTGAGCCAAGAAAACTAATAGCTCATTCACGGTGCGACGCCGCACAAGCTCAGACGGGCAAGTCATACCTTAGTTCTTGGCACAAACCACTGCTTCCATGAGCTTCTGACCTTTCCTGCCGGCTCCGTTGGGCCGCCTGTAGGGTTTCTAATGTGGCGGGAGACGTGCTGCAGGATGGAACGGAAGCCGTCGGGGTCCGCAAGAAGCGACGAACCGAGAAAGAAACAACGGGGACACCTAACGAGCTGAGTCAAAGAATAATATATTTAGCAATGTGCGATGTGCTGCACAAACAGACAAGTCACAATGCCGTATTCCAATCTAAAATAGTGTTAGGCTGTGCAGTGCTACTATGTGCTTCATGTAATAGCTCCGTGGTGTCTAACTGCATACATGTAGGCGTGTAAGAATCTGGAAAAGTGTGGGAAAGTGTGGGGCACGTACATGCTCTCCACAATAAGTTTGCACAATAGAGTCACCCTTTTCAGCCGCCCCAAAACGGTTGGCACCTATATATAGAGGTGGGGCCGCAACCGTAGAACAGAAAGATTGAAGCCTTCTTGACTAGTCTCTAAGCTTAGCAATTAGCAACCAGCAACTATTTGCCCCGCCACTGCTAATCACTGCTAATTACTGCTAACTACTGCTCACCATTGCTACTACCGCTGCCACTTGACACTACTTTCTATCACTTTCTTGACAACAATCGTCTCAGTCTTGCAAAATGTCCGCGTTATCTCACGACCTTGAGAAGGGAATCACCAACCGCAGCGACTCGCCGCATACCGCGACGCACCACGACCCACTGCCTGTGCTCCATGGCGAGCACGAAGGCCGTGAGGTAGTCTACTTGGGCAACACCAAGGTGTACAAGGACGAGCTTGTGCGGGCGTTTGGGGGTCTCGCGAACCCGGGTCTCAGCAGAGCGCCTAAGCACCGGTTTGCCAACCCGGCGCCACTTGGACTTTCTGCCTTTGCTTTGACCACCTTTGTGCTCAGCTTGGTCAATGCCAGAGCCCAGGGCGTCAGCATTCCAAATGTCGTGGCTGGACTGGCCTTCTTCTATGGCGGAGCCGTCCAGATCATTGCTGGAATCTGGGAGTTTGCCACGGAGAACACCTTTGGTGCGTGTGCGTTCTGCTCTTATGGAGGATTCTGGTTGTCTTACGCTGCTATTATTACTGATGCTTTTGGAATTGCTGCTGCCTATGAGGCAAAGGGCGCAAGTGAGCAGATGCCACAGGCAATTGGATTCTTTCTACTCGGATGGACAATCTTCACCTTCATGCTCTGGCTCTGTACAATCCGCTCGACATACGCCTTTTCCTCTTTGTTCTTTTTGCTTGGTGTTACGTTCTTGATGTTGGCGCTTGGCGAATTCTGCGCTAGTGTTAAGTGTACCAGGGCTGGCGGTGTCCTTGGAGTCATAGTGGCTTTCATTGCGTGGTACAATGCATACGCTGGTTTGGCGACGAAGGATAACAGTTATATTACTGTCAAGCCGTTCTACTTGCCGGGCAGTAAGTAAGAACCCTCTACAAAAAGCCATCAGCACACACGAAGTGTCTGGTGCGCGAGTGAAAGTGGGGCGAGTCAATGTACTGGAAAGCAAAGGCCTTCGACCTTCAACTGCGCCCTACCATTTGCTTCAAACAATACTATATATATAATGGATTAGGTGTTTTATGTTCTAACTGTATGCGAGTGCAAGTGTCAACTTCTAGTTGCTGTCGTGTCTAACGGTGTGCGAGTGACTACACGTTTCCCATTCAGGCAGGTACTCTACCAGCAAAGGCTCGCTTCTTTCTCACAAAAGGACAGTTAAAACCTTGAAACCACCCAAAACCAGTCTTAAATTATTCTGGAAATCCTGAAAATACTTGCAAACTGATTGAATCAAACCGCTACCTAAACTGTTTTGCCCCGTACTTTCTGAGAGTCACGCCACTTTCCCTATCCGGCGGTGCTTGCCCTCCGGAACCGGCGAACGCGTTGGCAAGCGTAGTTCCAAAGGGAGTTTGAATTGTGCTGTTCAGAGAAAATCTGAACCATTTGTTAACAGCAAGCTTATGTGCTAAGTGGTATCGGGATGGCGAGAATTGCAGTGATATTTGGAATTCAGCGATATCGGTGGGGGTGGAAATCACAGAGCTGCAGCCGTGCCGATACCGCAAAGCAGAGTCAATTTCCATTTACCAAAAATGGAAACCATACTATGTGAATCAATTAGGATAATGAGAATAGAAACCCTGCTATGTCAATCAATGAGGATAATGTTGGAAATATCATTTCGTTGAATTATTACTTGCTGCTACAAAACAGCACACTCCTGAGCTATGTCATATGCAAAATGACGCTCACTCATGCACTGACATGTCGCCGCGCCTCCACACTCGCCGAGAAATTTTCAGATGATTCACACTCTCTTCTCTCCTCACACACTATGGATTCAACTCCGAAATACAAATTCGCCGATCTCAGATCGGCCCTTGCCTCGGGCGAAGTTGTTGCCTTGGACGGCGGATGCGGCACCGAATTGGAAAACCGCGGGCTCAGTGTGAACCTGCTGCTTTGGTCGTCTGTGGTTCTCTTGAATCACCCGGAGGCCATTTCTGAGCTCCACCGCGACTACTACGAGGAGGGAGCCAGCATTGGCATTACCTGCAGCTACCAGAGTAGTTCGAAACTGCTACGCGAATTTGGGGAGGCGTCCGGACAGTACAAGACTCAGGAGGAGCGTACTGCGTTCTGGGCTAAATGCGTGGCCGTCGCCAAGCAGGGAAGAGATGAATTCGTCTCGAAGCACAGCGGCGGACAAATCAAGCCAATCATTTCGGGATCTGTGGGCCCCTACGGAGCTGCCTTGAATGACGGCCTGGAGTTTTCTGGCGCCTACTCGTGCACCATTGACGAGTTCAAGGAATTCCACTCTGAGAGGGTCAGATTCTACGTGGAGAACGACGACACCGACTTGCTCTCGTGCGAGACGATCCCTGTTTTCGACGAGATCAAGGCGGTTGTGCAGTTGTTGGAGAACGATTTGCCAAAGGAGTTGGGTAAGTCCAAGGACTACATTCTCAGTTTCTCGATCAGAGACCCAGAGCACTTGGCTGATGGAACGCCGCTCTCTGAGGTGGCCGCTTTCCTCAAGGAGAGCGGTGCCCTCGAGAAGAGTGCTAATTTGGTCGCCATTGGAGGCAACTGCTTGCGGTTGCGCCACTCGGTCCAGTTTTTGCAGACCTTGCAGAAGCTCGTCCCTGGTTATCCATTGGTCATGTACCCGAACTCCGGTGAGATCTACGACGGCCACAGTAAGTTGTGGCACCCGGACCCAGAGACCTCGAACGACGAGAGCTACTTGTGGGAGAACGTGGTTGCGCAGTGGATCCAGGCGGGGGCCAGAATTGTCGGTGGGTGCTGCAGAGTGGGAACCAAGGACATCAAGGTGATCAGCGGGGTTGCCGAGGAGTATAACAAGACTGTTCAGTAGCTCACTGACCATTTCGTGGCTCATTGACGAAGTCAGGGAGCTGCGTTGTTGGCTAGGAAGTGATAAATCAGCAGCTACGTAGTAGTGGTGAATTTGCAACCAAGCAGCAGCCAGCCCTCCACTCAACGTTGGCGCGCTACTTCTGCTGCTCTTCACTTTTTCTGCAACTCTCGCTGCTGAGACATCTTCAATTTAGACACTTTAATATGACTTGTAGCACCGCAATAATGTGGTTTGTTTCTTATTGGTACGCCTGTGTCTCTTGGAACGTGGATCTTGTGTAAGGAATACCCGCGCAGGTGGTACGACAATCCATGTGCTCCTCTTATTTTTGCCAGCCCAAGCAACATTGGGCCATTTACGGTGTAAAACTACTCGCTGTTCTTCCTCTCGTCCTTTACTTTGCAAAAGTTCATCAAAAGCAGGTATTCTCTATGGCATGCCAAGTACAACTTCGTCATAGGCGCTGCTGTGGAATCTGGAGTTGCTTTGCTACGGTGTTATTATTCTTTTGCGTCACTTATCTTGATGCTGTGTTGACGTGGTGGAGCAACACAGTGTGCACATACGTTGGACTGGGAAGCTGCGGCATTCTATTCTCTGGCAAGGCGAGCTCTCGAAAAATTGGACTAAGGTCCCGAGTGTGGAATAGCCGTTTTCAAATTCTCCAGTTGACTTTGAATTGTATCAATTTAAAGCTCCTGCATTCTACGTATCAAGTTGGTGTATTTAATGAAAAGTGCGAACCTCGGTGACCCCAAACAATTTCATGATTAGTCAAATCGGTTGATCTCGGGTGGTCCCATAGCCTACGAGTTCGGTGGGGCGCCGGAATGAGCCAGCGGGGACAACCGCTGCCTGACCATTCTACGAGCAATGACAAACCTGGAATACCATGAGGCAGCACAATCTCTGCTCAGGAAGTCACTAAAGATTAAAACGTGCCGGTCTATTAATTCGATTAAAGGCTTCGTTGATTGACTCCTGCATGAGAGCATCGCAGCAAGACGCAGCCGCTCGAGAAAAAACGAAAAAACGTGGAGTAACGCTCGCGCATGGCTGTGCGATTGTTCGAAAAGCAACGAAGAAAACCCGGTCGAAAACGGGGCATGTGAAAGACCACCACCCAGTATCTTGAACATAGCCCAGGCTGCCTCGGGCGCTTCTAGACCTGGCCAAAGGCTACCCCACAACAGCTCCACCCGGGTCCTTCCATGTCCCAGGTCATGGCCCGACTTGCATTGCCTATCTCGGAAACAAACCCTGCCCGTGCCAAGAAGCTAATCACAAATTAGGTGCTGTTTCCCATATGTCGCATCTCCTAGCTCCTAACTCATACTCAACGTGAGCCAGTGAGCCCACCCACCGTGCATGTCACGATCCGAGCGATCCCCGGTCGGACTTCAAACTGCCTGGTTGTTGCTTTTCGCATGAGCCTCGTTACTTTTTCATGCATTACATTGTGGGGTACTGAGGAGCGACGGAGATAGGCTGTCACTAATTCCATCGGCAGATAAAATTTGCATTCTGCTCGCATTCTGTACAAAATTTCTTTCCTAAAACCTAGTACCGTAACCAAGAAGATCTCACCAAAATCCAGCCGGCACTCTTAACAGCTATTTTATGACCGACCCTTCTTTCACGTCCACGGGCCCCACCATCGATGAATCTCTCTCCAAGAAGGAGCGCAAAGCCGGCTTCTCCTTGTCTCCGCTAGGCGACAACGCTTTCTACCCGATCCCCGAGTCGCTCCCAACAACCCCCGGGTATGAGCTCGAGGGCGAGGGCATGCTTCGTGTGGGCTCCCAGACCCAGTTGTTCCCAAAACAGCAGGGCTCTACTCCGCCGATCGTCAGCAAGACCACCAGACGGCTCTCAAAGATTTCTCTGAGAGTGGCCGAGGGCGTCACTGAGGGATTGGCACAGGGCGGATTAGAGGCCGGCAACGGGCCTGAGGCCGTCGAGGAAGTAGTGGGAGCACCGGACGGCGCAACGCCTCCTGCAGTGTCTCCGATGACGCTCTCCAATCCGCCCAAGAACAAGTGGCGGCTCCTTGCCGGGTGCTCGTGGGTGTTCATGTGCGGTGTCTCTGACGGCTGTATCGGTTCGCTCTTGCCATACGTCGAAGACTACTATCACATCAGCTACTCGATCGTGTCCCTTATTTGGCTTGGCAACTGCATTGGCTTTATCTCCGTTGCACTCAGCAGCTCGTGGATCGCCAAGCATGTCAGTGTGCGGGCCGCCGTCACGGGCTGCGTGATTTTCCAGGCACTCGACTACGCGATTGTCGTTAGCGGGACCAAGTTCCCCGCCATTGTGTTCGCCTTCTTTCTTGGCGGCGTGGGAAACGCCCTTGGTGTCTCCCAGCACAACTACTTCCTTTCGCAATTGGACCGGTCGAGTGTGTACCTCGGCTTTTTCCACGGTTCTTATGGAGTTGGAGCCACCATAGGGCCCGTTGTGGCCACTCTCATGGTCTCGTCAGGAATCAAGTGGCACTACTTTTTCGGCGTCTTGCTCGGCTTGGGCATCTACAACACCTTGCTCATGTCCTGGGCATTCAAGGGCGTCAAGGAAGACACCAGTCCGTGGGACAATGACCCAAACGAGATCGAGCTCGACCCTATGGACTCCACGGGACTCAGCGAGGCCGAAGTCGCCGAGTCCAAAGAGTCCAAGGCCCAGTTCTGGCTTGCGCTCAAGTCGCCAAAGACCTGGCTCCTTTCTGGGTTTGTGCTTTTCTACCAGGGAGCAGAAGTGGGGTTTGGGTCTTGGGTGGTCACCTACTTGCTCGACTACCGCCATGGTGACCCTAAAACCACTGGTTACGTCACCTCTGGGTTTTGGGCCGGAGTCACCCTCAGCCGGTTCTTCTTCACGCCATTGGGTGTCAAGTACATCGGAAACCGCCGGTCCATTATCTGCCTTAGCCTTGCAGCTATCACATGTGATATCTTCGTCTGGCAGATCACCCGAGTCGTGGGAGCCAGTATTTTTGCGGCTCTTGTGGGAGTTTTCATCGGGCCAGCTTATCCCTTGATGATCGGTTTGGTGGTCAAAATCTTGCCAAGACGTATCCAGGTGATTTCCATGACCATCATGACCGCGTTTGGCTCGTCTGGCGGCGCCTTGTTTCCTTTCATTATTGGGTTGGTGTCCCAGTTTGCGGGGACTTTTGTCATGCACCCTATCTTCATTGCCTTGCTCGCTAGCATGTTGGGCACGTGGATATGCCTTCCTAACATTGAGCGCGTTGCCAAGAGCGGGCCGCCAAAGAACCTTTGGCAGCAGATTTGGTAAGAAAATGCAGTGGCGAACGTCAGAGGGCCGCTGCTCTTGTGAGGTAGAATTGGCATCCGCAACTATGCCCCTGTCATTTTCCCCACTGCTTTCACCGCTTACAGAAGGCACCCAACTGATCAAACTCTCGCCTATCGCACACTCTGCTGCAGTTTCAAATCTCCAGAACCCAGCCAACACTTTGGCAGTTGCCAGACGCTTTCTTCTACTCCGCTACCGAGCTATCAGATCCGGATTCCTTGTCAGCGTCCTTTACCACTTGGCCCCTTCTGCTTACTTCGCTTAATTTCCTAATTTAATCTCACTCATACGATTTTCTCATTTGAATTTACACTCATTAGACAACAATGTAAGAAGTATTGTTTCAAAAACGAGAGGCACCGTACAAGACTTAGGGTGCTTCCCTGCGTCCATACAATTAGTAATCCTGAGCGACACATCACTATACGCAGTTTGGCTGCCTTCTGCAGCTTGGCCGCCTTCCACCCGGGTGACAGATCGCCAGAATCCCGAGCCCGTTTGTACACGGGTTTGGAATTCCTGCCAATCCCGCACTGCTACGGTCAAATGATCAGTACTTTTCACTCATTTCTCTTGCCAGTACTTTTGTGGGGACCGCTTTTTTGGCCAACGATTGAGCAGCGCCAGCGCCGCACTCCTCACTCAATCGGTAAAAGGCCGGGTAACTGCGCGCTTTTCACGGAAAACGTCTGCTGGAGCGCACCACTGAGCGAGAGTAGAGCAAAGCAGCGCCGTCAGAGCAAGAACAGAGCTATTTTTTTGGGCACAGCCACCCCTCTCTTGCTCTCAGACAATCCCCGTTTCTAGCAATGCCAGAGACTAGGCCGCGGCGGCTGCTGACGCTCCTGAAGACGATTGGGCGGATCTTTGGCGCCCACGCTGTCACCGCCGACAAGGACAAGTCGCCGCCCGTGAGCCCCCTACTGCCGCAGAGCAGTAAAAGGCTGCAGCAGGGCAGTCAGCAGCTGTCAACAGCGAACTCTAGAGTTGTTTCCACGGTGAACTCTTCGCTCAGCCTTAATCAGTTGGCATTGGAAGAAGAACCCCGCACGCTAACAGCCACCGTGAGTAATCCGCAGTCGCAGAAGTCTGGCGCCGCGCAGTTGGCGACACCGCCTGCGGTCAAGCGCCTGAACCTGGTGAGCCGCCCGGGCAGGAGCGGCGTGGTGGCGCTGCATGGCTCTGCAGCGAGCCTCAAGCAGAAGTATCAGACGGCCCCAGACTTGAGCGAGCACAAGAAGAGCGATAAAGTCGGCGCTGACAAGAAATGCGCTGAATTGACGCCTTCCGAGAAGGCTCTGATAAAAGCGAAATCTGGGAGCCAGCTGCTTTTGGTCAAGTCGCCGAATCACAGTGAGCGGTCAGTCTCTGTCGAGAGAAAGAGCAAGACAGACAAAGCCGCCACCACCAAAGATAAGGCCGCAAAGCCATCAGAGAAGGTCGCCAAGCCAAGTGATAAATACTGCGGCCGCTTGAAGGTCCACGAGGACGGCAGCCATGAGCATTTTCTCAAAAGCGCCAAGCGCCAGGAGAAGTTGAGCACGATGATCAAAAACTTCTTGGGGGCAAAAAAGCTCAGAGACGAGAGCAAGTCGGCGGTGCTGAATATTTTGCCAAACATTATAAACGACGGCTCTGTTCCGCCGCTGTTAGTTTCCGGTCTCATGAGTAAAGTGCATGAGAATGAGAATGGAAAGCTTGAGATTGTATTGGAAAATCAATTGAAAGGCGCCGAGTTTAATAGACCTAGTGCCCCGCCGGGGATTCAGATCGAGGAAACCATTATTGATCCGCGATCGTTCGCTGAGAAGTACGGCACTTGTCAGGAGGTTATCGGGAGGGGCGCCTTCGGAGTAGTCAGAATATCTCACAAGAAAGTCAGCGAGACGAAAGAGAATCTTTATGCAGTCAAGGAGTTTAGACGCCGACAGCATGAGGCGGAAAACAGATACTCTCTGCGGTTGGCGCGTGAGTTCTGCATCTCTCTGTCGCTCAAGAACATCCACATTATCCAGACGCTAGATCTCTTGCAGGATGCCAAGGGAGACTACTGCGAAGTCATGGAGTTTTGTACCGGCGGCGATTTGTACACCTTGATTGTTGCTGCGGGGAAGCTCGAGTATTTTGAGGCCGACTGTTTTATGAAGCAGTTGGTAAGGGGAGTAGTTTACATGCATGCTATGGGAGTTGCTCACCGAGACATCAAACCGGAAAATATTTTGTTGACCGCCGATGGGAATCTCAAGATCACGGATTTTGGAACCCTGGAGTGTTTCAGTTATGCATGGGAGCTGAAGATCCACTTATTCAGTGGAGTGATCGGACTGGCGCCGTACATTGCACCCGAGCTTTATTCTGCCAAGGAGTACGACCTACGTCCACCTGACGTGTGGGCCTGTGGCGTGGTCTACATGGCAATGCGCACGGGTCGACAGCTTTGGCACAGTGCCAACTCCGAAGAGGACGCTTTTTTCCAAGAATACTTGAAGGGAAGAAAGGATGCTAATGGGTATTTGCCCATTGAAAGTTTGAAGCGAGCGCGGTGCAGAAATGTGATTTATTCGATTCTCGATCCGTTGCCGGGAAGACGGATCACGGCAAAGCAGATCTTGAACTCGGAGTGGGGGAGAGAGATCAAGTGTTGTGCTGCGGGAGAGTTGGGGACGAAGACGGATAATATAAGGGAGGCCGAAAGCAGCTGAGCAGCACCCGCTTGTGTTTTCTTTAGCATTCAGGTCACCAGTGCTTGAAAGTGATTCTCCCCGGTATAACTTTGCAAGATGCAAGATCCTTTCCAGGTGGGCTCCGCTCCGCCACACATAGCATAGATTGATTTAAGTAGGGTTTGTTAATTCATGGCAAAAAAGTATGTGTAAAGTGTTCTACGCACACACAGGCAGTGCCCTTGCGCAGCCAGTGTTTTCCGCAAAAGCCAAGAAATTGAAAGTCATCTCATCTCAAGTCGTCGTTTCCAAGACCCGACTCAAACGCTTGAAGCTTGCAGATTCGGGCGGCCCATTGATAGCCACTGGGTGTTGGCTACCGAAGACCCACTGAGGATCTACGAAGTTCCAAACCACGCCAAGCCCTGCGGTCAAGATAAATTCGCAATAACGGTGTGCAAAAGCGAGCCTAGCTTTAAACGCCGACATTTAGTGTTCTGTTGCACCTGCTAATCTTTGACTGTCGAATGCCGCGAAGGTAGCTCTAGCATTCAACGGACAGAGTCTTTTGATAAGAAACAGCCATTAGGACTATACATAAATGTGATATATTTTCTATCAGTCGTTAAAATTCGTGGTCGCAACACATTGGCTGCGCCGATGCACTGCTTTGGGGGTGCCCGAGCAACCATTTCACCCCCTCTGTGTCCCCCGGGTGCGGTGGAACGCAATTTCTAAGCAGCCCCTATCGGAAGCAACTGCGTCAGGGCCTCCAATATTCGCGCAAACGGAAAGCGATTGACCAGCAGCAAACCACAAACAGAAACCAGCAACCGTGTAACAGAATGTCTTGGGCCGGATTCAAAAAGGGAGTCACTCGGGCGACAAACCAGGTGCTTGTGAAGGATGCTGACAAAGTGAACGACAGAGCGTTTGAAGTCGAAGAGAGACGCTACAGAATCCTAGAAAAAGCCGGCAAGGTGATGCAGAAGGAGGCCAAGGGGTACCTTGACAGTTTGCGTGCGGTGAGTGCGTCGCAAGTGGCGATGGGCGAGATTGTGGCGTCGTTCTACGAGGACGCCAAAAGCGTGGCTCTGATCCAGCTGACGGGCGACTACTACTCGCAGTGCGTGCAGGAGTTGGACACCCAGGTGACGTCTGTGATCGACGAGCCGTTCCGCCAGACGGTGTTGGACCCAGTCAATAAATTCTGCAACTACTTCAATGATGTCAACGAAGCGCTCAAAAAGAGAGGAAACAAGAAGACCGACTACGAGCAGAACAAGGCGAAGGTGCGGCGGTTGATCGACAAGCCGGCGAAGGATGCCGCGAAGTTGCCAAGGGCCGAAAAGGAATTGGAAAACGCCAAGATGGTGTACGAGGATTTGAATAATCAGTTGAAGGCTGAGCTCCCTGAGCTCATCAGCTTGCGTGTGCCATACTTTGATGCGTCGTTTGAAGCGCTCGTGAAGATCCAGTTGATGTTTTGTACCGAAAGTTACACGAGATTGGCGCAAGTGCAACAGTTCTTGGACCCGGCGAGTCGGGACGAGTATGCGAATGGGGTGTTGGACCAGCGGATTGACCAGATTTTGGGGCAGATGTGGAATTTGCAGATTTGTGCATTGGGAGCGAAGTAGCGAAGTCGAAACCTGAAGGAGCGGACTGTTCATTAACCGGCGGTTTTTGACGTCGGATGCTTCATCCGTAGAGAACTGACAGTCTAGGAAGCAGCCTGGTCCTCCTTGCTTCCCTTCCACAACGCTGCGTGCTCTCTTGATTTCTCTTTGTATACACCATAACACATATCTTACTAGGACATAACATAATATAATCTCTAGAATTGTTAGTAAGCCGCAGCGAGGGGTGCCGCATGCCATGCTTCCTTATACACCTCACAACACACATACTCTTAGTTCATATAGCAGCAAATAGCATTCGCCAGTCCTTGACATCATTGAAAACATCATTGATTTGCGGTTTATGAGGGACTCCATCACTCCAGAAGCGGCGTTTGATGGAAGGGCCAAAGAAGGCAAGGACGAGCGGATGATAGAATTAGCCGTATTGCGGAGGGATGCTGCTCGGCACTCGAACCTAACTGTTCAATGGTAAAGCATACTGTTTAGGTAGCACAATGGCTTTCGCCATTGCACCGCTTGACCCGGAATCACGTACTAGGAAGGTCTGACGGGGTGGCAGACAGGGAAGTGCCGTGTCGGCCAGCAGCGCGCCGTTGCCAGTTGCCGGTAACACCCGTGCTATTGTTCACGCCGAATCGATCGGGGCCGTTGGGAGAGAGCGGGGGAATGAAATTTCAAGGAGTGTAAGTGTCCTGAGACGTGCGCTGAAGCGTCTTGTGACTTTTCTGAGTAGTGTGCCATGTCAATGGTCCACGATGGAGCATGTCCATCTATACCCCTCCTTCTTCTATTGCTTTCCACTTCTCTCCGTTTCTTTTCATTGCCCGTATTCAGGCAAAAGCCCCGCAGGCGGTATTCAAATATTAAACTTTTAGTGCTTGTCCTAACGTTTGCCGTGTTTGCAGCGTTTGCAGGACTTGTTGCAGCCACTATTGTTGTTGCCACTTTGCACGCTGCGCATACGCGTGCCAACTGCCAGATCTGAACCCGAGATGTGGTGGATGACGAACTCTTACGTAACAGGAGTAATTTAGGCAGGGACAATTAATGAAGGAACCAACGGCGTCAGGAAAAAAGAGTTCGAAAGGCGTAAAAGATGAAGCGCCTTTCAAACTTTTTTTTGAGAGAGTGTTTCTCAATGTAGAACACCCTAGAATCAACTTTCTATCACATGCGCTTTGACTCGTGGGCTTACGGACCTGATGGGAGCCAGACCGGAAGTCAAAGCAGTCCCCCCCAAGCTCAGCAACGTTCTAGAACCCCACCTTAATAATTCAGGGTTACCCAATTTAGCTGGGAAATTGGCAGCGTATTCGCAGCCTGACAAGGCACGAAAAAGCAGATCCGAAGATCCGAGATGAAGCACTGCCGTGATCGGGAGCCGCGTGGCAGTGCGATCTTGAAAGCAGGTTGACATACCCAAAAAAACCGGGTGCCGGCATTGAAGTATTCCACTAAACTAATAGTCTTAGTCGTGCATCCCCTTGCTAAATCTTGCTAGTCTTTGCCCCCTGTCGTTATTTAGCTGTCATTAAGTTGCCAGAATAGGCGATGCCCACCGGGCCACGTACCTCTGCGCACTGCGCTGCGCCCGCTAAACCCAAATCCCTCGTGCCACCAGCGCAATGTTTAAAGTTATGGTCAAGCAGAGCGCATGAATAAGAGAAGGCGATAGAATAGTATTTGAGGAGTAATACTCCACAGTGCACCATTTTCTCGACTTTCATCCACGCCTTGTCTTCTCCTAGTTGCTATCGTTTCAGCTTATGAGAAACCGCTCCTTCTCAGACATTCACACGCCTGCTGATCAGATCTGGGGCCCTTTTTTTTTGCTTACACCACACCCAAAAGCGTATTTTGCCGGACTGCCAGTAACCGTTTCTGTCGCCGTGCATGTCTCCACTCATCATCCGTGCTTTTTCACCGCAGTGCGCCCGCACCTGATAGCCGGCAGCATAACTCTGCAGCTCCTCTAGACACATATATTCTTGACAGTTTCTGTCCACAAAGCCTAGAAAAAAAAAGACGCCCGGTAAAGTACAGTACTGCTGTGCCATGCTACTGCCCTTGGCTAGACAGTCGGCCGCCACACACCAAAGCCTTGCTGCTGCTGTGGTTGCATGGAGCCAGGTCGCAATCTTCCTCTCGGTGTCCATCGCCTTCATCGTGGGATTTCCGGCAATTTTTCATCTTACAGTGGCGCCCTACCTGATCACCACCAAGTTGTCGCCAATAAAATCAGTGGAGTTTGAAACATTAAGACATGAAATGAAAGGAGCACTGATCCGTGAGGATACAACGAATGATGCCCAAAAAGGCGAATCACCACATCAAAAGCCGATCCAAACGCCGAAGAAGTTGCTTCAAATACGGATCCACGGTCCGGATGGCGTATTCAACGAGGAATTCTTCAAGAAGGCAAATATGATAACGGCTAGTGTCTTTGATCCCGAGTCTTGTTGGGTGTATTCACTCCTACTGTGCGCGCATAAAAACACCCCGCTCACGACTGCTAACGTGCAACTGTGCCCATTGTTCTGGGCCCACCCGGATTTGCTCGAGGAAGTGACACACGTTAACGGGTTTGTTAAGGAGGCAAAAGGGATAAAGGTTGTGGCGCTTTGTGATCTGGAACATTCTGGGAGTCTCGAGGTGGCCAGTGGCACGCAGACGGTGTCACATTCAGCAAACCCACTAAGGAATGATCTGCCCCAGACGATCCGAGTCGCCACTACTTTACGCCCCCGTTTTGAACAGCATGTGTCATACTGCGCCTCGACACTCAGCATTGCGCTATTCTTCGTGGCGCTCTCCAACACCTGCCGATCCAAGCCAGGACTCTTTGCTGCCTTCCTAGCGCAAACAAGTTTGTCCTTAGCCGGGGCCGCCTCAGTAATGTCTTACTTCTACACTAAGTTAGATTATACTTCTGCCCCAATCCAGCTTTTGATCTTGCCACTGACGCTTGTTGCTGCGGAGAATGTTTTCCGGTTGGCTGCGGCGTCCGCCAAGCAGCTTCTGTTGCAGGTGTTCAACCGGGAGGTGGCCAGAGCCAATGCGTTTTGCCTGGCAAGTTTGGCGGCTGCCGTAGTAGCCTTGGTGATTACTAGTCATTTCTTGCAAAAACAATTCTGTTTCTTTGTGGCACTCACGTTGTTGATAAATCATGTGCTTCATCTCACATTTATGACCGCAGTCATCTCTTTGGACTGGAGAAGAGGAACTACAGAGATCATTGGCAGGCCCAATAATATAAAGCGTCCATCACGGCTCAGACCGTGGCAGCACATTGCTAAACAGGGACTTATCAAGTTCAAACTTCCTTTTGCGCACACAATGCAGCATGCAAGCTTGTTGATTGCTGTTGTGATTCCTCTCTGTGTCGTCAGATTGTCGCTGTGCATTGGCTCGGAACAGAAAATGGCAAATCTGGTGCTCGGAGTAGTGAGAGAAATCTTTATTGGAGAGACGTTGGTTGTTATAGAGCCGGCGAAAGCCTTTGAAGTGAAAAGCAGTCAAGTGACATTGGTATTGCAAAACACACTTCTGGAAAATAAGTCTTTCACCTTTAATCAATCATATTTCTTAAGATTCTTGACATCACTCATTTTTGTCAAAATCTTAATAGTTTTTCTTCTCAGATGCTTCCCTCCACCAAGCCTTAGCACCGACGAGATAGATGTTGATGAAAAAGGAGCTCTACACTTCACGGACTTCCCCCCGGGCCATTACCTTGATGTTCTTAAGATCTACACTGACAAAGACTCTGACACTGTGACCACTGTGGGGATGGACCATCAGGTTCTTATGTGGCAGCCTAATGCTAAGCCAATTCCAAAACCGTTGCCGTTGCCTTTGGAGCAGCGCGACTGGCCCGTGACACATACCGTGCTGGGTATCAATGGGGAGTTTATTGCCTTATTTTGCCGGAATGGGAATGTGAAATGTTGGCACCATGAAGAATGGGTTTGGCAATTGCAAGTGCCTGAGTTGAAAGGAATTGCTCCCTTGGAGTCGTTTTTTGTGAGCAGCGGTAAAGTTGTGTCGCTAGTCTTTATTCTTGGGTGTGGAGAGGTATTTGTCATCACAGATGGAAAACTCTGTGTTAGACAAATTTCAGATAACTTGCTTGTCAGTGCCGCGGTGGTGCACGCCCCATATAAAGAGAGCAGGATTGTGTGTGCTACCGAGAGTGGTGAGTTGATAGTTGTGGAGAAGAGAGGAAGCCAGTGGGAGGCAAGTCACACACACTCAAACAGTAAGCGAGCAGAAAAGAAGACTGCAACACCTTTCATGTCTCAACAGGTTGGACCCGGAAAGAACGCTGGCACGTTACTAAAAAAGCAGAGCTCTGCTTTTGATGCAACCCCTTTGGCTGCATGTCTCACACCCATTGGCATTGCAGACATGGTGCTCAGAACGTGTGGCACAGTTGCGGAGCTCGTAGATATCACTAGCGGGAAAGTGCACAAAACGTTTCACATCGGTCAGTCCAGAAAGAATAGTCTCCAGGTTTTTTTTGATGAGCCGCTGTACTGTCGTATCTGCGGCGGCCCTGCAGTCTCTACGTTTTCCTTGGTGTACTCCGAGCTCGACTCAGATACTCTCATCATGCACACTTATCTTACCAAAAAGGGCGTGATCTGCTTCAAAAACAAAGACGGAAATTGCATTGGCTGGGACGAGGTCTTTGAGAAATAACATTGGGTGCACGGTGTGGAAGTGTGGCAGCCCACGCGGATGAACATGGTGATGGGCGTCAAGCGACGGGATGTCCCGGAGGACACAGACACCGTGCACAGCAGAAAGGCTCTGCACAAGCCTCGAATGGGTGAGGTATGGGAGGGGTTCGTCATGAACTGCAGAGGTCAAGTGACGACCCATGAGGTGCCCGCAACGAAGCAGCGCTGGTTGTTGGTGCTGCGGTTGCGCGCGAGCGCGCAGTTTGGGCATAAGCTGGTGGTGGTTGGATTTGGGAACCTGTTGAAAGTCATGCACTTAGGCGAGCGCGATAACTTCAGCGAGTCTAAGGGCGATGAATTTCTCAGAAAAAGATTTCAGCGGAAGCGGGGTGGCAAGTACGTTGAATAGCATATAGCATATATAGCAGAGTGACACATTTAAAACTTTTAGTGCGTTACAGAGTTTAATAGAAAGTTGATAGACAGCCTCAGTAAGTTCTTGTTTCATCTGCTGTTTTCAAGCCGGTGGCCAAGGTATACACCACAAGAAACAACCTAGTAGGGAGAACCGATGAAGGGTCTCATAATTCTTTCCAAAAGAGTCTTCAGACAATGAAATCCTCCCACTACTTTGCTACCTGGCCCTCTCAGGCTTCTCTTGGGAGATCAGCGGTTTCTTACCGAACAATATTTAAGTATATTTCACCGCAGAGCTAGGAAGGACTTTAAGGTTCAGAGCAAGTATACGCTTGATATTGATCTGACTTTTGAGAAACAACTCCTGTCACCAAGGTGTTGAAATATCTTAATCATAATTTCTTTCCCGGTGCTACGGTTCCGACGTTCTTTTTATCTTACTCATTATTCCGCACCCAGTAATTAGGAAGATCTACGACACGGGATAGCTAATTTTTGCCAGCTTCAGACAACGTGGCAAGTTGGGTTAAATGCTTGACTGCGCACCGTTTTGTTGTCACTCATAAATATTGTTCAAGTTTGCTTTTGTAACTCTGGCGAAGGATCTGAAGGGACCTGTTTTGAGCCGGAATTCGATGCATTAGCTTCACACCACAGATCACACGCAGGATTCTTCTTCGTGACCTACACTGTTTTGGAATCATGAGTAAACTGATATGAACACATTATTACTAGTTAACCTTTCCGGATAAAACAATTCTGGTTTGCACAGCCTACTGTGTGCAGTTTCGCCCAAGTCAAGAATTGAACTCGCCACACCTTTCCCATCCAAAATACTTGTAAAACGACACACTATCATGCAACTCCAACCGCAGCTCAGAAACGAACATCCAAATAAACTCTTTTGTACATGGCTCTACATGAAGCTATCCTTGCTCTGCTGAGAAGCACAGCTTTGAGCAGTCCCACGGCGCATGTGCTTCATGATGCATAGCGGTGGCGTGAGTCCCGGCGAATTGTGAACACATGCCAGCTGTTCCGAGAGTCGAGTGTTAGTGTGGACACTTGACTGGTTTAACGGTTCTCAGCAGAGTGTAGGTTTGAAAAGTGTCCGATTATGTCCTATGACTCGAGAGAATTCTTCTCCCATTTTGAGCGAATTTCCAGAGTTCCAGAATATTCTGGACCCAACTAGTGGCTCTCTGAATTCTCTTTGGCCAGGCCGCTAAGTCAAATCCGGAGATCATCACCGGGTTTCAGAAATTGTTCTTAACAGTCGATTCTAAGTGATTTGACGATTGATTTGATGAGACATCTCACCTGACTTATTTCACTAGCCTATCACCATCTGTTTTTCCATTCAACTGAGCAGATCTGCACACAGAACTTGGGTCACTTCGAAAAGCGCTACTGGCCAATTTTATGGGAAACTATTTCGAAGGCAAAGCAATTTGAAGTATGAATTTCACAATTCAGAATCTATCTCACGGAAGGAAAGCGTCCTGTGATGTTCAGCTGAATGTTCACCGGTACCTAGTGGAGATCATACGCGTCGGCGAAGAAGCAAAAAGAAGCTAGCGGAGTTTCAAAAGTTTTAAGCTTTAATATCAAGGATTCAAAAACAAAAGATTATTGCGTTCATAAGCCGCTCAAATATGGCATAAAACAGGAAATTTTGTGTCCTAAAGCCTGCTCTCAAAACTCGTCACAAAGTTGGAAATTTCCAGCCATCTACCAAAGAATGCATGCGGTTTTGGTAGTCTACACAGACAGAGCTGAGGTCAGCGCGTTGCTCCTGAGACAGAGAACTTCAAAGCGGGCCTTGTTTACAAACTTCTCAACGGAGGCCGACCAACTATACTACAATCCAGTCTATAATACGTACATTTTTAACAAGCGAATTCACGAATGGAAACGGTGCACGAGCAGAGAGGGCAGTGCAAAAAAGCAGGAAGCCACAGCAGTCTCGTTCAAATAAGTCAAATGACCGCAGTCATCACTGCTTACTGTCTTCTCTCCTTCACAGCCTGCGCCAACATATCAAGCACATCCTCGGTGTCCTTCCAAGAAATGCAAGCATCGGTGATAGAACACCCGTACTTCAACCCGTCCTTGCCCTCCTCCGGCACCTTCTGGTTTCCCTCCTCGATGTTACTCTCGATCATGAGACCGCAGATCTTCTTAGACCCCTTTCTCACCTGGTCAGCAACCACCTTGGCCACCTTCGGCTGGTTTCTGTGGTCCTTGTTCGAGTTGCCGTGCGAGCAATCCACCATAATACGAGGTCCAGTGACGTCAATCTTTTGGCTGAGCAACTCGCTGTAGGCTTCTTCCACAGACTGCTCATCGTAGTTCGTCCCCTTCTTACCGCCGCGGAGAATCACAAAGGTATCTTTGTTCCCCTCGGTGCCCACGATCGCCACGATTCCGGGCTTCGTCACAGAGAGGAAGTGATGTGGGTGGGCCGCGGCGCGGAGCGCATCAATGGCAACACCAAGAGTACCATCAGTACCGTTCTTGAAGCCCACAGGGAAAGACAAACCAGAGGCCAACTCACGGTGCAACTGCGATTCCGTGGTTCTGGCCCCAATGGCACCAACAGAGAAGAGGTCACTGAGGAACTGCGGGGAAATGGTGTCCAACATCTCACCGGCAATCGGTAACTTCTCGGTCAACTTGCAGAACAACTCTCTCGAAATCTTGAGACCCTTGTTGATGTTGAAGGAGCCGTCGATATCTGGGTCGTTGATGAGTCCCTTCCAGCCAACGGTGGTTCTCGGCTTCTCAAGGTACGCTCTCATCACAATGTGCAACTCGCCTTTCACTTTCTCATTGTAGGCAGCCAATCTTTCACAGTAGTCCAAGGCCGCCTTAGGGTCATGGATCAGGCACGGCCCAATGACAACTAACAACCGGTCGTCCTTCCCATCAAGAATAGCGCACGCCTGCTCTCTTCCCTCGACAATGTGCTTCTCGGAAGCTTCACTGAGTGGAAACTCGTGCTGCAACAAGTCTGGGGGAGTCAACGGGTCGTAGCCCTTGATACGCCAGTCCTCCAACCGCTTGCGGTCGCCGACGTGCTGGTTTTCAATGAACATTTTGTGCTGGGTCATGGTTTCGTCAGGTGTGTGGAAATTCGGTGTGTAATGCACTGTCTGACCACGATCTTATATGCTTTATCTCACTTGCCGTGAAAAATAAAAATTTGTGTCATTGCGCATAGCGCATGAAAATTTGCGCCCGCAAAGCTTACTGGAACGTGGAGAAGAAGGCAATGGAATACGGTTAGTAAGAAACCAGTAAGAGATCAGAACTATATTGTTTTAAGATATGCAATGCTCTAAGATTTGCAAAGCTGATGTGGTTTATACTATGTAAGTCAGCCTGTTATAGTAATGTAACTCAGTCTTTTACTGGCATCGCATCGCTTGGCATTGGCTGCTTACTATTCCAGCCCAGGAGAGTGGGCATCGCCAGGTATCTGTTTTTGCGGGCCGCCCAGCGGAGAGCCGCCCGGCCCTGCAGCTGCCCAGTGACTAACAAATGACACACAAGGCAGGGCTCATATGCACTAGAGACGAAACGTGCGGGCGGGGTGAGACAGAGGGGCGAGAAAGAGGGGCGAGACGCAAGTAAATAAAGCCGTGCTGAAATGGGAAACGTCATGAACTGTCGGTTGCCTTGCGTGGTTTGGTCCCCAATTCTCTCCTCGCATTCATGTGATACTGTTCATCGACGGCACTAGTGTCACGTGCCCTGACTGCTGCTGCTTGACATGCGAGGGCGAGACCATGAACTGAGAAGAGCCCATGATTTGTAAGACGGAACGGTCTACACTTTGGAGCCCGTGATTTGTAAGACGGAACGGTCTTCACTTTTGCACGCCCCAATTGTAAAGCCAACGCGGCCCAATTACAAAGCCATTGTATATATTTATCAAAGTTATTATTCGAAGCGACACTCCCTAATACCTGGTGCCCAATAGCAGATCCATTGTGAACAGTGATCAGTAAGCAATGATTAATGACCAATGACCAATGATTAAAGGCTAATGACCAATGGCTAATGACTAACAGCTACTGACACAGCACCTGCGCCAGCACAATCAACGGAACTTGGCCAGAAGAGAGACTGTGTACTTCCTGAGTGCCGCACCAGACTGCAAGGCACTCCTCTAAAGCACAGTATCCGTACGTTTTCACTGCCACACGTTTCCGGTTCGCAGACTGATGCTCAGCTCCACTCGTTTTGGAGATGTCCCGCAGCTAACAACCGTGTTAACGCTGTCAGCACTTTGTTTAATAGCAACAGCAAGCCAAGAGTAACTCAAATGCCGCAGCGTCTCGCTTCGTTCGCCACTGCTTGATGCTCGTCACAACTTCTCCTGTTGTTCTCTCTTCAACACCATCTTGACATAGCCCTCCAACCCCTTCTTCTCCTTGTACTGTGGAAACTTCTCCTGCAATCTATTGATCACAGCAGCAGCGTCCCTTGAACCAGTAGCCACCACCTCCTTGGTTTTTGGCAATCCAAAAAAGTTCAATTTGTAGTCCTGGGAGTCCTCGAACAAGGCCCAGTTGTTCTCAAACTTGATGATTTTCCCCCAAGGCTCGATGTCCTTGAAGCACCATTCATCGAGGTACAGGTCGGGGATATCATGGATGTCATTGAACAACCACTTGGGATCGTTCGTCTTGTACACAAGCTTCTTGAAAATTCCCTCGCCAAGATCAGTCTTCGCGCCATTGACATTCATATTCTTGCACAAGTTGAGCTCCTTGTCGAGTGTTTCGTAGTTGTTGGCACGCGAGCCCTCCCTCAAGGCCCGGTAACTCAATTTGATCGACAACAACGATAGGCTGTTGAATTTCTTGAGCGTTTGCTTCGCAAAGGCAGAGCCATTGTTGGCCAAAAAGTCAAACACCTGCTCAATCGTGCTTGTCTGACTGAACATCACGTAAATAAGGTTAAGGTCCGACTCCGAGTACTTGTACTTGAAGCCTTCTGGAACCAGAGTGAACTGCTCAATAATCGTGTTGACTTTCTGGAACCAAGGGTTCGATGGGCCGTCGACATCTCTGACGTTGAAGTGTTTGTACTGCTTCGACGCCGCAATGAGTGCCTTCTCAAGTTCTGGAAGCTTCGCCGACTCCACATAGTGGGTTCCTGTCCCCGCCTGCACATTGTCATAGCCCTGCAAGATGTCTCCAGTCAAGCAAACATACCACCCCAAATACCTGTCCAACCGCGGGAAAAACCAGGTCGCTCCGACGTCCGGAAAAAACCCAATCGCCATCTCGGGCATCGTGAGTTTCGTGCGTTCCGTCACGATCCGGAACGGGGTGTGGATGCTCAACCCACACCCGCCACCCATGGTGATTCCGTCCATCAAAGAAACCACGGGCTTTTTGAACTTTGAATAGAAATAATTGAGCGAGTACTCGATCTGCAAGAGCCTGATACTGTTCTCGGGATGCCCCTCGTGGTTGAGCTTGGCGAGCCCGACAACGTCTCCCCCGGCACAAAACGCCTTGCTAATTGAGCTCTTCTGGATGATCAAATTGCTCTCCGGCGACTTGCTTTCGGCCAAATAAAACTGGAAAAGCTTGTCGATCATCGAGAGAGTGAGCGAGTTGAGCTTCTTGGGGCGGTTGAGAACAACGACCTGGGCCAGGCCATGGTCTTCGAAGAGCACGTCCTCGGGGTCTGCCACAACGTGCCAAGTTGGCGCTTCTGAGCTGGGCATTTAGTCAGTAAAGAAATGAAGTAGTGGAAAGGAAGTAGTAGAAAGTGAAGTAGTGGTGGTGGACTCAGCAGTTGATTCGATTGCTGATGGCTAACAGTGTGGCAATGTCGGGTGTGTGATTGTCGAGTATCCCTTGTAAAAACAGTTGTTCTTTAAGTTCTGTTTTCCCTGCTCTGCTTTTCGAGAATACGATTCTCTGTGTTTTCTGGTTGTTGTGTGAAATAAAGTGGAGCTGGTGGGAATTCTGACGGGATCTCTGCCAGTTATGTGCGTTGTACATCGCTTAGCCGGTGTGGGGGAGGGCCTGCGTGGGGCCGGGACCCGGGCCGAAAGTAGGCAGCGGCCACCACAATAATAAGACATATACAGAAGTCAAAAAGTGAGATTGCAACAGCAAGCCAGGGGTAAATCAATTGCCGCAGCGTCTCGCTTCGCTCTCCACTGCTATTTGCTGTTTAGTTACATAGATGCTTTCTTTTTCAAGTTCATTGCTGCCAACAGCTGGCCAAAGACTAGGCACAGCACATTGGCTTTCATCACTGCTGCACCATGGATCGCATGGATCGGACTGCCTGCAGGAATGGCATAAAAGCAGTATGGGGCACGAAGCAGTGGCGAGCGTTAGCGAGGCGCTGCGGTATAATCGACTGTGATGTCTGCTTCTAATTATACGAGCAAAGAATTACGCAGTAGCGCACCACTGCAACACTGCAATGTCCCACTTCGTGGTCCATTGCTATTATACTCAAAGTTGTGGTTCCTGGGTGGGCAGGGTCGCTTAGGGGTACCTAAAAACATGCTACAAAGCTGCTACAACAAAGCTAGAAAAATGGGGACACTACCAGACGTGGTCAATCAGCACTGGATTAATTTTTAACTAGCGATCAAGTTTTCTCGCTGGCGTAGCTCACCTTCGGCATCTTGGAAGTCACGTGTACGCCAAAACGTGTCCCATATGGTGAGGGAATCTAGCACGGCAAAGGACTACGGAGTGGGACATGCGGTGTTGCAGTGGTGCAACCGACTGTGGTGTCTGACCGACTGTGTTGCAGTGGTGCGCTAATACAGAGTGAGAAACTCATAGTATGTGAGACTTATCCTTAGAGGCTTGTAGTTTCATTGAATCTGAATGATTACAAGTCCTTTGCTTGTATAGTCAGGCGCAGACACCACAGTTGATTATACCGCAGCGCCTCGCTAAAGCTCGCCACTGCTACACTGCTACACCTCTTCCCAATAGAATTAATTGAATAATTAAAATCTCGTCACAAAAACCACATATTCGCGGTTAGCTAAAAGCAGGCAAGCACCAACACCGAATGGCACCGGCGCCTGTCCCGCACGGAAAGGCCAGTAATCAAGACCAAAGGTCAGCAACCACTGGCCAATGCTGGGCAGTGGTCAGCAATGGACCACGAAGTGGGACATTGCGTCTAACTATACTAGCACACACATCCACACATCAACTGTGGCGCCTAACTAACACACTACCCGAGCGCAATGTCCTGCTGCGCAGTCCATTGCTGGCTCAAGCCTGCTCCTCCTCGGCCTGCTCCCCCTCCTGAGAGTTCTTGTACTCCTCGTAGGCAGCATACGCGTCGGCAAATCTCGACTTGAACACCTCCTCGTCGTCCAACATCTGCAAGATCTCCTGGTTGTCCAAGTCCAAGATCATCCCGGTGATCTTCCCGGCGCTCTCCTGGTCCTGGTTCAACTGCGGGTTGGCAAGGATCTTCGGGTACAACTCCTCGCCAAGCGCGCGCTTCTGGTGCTCGACCGGGAGGTTTGGCAACGCGGCGGCAAGCGCAGCCACCGACGACTCGCCGCGGCGGCCGCCTCTCTGGTTTGGTCCGCGTGGCCCGCCGCGTGGGCCCCCGGCAAACGGCGGCACCCCGTACATGACCGGCTGGCCGTTTGGCCCGCCCTGGCTCCACTGGCCCTGTGGCGGTGGGCCTGGGCGTGGCATGCCCTGCTGCATGAGCATCTGCGGGTTCACCGGCCCGCCTCTTGGGAAGCCCGGCTGGCCCTGCTGGCCCTGGTAGAACATTGGGTGCATGAACTGGTTAGGGACCCCGTGAGCCGCCTGCTGCTGCAACCGCATCTGGTTGCGCGCCTCAATCTGCTGCAAGAGCTGGGCGCGGCGCACGTCCTTGCGCTGAGCAAGCGCCACGTAGAGCGGCTTGCCGGCCACCATGCGCTGGTTCATCTCGGTGACTGCCTTCGAGGCCTCCTCGGGCGCCGAGAAGCACACAAACCCAAAGCCCTTGGACTGCCCGTTGTCGTCGGTCATCACCTTGGCGGAGGTGATGGTGCCAAACGCAGAGAACTCCTCCTTCAACTTCTCGTCGTCGACAGAGTCGTCGAGGTTCTTGATGAACAAGTTGAAGCCCTGGTACTTGGTGATCTTCTCCAAGCGCGCAGCCTCGTGCTGCTTCTTCAACTCCTCCATGCGTTCTCTCTTCTTCTGCGCGCGGCCCACGTAGAGCGCCTTGCCCTTGAACTCCTGCTCGTTGAGCTTCTCCACCGCCTGGGCAGCAGCCTCGTGCTGCTCAAAGTTGACAAACCCAAAGCCCTTGCTCTTGCCCTCAAAGTCCTTCTCGATGACCGCAGAGGTCACGGTGCCAAACTTCTCAAACAACTCCTTGAGCTCGGCGTCGGTCGCCTCGGCGTCGATGTTCTTCACATAGACGTTGGTGAAGTTGCTCTTCAACTCCTCGAGCTTCGACATTCTGTCCTTCTTCGAGATGTGAGGGGCAACGTACACCGCTCTGTCGTTCAAGAGCATCCCGTTGACCGCCTCAATGGCGTTGGCCGCGGCCTCGTCGGTCTCGTAGTGGACAAACCCGAACCCCTTGGACACGCCAAAGTCGTCGGTGGCGACCTTCGACGACAAAATCTTGCCAAACGCGCCAAAGGTGTCGTGCAACAACTTGTTGTCGATGTCCGGGTGCAAGTTCTTGATGAAGATGTTGCCCGACCCGGTCTTTCTCGACGATGGGTCCCGCTGGGACCACATGATGCGGCACGGACGGCCCTTGATTGGGCTGTAGTTGAGCTCCGCAAGCGCCTTCTCGCCGTCGTCCTGGACGGCAAAGTTGACGTACGCGTACCCAAGCGAGCGCTTGGTCACCGCGTCACGGCACACTCTGATCGACGAGACCTGGCCAATAGGCGAGAAGATCTCAAAGAGGAGCGCCTCGTTGACACTAGGGTCGAGCTCTCCAACGTAGAGCGACGCTGGCACCTCGCCAGACTCCTCCTTGGCCTCAGAGGAGTCCTCCTTCTTCTCTGGAGCAGTCTCCTTCGCAGACTCGTCCTTGTTGTCAATCGAGAGATTGTTCATGAGTTTTTCGGTGTCCTCAACAGACATTTTTTCTGGTTTTTTTGGGTTTTTTTGGGGTTTTCTAGGGGAATTTAGCAGTCGGGGAAAGAAAAGCGCAAGGGTTTTCTTTCGGGAACTGAGGGCTGAATTCTGTGAACTGGAAGCTGTTGAGGAAAACTAGATGGTTTCTAAAAAATTTTTCAGCACAAGCAGAGCCGTTACCCGGGGCGAGGGACAAGGTAGGGACGCGTCGACCAGGCGAACAAGAAAAAAAAAGGCCAAGAGAGACGAGAAAATTTTCTGACTTGGAAATTGCAGTTCCCAATTTGTTTGTCTGTTTCTGTCTACGATGAATTGTTTTTTGATTTTGGTTGGTTTTTTTTGTTGCCGGCAAATTGTCTTGCTGATGGTAGTTGTCTCGCGGTCTTGTGGGACTGCTTTTGGTGAGTCATAATTTACGTAAGCAGTAAGCAGTGTAAGCAGTGGCGGCGTTAGCGAGACGCTGCGGTATAATCAGCAATGGATCACGAAGTGGGACATTGCGTCAATGCAGCGTGTTGTAATCAATTCTGTCTGACTAACAAGTGTTGCCTGACTGTCAAGTGTTGTTTGACCCACAAGTGTTGTCTGAACGACAAGTATTGACTGACTAACTGTAATCGAGTATCATCCGACTAACCTAAATGCAGTGCCTAGTACCGGGTTAGCGGAGCGCCCTGGGACACACATTAGGCTGATGTCTGGCTTTACCAGTGCCCTGCCACTGTCTGTTAGAAATGAGAAGCAAGTATTTGGTACCTAATGTCCAACAACTCTTGGTGCTTGTCAAAAAAGTCATCTATGGCTCTTCGTACAATGATGTTTGAATATATTTGAATATATTTATTGAACTATTACACCTTGTGTTACAGTGGCGCACTGCTGCACTGCTCCCTACTCTGTTCTGCTCGGCTCTGCGTGCATCCACGATTAGTGATCTGCCTAAGCAGTGACGAGCGTCAGCGAGACCCTGCGGTGTAATCAGTTTTGTCCGACCAACAAGTGTTGTCTGACCAACAAGTGTTGTCTGACCAACAAGTGTTGTCTGGCAACTCGCTGCATTGACGCAATGTCCATTTCGTGATACATTGCTGACTACGATTCAGAACATGAACATTAATTACTATCAGTAACCGTGGACGTGCTAGTCAGCAGCTGGGTAGCTAGCACCTGTGGCAAATGCCAAGTGCCCCAAGAGAGGCAAGTATGAAATGCACACTAACTCCCAGATACTGGGGTTAGCACAAAACCTGAAGGAGTGGTCTGTAAAATGCATAGTACGGTGAACCGATAGGACCCACGCAGCACCACTGTTTATGGGAAAACCAGCACCCGGGCGGAGCACCACTCCTTGAAGTGTGTGCTGGGTTGCTTTAGACGACACGCAATGTCCCACTTCGTGGTCCATTGCTACGCTAATTGTTGAGACCCGCCTTGATGGTAAACGCCTTGGTGAGCTCCCCGGCCCCCTGCAACTCCAAATCACTGCAGAACCCGTCGATGCTCGCCGAAATCAACAAGTTCTCGTACCGCAGCGGCTCGTGCGGCAACTTGTACTGCAGCTTCCAGCCGTTCTCCAAGTCGACTCCCTCCTTGCCCTCTTGCTTCTGCTTCCACTGCTGGATCTTCGTCATCTCGCGCAGGTACTGGCGCTGGTAGTAGTTGAAGTTGTTGAGGTCGTAGTTGTAGTCGTCAATCAGCTCGACGAGGCGCGAGACAACCTGGGGCGTGGCGGCGCCGCCTAAGCCGAGCGAGGCAGGGTTGGCCAACAAGTTGGTGCTCTGCTCCGAGCTCTGGCTGTTGAGCAAGTTGTTGGAGTCCAACGGCTCGGTCTGTGTCTTCAAGGCCTCGAGCTTCAAGCCCCGGAGGTACATCGTCACAATGTGCGAGTTGTGGATCTGCACAGGCAACTCCTCAAGCACGGTCTTGTAGTCCAACTTGTTCTCGGCAAGGGTCTTGCGCGGGAACTTGGTGGAGTTTGCGTTGGCGGCGTACGACGCGACAAACTGCTCGCTGAGTCTGAACGCGCGCAACGACAAAATCCGGCTCGCCAACTTGCTCGAGTCGTGCACAAGAAGCACGCTGTTTGGCTCGTTTCCCAACTGGGTCGACACGAGCGAGTCAATCACCTGGTGGCTGAAGTACAGCGCGGAGGTGGTGCTCTGGTACCAGCCAGCAAACTGCGAGGCGTAGCCGGTATTGCTGAGCTCCTCGGTGAGCTCGGTGACGTATTTCTGGTTCGACTTGAGTCTGTACGAGGAGCCGTCGTTCAGTTCTCCCCCCGATGGGAATGGGAAACTGTGGGACACAGAGAGCACCCCGCTGTGGTCGTCCAAGCCGAGAAGGCAGCCCGAAGCAGTGCCGGTGACGTTCAGGGATGCATGCTTGACGATCTTGAGCACCGCACTGGCCTCGATCTGGACAGAAGCAACTTGTTTGGTGTCTGACATTGTAACTGTTCAAAGTCGTCTGCTTGGCGTCTGGAGCTGTTGGCAGGCAAATTTTTCAGCGCGGTGTCGGGGCGGGTAACACGCGATGTTGCCCACGAAAAACGAAAAAAAAAGGGCCTGCGGTGACTAACAAGCAGCAGATCTCTCTCGACTTATTGCACGATGTCTGACAAAGTTGAACAAGCCACTGAGGGCGTCCAGAAGTTGCACCTCGACGAGGTGACCGGCGAGCAGGTGTCCAAGTCCGAGTTGAAAAAGCGCCAGAAGCAGCGCCAGGTCGAGGCCAAGAAGGCGGCCAAGGCCAAGGCCAACCCGCAGCCGGCCAAGGCCAAGAAGGAGAAGGAGGAGGAGTTCACGCCAAACCAGTTCCACGAGAACCGGTCGATCGAGATCAACAAGTTGAGAACCACCAAGAGCCCTAACCCGTACCCACACAAGTTTTCGACCAACACCGGGGTGCAGGAGTTTGTGGACCAGTGGGGACATCTCAAGAGAGGCGAGTTGAAGACCGAGGTCGAGATCAAGATCGCCGGGCGGATCATGACCAAGAGAGAGGCCGGCAAGGGCTTGCGGTTCTACGTGTTGCAGGGCGACGGCGTGCAGGTGCAGATCATGTCGCAGGCCTCGGACGCGGGCGAGAACTACCTTGAGATGAACAACATTCTCAAGCGCGGAGACATCATTGGAGTCACCGGGTACCCGGGCCGCACCGAGCCAAAGAAGGGCGGCGAGGGCGAGCTCTCTGTGTTTGCTCGCGAGATCGAGTTGCTCTCGCCGTGCCTCCACATGTTGCCGGCGGAGCACTTTGGGTTCAAGGACCAGGAGAACCGGTACCGTAAGAGATACCTCGACCTCATCATGAACAAGAACGTGAGAGAGAAGTTCTTGGTGAGATCGAAGATCATCACCTACATCAGAGACTTCTTGAACGCCCGCAACTACGTCGAGGTCGAGACGCCAATCCTCAACGTGATTGCCGGCGGGGCCACTGCCAAGCCGTTCACCACCCACCACAACGACCTCAACATGGAGATGTACTTGCGCATTGCGCCGGAGTTGTTCCTCAAGGAGTTGGTTGTCGGCGGCATTGACCGTGTCTACGAGATTGGCAGACAGTTCAGAAACGAGGGCATTGACATGACCCACAACCCGGAGTTCACCACCTGCGAGTTCTACCAGGCCTATGCCGATGTCTACGACCTCATGGACATGACCGAGATCATGATGTCCGAGATGGTCAAGCAGATCACCGGCGACTACAAGATCACCTACCACCCAGACGGGCCGGACGGGAAGGAGCTCACTCTCGACTTCACCAGACCATGGAAGAGAATCGACATGATCGAGGGCCTCGAGAAGGCGTACAACACCAAGTTCCCGCCAGGAGACCAGTTGCACACCGCCGAGACCGGCGAGTTCCTCAAGCAGTTGTTGAAGGACAACAAGCTTGACTGTGCGCCGCCATTGACCAACGCCCGGATGTTGGACAAGCTTGTGGGCGAGCTTGAGGACGCCTGCATCAACCCTACCTTTATCTTTGGCCACCCGCAGATGATGTCGCCGTTGGCCAAGTACCACCGCAGTGCCCCAGGTCTCTGTGAGCGTTTCGAGGTGTTTGTTGCCACCAAGGAGATTTGTAACGCCTACACCGAGTTGAACGACCCGTTCGACCAGAAGGATCGCTTCGAGGAGCAGGCGCGCCAGAAGGACGCCGGTGACGACGAGGCGCAGTTGGTTGACGAGACCTTTTTGAATGCGCTCGAGTACGGGTTGCCACCTACCGGCGGATGGGGATGCGGCATCGACCGTTTGGCGATGTTCTTGACCGACAGCAATACGATCAGAGAGGTGTTGTTGTTTCCTACTTTGAAGCCGGAGGACAAGAAGACAGAGGGGAAGGTGCAGGTTGAGGAGAAGGCCTAAGCAACGCATGCGAGTGAGCAACGCGTGTGAGCGAAGCGAGCAGCGTTGCGTGGCCCGTAACAGTTGAGCAGTGCTTGAGAGCTATGCACTCCATAGGACATGTAGTATTTAAGTGGACTATACAATATTATACGCTTTGTAGTAAGCTGCTGAGCAGCTCAACAACTTACAAGCAGCGCGATTGTGCTACTGATATTGCTCTCTAGGTCTTGTCAACTTGAGAGGCACACTATTGAGTAGATGGCCCCGTTCACAATGACTAGCTTGACAGTCTGCAAGCATCTTCGTTGAGACCTTGAGAGCAGTGCCTTAATCAGCATTCAAGTGTACTATGGAAAGTCACGATACCTGTAGGCAGCAGTGCTTAGCTTTACAAGATCATGCTGGAGTCGACGTCGTCATGCTGTTGGGCGTGTGAGCGTGAAACTGGGACGACTGTCATGGCTTTGGCCTGCCTCACAAACTTCCGTTACGCACTACTTCACTACACTTTTAAACAAGCATTACTTCACTACACTTCTAAACTAATAAGCCAATCGGCCCCTGTACATTCGATTCTCTTTCTAGCCATGCGACACGCAGGGCAAAGGCCCCGGGACAACATAATGCGGCAATCCAGCGGCAACGCATGGCCCTCTTCTTGACATGTGTGATAGCCTCAGAGTTCTTGACGCGGCATCTCGCTCCGACTCTGAGAAACTTATCGCATCATCTCGCTCTGACTCTGGAAATATTGACGACCTTATCGATGCCGATGTTGCAGCACGCACCGACAAGCCGCCGGGACGCGTTAGTCAAACAACGCAGTTAGTCAAACAACGCAGTTAGTCAAACAACGCAGTTAATCACACCGCAGCGTCTCGCTAACGCTCGCCGCTGCTAGACCTTCTGTCTGAGCTCCCCCCTCCGCTTCATCTCGATCGCCTTCTTGTACGGCGGCGCGGTCGGCCCCTGCACCGGGTCCAAACTCAACTGCCCAAAAGACTCCACGGTGTACGTGGCGTCCGAATCGTACGCACTCAAGTCGCCACAGGCCACGAACGGAGCGACCTTGCGTTCTTCCTCTAGGAGAAAATTGGACAACTCTCCGCTAGTCTTATTTTGTCTAGAAATCCCCGCTTGTTCAAAAAACTCCTCGGTCAGCTGGTTCAACTTCAACTCGGGGGTCCATCCCTCGCGCGCCTTGTACCCGCGGCACACAATGAACGCCTCGAGCGAGGTGCCTCTGGAAGCACGTGGCTTGGCGCAAATGACCTCGTCAAACAAGTAGCCGAGCTGGGCGTACATGAGATCGATATCTCTTCCTCTGAAGATCTTGGCGACAAACGTGCCACCTTCTTTGAGAAGACATGTCGTCAACTGCAACGCAGAGAGAATCAACTGTGCCTGGATGTACTCGTCCAAGTCGTGCAACCCGGTGACATCTGGCGCACCGTCACTGCAAATGAAATCCGCTTTTTTACCACCAAAGATGTCGAGAATCTTACTAAGCGTCTTTGGATGCGTGATATCTGCCTGCAACGACGTGACTCCGGGAATCGGGCTCATGGGCTGCAAGTCAACCGCCACGATCTTGGCGTCCGTATGGGTGTTGCGCTCGTAGATCTCTCTCAGCAAGACCTGCGACCACGACCCTGGTGCCGCACAAAGGTCCACTACTCTGCTGATGCCCTTGAAGAGCTGGAACTGCTCGTTGAGCTGAAGAAGCTTAAACGCCGAGCGCGCGCGCCATCCCTCTTCCTTGGCCTTTCTGATTGTTAGTAAAAAACGCAAACAGAAGTGGTATTGCTTGGAGGCAGAACTAGATCAGTTGAGTGCTGGACGCTGCATAGTCATTTGCGTGGCTGTCTATGCCTGCAGTGCACTCTCACATCGCCCTGGATCACTCCAAATTAGCTGGGAGAAAGCCAACTGCTTAGCTTTGCAAAATCAAGCAACTAACTCTTGGCCCAATTTCAAAGAAAGAAAGATTCATAATTGCTCCCAGTATATATATGCTTTGCCCTATGCCTGGCTCTCACTATGAGCCGCAGCAGTCTCACTCAAAAATGATCCATTTCGTTTGAAAAAAAAACAAAGACATTTAACCGCCAATTCCAGCAAAACCTCCTTATTTCCTCGGTATGCTGCCGCTTATACTAACCTGTAGTAGAGATCTCTCTTATCCTTACTGCTTTTCCCCATTGCATGGTGAATAATCTTTTCTCTGCATGCATATATCGAAGAAGCGCGCCGGGTAAGCGCAGGCTTTTGAAAAATCGTAGCCAAAGGTGAGGTTGAACAGATCTTGAACAGAAAGAAGTCTCACAAATATGCTCCCTCGCTATATTGGCATACGGCAATTTCTGAGAGTGTCGCGGGTGTGTCAGGTGGCGAAGCAAGTGCCAAAGGCAGACACAACGAAAAAGGAGCCGCAGAACGCTGCCACTTCTTCTTACAACCCACAGATCTTGAGCAGAAAGTATGCGGACAAAATACTACCGGTGAACGTCGAGGCAATCTACCACGCGCCGCTCAAGCACAAGGTGAAGCACAACGAGCTCTGCGCCGAGGTGCACCTCCGCTCCTACGGAATCGACAACCTTGATTTCTTCATCAATTTTGCGTTGCGTGCTGCCTACTACTTGGGCATGCCCGTGACTGGTCCCTCCAAGTTGCCCTCCAAGATGGAGCGCTGGACCGTGATCCGGTCGCCGTTTATCCACTCGAAGAGCAAGGAGAATTTCGAGCGTAAGACCCACAAGCGGATGATCAAGGTCTGGGACACCACTCCCGAGGTGGTTGATCTCTGGTTCAGTGTGTTGAACAAGTACTCGTTGCCCGGCATTGGTATCAAGACGAACGTGTTTGTGCGGGAGAGCTTGGAGAGCTTGAAGGAGTTGGAGGAGGTCAAGTTTGACGTGGATGGCGAGGTGCCGTACTTGAAGAACGGGGGTGAGAATGTGGACTTGGTGGCCGAGAGAGTCAAGGAGTTGTTGAACGATCCTGTTTTCAAGGAGCATTTGGACAGTACCAAGAGGGTTGAGTAAACAGTAGACCACGAAGTGGGTTGCTGCGACAATGCACTATGGCCGCCCTGAAGTGCTGCGAAACAGTCGGGTTCGACTCTTGACTTGGCTGACCCGCATCTACGAGTTCGCTGACAACTATAGGATTGGCTCACTGTCGAACATGAATTGTCTATTGACAACCATCAGTCCGATACATGTACATAAACAATATAATGCGCTACAGTGCGTTCTAGATGCGTGTGTTAATTAGTAGGTGGTTGGCATAGAAACTGATAACGTTGAAGCTTAAAAGATTGGTGAAAAGTTAAATGTCAGATTCCTCTTTCCACTAAAACATGTCACGATGGTCCTTCATAATCTGAAAATCTCTCTCGGACGGTTCCGTCACACAACTTTTGTCCAAGTGAAATATTACGCCCGGATGTTTTACTGCGTATTGGGATACTTCTTCAAAAGACGTTAGCTTTGTGCCGTGTAGGTTCACTTCTCTCAACTTTTCACAAACTGCTAAGCCATCAATACTCAAAGTATACATATCTTTGCAACGGCTCAGATCAGTGACCCATGACTTTGAGTGAGTTGGTCGATTTCACAGGGACCTTTCGGAAGGTATGAGCTTTGCCGTCGCCGCGCATCGTAAATGTGGTGGCATTCACGCACTGTTTAATGATGCGCTCAAACAGAGACTTCTTAATCTTGAACGCATGACGTCTTCTGTGATCAAGCTCTGCAGCACTATGATCGTCACAGCTACATAACCGGTCTTCCAAATTCTCGATATAAGGAACACCAAAATTGATTTTTTTCACAAAGCGTCCCAAGCCTGACTTTCTGAATGCGCTAGCCTCTGCTAGAGAAATCCTGCAACTCGTGAGAACTACGTTTGCTGAAAATCAACACAGCAACGTCCAGAGGCAAATCCAAAAGCTTAACCAATTTCTTTGCTTTTATTTGTTAATCAAATGAATGAGCAGACAATCTGAAATGAATTGAGCACCAGGTTCGTGGTTTGAAACTTCTGGGACCGGGAGCAGGTCGTACTGCGGCATGCTGCACGGTGCATGCGATGATTTCAAAGACCCGACCAACTATCACACGCTTGACAACTCCATTTCCTTTGTTTTGAAATGCCAAAGAAAAACATATAAGACACTGGGCTTTATATGGGATCACTTCACGTCTTCCCAAGCGAGTCTTTCGTATGTTCATTTTAATCTGTTGGGGTGCAAAAAAAATATAACATGATCCCTCTGGGGTTTGAACCCAGGACCTTCCGCGACCTCTATAATGTGAGGCGGACGCGTTAACCACTACGCCAAGGGATCAGTTATGTTATGTTTTGCAAGTGTGTTTAATACACCCTCACCTGACTATCTAGACCCAGGCTATCTACTCGACAGTTACACACACTTCAATCTTTTCAAGTATTACAAATTATCTAGAACAAACTTCCAATATGGACACAGCCAAAGAATTATTTGGTTTGTTATTCCCCGTGGCTCCCGGATGCGTTGGCGCTGTCCACAACTACAAAATCATAAGTCTCACCGATTTCCATCCTATTCACTTGTCCTATGGGTGCCACCTTTGTTTCTTCGTCAGGCTTTAGACTCGCCATGGTGTACTACGGCTATGTGAGTATTTGCACTTGGCACGCTAGGTAATAACCGCAAGAGGAGATGGAGAAACGGTATCCTAGACCATGGCCGCGCACTCACGAGATCTGATTATGGGAGCTACTTGGCTCAACAAGAGCAGTACCCTCATCAGTACCAGTGTGAGTATCAGGAGCCCTATCAGAAAAAACATGGAGAACGAAAACAACGGAGTAAATGTCAAAAAAAAAGTTGAAGGCGAGCCTGAGGACGATGGTTTGTGGTACCGCCAGGCGGGAGATTGGGTTTCGCTGAAACAATCACAGGCTGTAACAATGTGCTCCAGTGAGGTATTTTTACCTACATTGACAGTTGTTATTTGCTGTAGAGTAGAACTTGTTCATTGGTATTGTTAAGTTGTAGCTCGAATGAGGCAGTGGCTTCTATTGTCTCTAAGGGTAGTGCAAGGGTGCAAAGCAAGGCATGAACGCAACAAGGGCCAAAAGCAAAGGCTTTGACTGAAGAGTGGGTAGACGACACGACCAAAGACTTTGGCTGAATGGTCTGCTGGTTCTAGTCATGGCCAAGCATTCTGTCGAAAGAGGCAGCCGTCACATCATTTGGATGAGTAATTGGTGATCTCTAAAGACGGCAGGGCCGGTGGCTGTGACCAAGTAGTCAGCTGCAAGAGCCGTGGCTTGATTGTCATTCTTCTAGTATAGACGCCGCGGCCGAGGCTCGCAGCCAGAGTCTGTTGTTGAGTAGTCTGTTGATTATGGTAGGTGGCACAGCCGAAGAGTATGGCCAAAAGTCAGTTAGGGGGGAGAGGCGGTCAGGCGGCCAAGGGCCGCGGCTGAATAGTCTATGGCTGAACAATATATGGCTGAGTAGTCTATGACTGAGTAGTCAGTGACTGAGTAGTCAGTGATTTAGAGCAGACGCAGCGACCTTTGGCCATGGCTGTATAGCAACAACTGAAAAAGACGCCACGACCTTCGGCCGTGCGGAATAGTCAACATCTGGAGCAGTCGCCACGACCTTCGGCCGTGGCTGAATCAACCATACATATCATCAAACTCCTCCTCGTCGTCGCTCGGCAACTCGATCTTCTTCTTCTCATTAACATCCGCCCGGCACAACGGGCAAGTCAGGTTCATTTTCAACCACGGCTTGATGCAGTCCAAGTCATAGACATGCCGGCATCGGTTCAACCGCACGACCAACGGATACTTATCAGACTTATACTCATTGGTACAAATAGGACACGCCTCGTTGCCCAACAGCTTGACATCAACTCTGTCTAGCAGGTCTATTAGTTCATCGCTGGCCCCCTTGGGCTTGTCGCTGCTGCTGTCCAAAAAACCCTGCATCTGGTCGACCATCTCCTCGGGCAACGAGTCCAGTTGGGTCGAAAAGTAGGAAAGCATGTTGATCATGCCGCTGATCTGGTCCAGGCCGAACTCCGAGGAAGCCGATTGGGAATAGAAATCTTGAAGCACCTGGTCCAAGTTCCGGCGGGGAGGGTTCGATGTGTCGCTTTGCAGGTTGTTGGACATTGTGAGTCTATGCTAGATAATGGCCAGTGGAAAATCCGGTTGAATGGCCAGTGGGATGGTAAGTGGTTGAGGGTTTCTGGAACGTAGAACGCTGAGAGTGGAATCTAACAGAGTGTCAGAGATGGGCGGCAAAAGGTGCTTCTGTGAGTTTGCAAAAGAATATACGTCACGGGGATCTTTTGAGGTGCTCTGAAGAAAGGTCTCAATTCTTTTCAAAAAAAAAACGTATAAGTTGGGTTTTCCTTATTCTGGGAAAACTTGTGTTGTGTCTGTAGTGTGTGTGTGTGCGAGTGTGGAGCCCGCTGGCTTGGTGGCGTATCGTGAAAAACAGAAGGGGCAGGGGCCGAGAAAAATAAAGCTGTCTTACCAGGCGGTGTCTAACAAAAGACAATGTCTACGCTCGACTACCAATTGTGAGTTGTTTCAAATAGAATGGCAAATTCAAGTGGCTGTGTTATAACTAGATGCTTTAACGACTGCTTTGCACACGGAAGAGCTCATGGCAAAGCATGTTCTCTGGCAATGTCCACTGCCAGTGTCCACTGGCAAGGGCTATCATCTGAGATGCTTCAGACCAGCTTAGATCAGCTTAGGTCAGCTTAGATCATCTTAGATCAGCTTAGATAATCGATGAGCCCTCTCATATAATGAATGAGCAACTTTGCAGTGTGCTGGCATGTACCATTCACGGGTCGCACTGTCTCGCTAACGCTCGCCAGTGCTAACCCTCGCCAGTGCTAACGCTCGCCAGTGCTTGTCCCTTACTAACACCAGGACACTCACCATTCCATTGACGACCCCGCGGCAGGCGGAGATCGGGGCGAACACCCTCCAGGTGGACTCCGTACTCAAGAAGAACGAGCAGGCCATAAGCTATAAAGCCGAGGGGAGCAGTCTAATAGTGAGCTTCGCGGCGAGCAGTGACCGGGTGTTGCGGACGTGCGTGAACAGTACCATTGATTCGATCAAGAGTATTGTCGAGACTTTTGAGGTGTTTGACACTTAGCACTGGCAAGCGTTAGCGAGACAGTGCGACCTGCGAATGGTACATGCCAGCACACTGCAACAGATTGTCCAGTATATTGTACCTTCCAATACACTGCAAAAGCTAATTATTCCAGTGCTTTTCGCACTCTCACAGTGCAATTCATTTGCTAGGACGCTTCCGGTGGCCACGGCAGTGCCTGGTGGAAGACGCCCACTCATCACATTCCCTCTGCAGGTGAGGCACTCCAGGCACCAGCAATTGGCTTCCCAGTATTAGGCAAGCATTGGATACTGTTTGCATTCTCGACTGCTTTCGAACAAAGAGCATGAACCTCTAGGAACGATAGTGTCGTGCGAGCTCTCGACTCTGGAGACTTGGCTCAGACACACACATTGGAAGTCCACAGGCGAGTCCGTTTCGACTCTCAAATTGAATGCATCAACTTGAACATTGAATTGTAACAGAGCAACCGAGTAGAATGGTAATATAGTACCGGTTCTGGATATCGCAGGTGTCGTGGTAAAATTGAGGCATCGCATAGTCTGATGCCAGGAACTGCCCCAACACACTGAACTGTACACGAAAAACCACTGGCCATTGATTAATTCCAATTGAATACAGAAATCATGGTCACCTTTTCGGGGTGTCTGATGCAGCCAATGTGCTGCGATAGGAGTGTGAGATGTGGATGATTGTGCAGTGTATTATGTGCTATAGTGTAGTAGAAAGCATTTGGCGAACGCACTGCAATTGCCATACTTTATCTCCATATTGCCATGTGTAATGCCATATTTAAAGTCATACCTCTACTGCCATACTTATATTGCCATATCTTTTGCCACTTTTATTGCCATATCTTTTGCCACTTTTATTGCCATATTTATTGCAGCGCCTCGTCTTCGACTCGGCACTGCTTTCAGTGGTGCTCTCGGCTATCCCCGCGATCTCCGACGCCCCCACACTCTCACATGCGCGTGCGACTCCGGCTTGCTTCTGTTGGGCAACAACATATATAGCCGGGGTGTTCTCGATTTCCAAAAACACAACTCGCCAATACTCACGGATGTCAAAAATCGACCAGTACCTTGCCCACGCCAACTACGGAGTGGCCACCTTGATTGAGGACTTCAAGAACGTCGACTACCAGGAGCCGCGGTTTGTCGGTAAGTATGACATTGAAATTAGCAGTAGCCTGTCGAGCGAAGCGAGACTGTGCTACTGCGCTTGCTGCCAATTGGCAAGTCTACAATCCGCCCGGTCGAATGCCTAGCCAGCAATGGCAATGGCGAGCGTCAGCGAGACACTGCGGTTTTGCTGGAAACAGCCGCCTAGCAGTGCCCCATTGCTTCGCCAATGTGCTGCGTTGTGCTAGAATCTCTTTGGATTGACTTCCCCAGTGTGCTGCGAGTTATTCAATAAATGTGCCATTGTACACTTGCCATTGCACACTTGCCATTGCACACTTGCCATTGCACACTTGCCATTGCACACTTGCCATTGCACACTTGCCATTGCACACTTGCCATTGCACACTTGCCACTTGATTGGAAGCGCAGCAGCACTGTCTCACTTCGCTCGACAGGCTACCGCTTTCTTGCCATTTACTAATACCAGCCGCCCTCTTGTTCATTGCCTTCAACCCGATCTTTTGGAACACCGTCGCCCGGCTTGAGTACAAGACCCATTTCTTGACAAAGCTCGCCGGCGGGCCAAAGCGGGGCTGCTATTTTTTGGCACTCACGATCTTTTCTTTGGGCATTGCAAGAGACTTTGTCTATGAGAGTGCTTTGAAGCGGCAGCCAACCTCCGACTACTTGCTCCACAACGAGCTTGTGAGCAAGTATCTCAGTGTTGCCTTGTTTGCCTCGGGCAATGTCTTAGTCCTCTCCTCTATGTGGGCCCTCGGAGTAACTGGGACCTACTTGGGCGACTACTTTGGCATCTTGATGGACTCGCGTGTCACCGGGTTCCCATTCAACGTCTCCGACAACCCGATGTACCAGGGCCTGACCCTCTGCTTTGTGGGCACTGCGTTGTGGTACGGCAAGCCTGCGGGGTTGGTGGCTGCTGTGTTTGTGCATTTCATGTACAAGATTGCCCTCCAGTTTGAGGAGCCGTTCACTGCGGAGATTTACAAGAAGCGGGAGGAGCAGAAGAAGCAAAAGTAATTAATCGCCTGGCGAGCGAGGTGAAAGTAATCTATTTGCCTGGCGAGCAAAGCGAGGCAGTGCGAGAAGTTTCGTAACGCGTGGCATCTGTAACGCTATCTACTTTCGCGTGGCATTAGTGCCATCGGCTATCGCATGCCATTCGCCTTGCCCGCCAGTTCATTCAATGGCCTGCTCACAGTACTGACTCCTTTGCTCTTTGTGCTTTTAAAATACAACTTGATCAATTACCAGACTGTTCAGTATGGTAGCATTTGACATAATACGATGCAATGAATGAGGCAAAGTGTAGGCATAGCAGTGCATTGACGAAGCCATTGCGTAGCAGTGCACTGGCGAAGCCAGGGTGTTGCGACCAAGCGATCGAGATTAGGCAATGAAGCTTCGCCAATGTGCTGCCATGCGTTGTGCGAGAATATCTCTGGAATGGCAGCGTGCCAAATCTCCAGCCAACTAGCTGTCAACAAATGCCGATGTGTCAGCTCAAGTGCCAGCGAGACAAATGACAAGTACGACAGAAAGATATCGAGGATAATCCGGTGTACAAAGAGCAGATCAAAACTCTGGCAGAGTTGAGAGTAGGTCCAAAGTAGGGGCAGTCGATAAATGTGCTGCGAGTTACTCAATGAGTGTGTCATTGCATACTTGCCGCTTGATTGCAGGCGCAGCAGCACTGTCTCGCTTCGCTCGACAGGCTTCTGCCTACAGCTCTCCGTAAATCCCCGTGTATCCCTGTATGTACCCTAATCTAGTCCCCAGCCCAGCACCAGCGAGCGTAGGCGAGCCGGTGCGACAACAAAAATGACACCGCTCTCCTGAGCACCCGCAACAATATATAAACCTCTTCCCTATCGCCATCAGCAGCTCTATAGCTCTGCGGCCCTAGTGCATTGCCTAGCGCTGTCCCAACATTCTGCGAATGCAGAGCTTTGCCCAAGCTCTAAGCTTCACTACTGTGGCTTCACTGCCCATATTCTATCGCCTAAGCTTCGCTACTCAAGTGTGGCCGCGGTACCTGGCGAAGCTTCACTACTCGAGCTCAGTCGAGCACCATGGCGAAGCCTCACTACTCAAGTTGGGTCGCAGCACCATGGCGAAGCTTCATTGCCTAATCTCGGTCGCTTGGTCGCAGCACCCTGGCTTCGCCAGTGCACTGCTATAGTGCAACGCTAGGCCACCTCCCACTGCCCCGCCAGCAGACTGTACATACTCTGCCGGTCGGCCTCCCAGAAATTACTGGGCTCGTCCATCGCAAACAGCAGATCAAATGGCGTCCCCTGCTTGAAATCGAACCCCGGCTGGCAGTATGTAGACATGAGAAACAGCGAAATCGGAGGCTGCATCGAATGGCGCTTGTTGGCGGGAGTCTGGCCGTCGGGCTTCAAGTGCTTCTGCATCTCGGCGGCGGTCCGCTGGACCTTCGCCACCTGCTTCTCTGTCAAGTCCCGGAGCAAAAAATCACCGTAGAACCGCTTCGCCTTGTTCAACGGAAGCTTTGCGCCCGGCGCATAGAAGTGGGCATGGTCGTCGATGCCCCACAGCTCGGCCACCGCGTTGCCCGGCGGCACGTGCGCGAGCAGCCGCCGCCGCCGCTCCTCCTTCATCACGTGCTGCTGGTCCTGCTGCCAGGCGTCGATCCGCTGCAAGAGGCTGGACGGCAGCGGCGCAAACAGCCCGGCGTTGTGGTTGGGCAACTTGAGCCGGAGGTCCGGCGCCCGCGGCTCGGCCTCTAGTAGGCTCACCAACAGGTCGCTCTGGGCGTCGCTGGCACCGCACTCGGAGGGCGCTGCTCCGCTCGCGCTCTGCGAAAGCACGTCGTTTGTCGCCGGCGGCTCGTTTCTCGCGGGGTCGAAAAGCACCCACTCGGAGTCCGCAGAGTCCAAGAACATGAGGTGGTGCGAGTCCGTGACCGATGCGCTGCTCAAGCCCGAGCGGACACTCCCCGCCTGGCGCGGGCGGCCAAAAGTCTGCGACACGAATAGGTCCATAGTGAATGGTGAGAAAAATCGTGAGAAATTAGTAAGACGACGAATGCTCAAAATGGTGCTCAAAATGGTGAGTGCTCAGAAATGGTGAGTGCTCAAAATGGTGAGTGCTCAAAATGGTGAGTGCTCAAAATGGTGAGTGCTCAAAATGGTGAGTGCTCAAAATGGTGAGTGCTCAAAATAGTGAAACGAGAGCTCTCAAATCGTGTGTGATCAAAGATTTTGATCCAAAGCAACCAGTCAAACCCGAACCAGGCAAAACTTTAGGGAACTCAAACTCAAAACCCTAAGGAACTCCCACTCGGTCTGGTGTACGGTGCTCCCTGGTTTTGGCACTGTCTGGTTGAACTGTATGCTGTCTGCTGATGGTAGATCCTCAAGTTCAAACGTATGCTCTATCCTGATGGTCCAAGCTCAAATGTATGCTCTATTCTGATGTTAGAACCTCACGCGCAAAGTTATGCTCTTCCTGATCCAGCTATGACAAAACTTGAAAGGGAAAAGTTGAGAGCTTGTAAAAGTTGGGGGTCCGAATATGTGTCCGCCTCTGGACTAGGGTGCGATAAACCACTGCAATGCGATAACGGCGTCATCGTGCGTGGCGCGCACGTGACATGATGAGGAGAGGCGGGGGGAGCAAGAGGGGAGGGCAGAAGCCACAAGAGAACAATAAGAGACGTTGCTAAAACACTAAGAAAGAATGCTAGTTGTTAGAAGACTAAGAACAAAGGGTTAGAAGACTAAGAAAAAAGGCTAGTTGTTGTTCTGCGGTCTCAGTATTTTGCTAGTTTTTTGTCTTTTCCGCTTTTGCTTGGCGGAGACGTGAGACCAGGGGGGTTCCAGGGAGACCTCGCTTGACCAGAGGCCGGGCCGCCTCAATTGTTGGGCGGCACCTTCGGGCGGGTCCCCTTAATTGTGAGCAAAGTGATTTTGGTTGCAAGCCCTGGTCCGCTGCCACAGGTGTTTTTGAGGGGTCGCAGAGGCGGCTCTTTTACACCTAAATCAAAGATATAAAGGTGACAATTAATTCTTGCAGTAGCTTGTGCGTATGGAACTTGAATTGAGCAGTTTTTTCGGCGGTTGAATCTCTTCCCTGGGTCGTGGCGACGTCGTCGGTCATGGTCACATGACCCGCTCAACTTAGGCGGGCCCAGGGGGGGGCTGCCGCTTCTCCAGGCGGCACCTGCGGCACCTCGGCGGCTTTCGAAAAACCAATTCAACGGCATGAAATTGGCGTTCAAGACAGATCTCTTCGCAGAAGTGTCAGCGCGTTGTCAAAGCAGCTATCAGTCAACTATTCGGGATTGAAACCTTTTGACGAGCAACTTGAAATGTCGTACATAGAGCAACCCTTGTATGGCGGAGCGATTGTGGCGAGCATTCCCCTGGGCCTACTCGACGCCCTGAAGATCCGCCAGATCCCAGACACCCAGGAGGTGTTTGTTTCGCTTGACAACAAGATCCTCGGGAAAGAGGATTCGTTGATTTTTGACTTGTTGGAGAGGGTTGATGTGGGGAGCCAGGAGGAGGAGGCCGCGGTGGAGCTTCACTTGAAGGAGTTGGCCGAGATCAATGGCGGCGAGCAGTGGACTGTTCTTAGTAAGGAAGAGCTCAAAAGCAGCGAGGAGTATTCTCTGTTGTCGGTGAGTGTGTCGCCGGCCCAGAAGTGGGGGCGGGACCCGGCTCAGCTCTTGGTGCTTGTCCTCGGGCTAATTCGCAGTAAGCGGTACGACACCGATGTCTTGGTGTCCTTAAACTTGCCGTTTGAGTCGGGGTTTGTGAGCAGCTTGGACGAGGCCTCGCCAGAGGTCAAGGCCAAAGTTGAGAAGGGGGTGGAGATTGTGAGACGGGCGGTGGAGACGTTCCAGGTTGTGGATGGGTCGCTTTTTGGTTAGCCCTTTCCTGGTGGACGCCCGGTGAGCGCAGCGAGGCGGCGCGGGCGCCAGCAAAGATGCACTGGCGAGCGATAATTGTAGGAAGACGGAGCTCGTTCGATGAGTTTATTGCGCGACGGAAGTGGAAAACATCCTACGGAAGTGTAGCAGCGTAGCAGCCAGGCTCGCTGGGTACTTGCCATGCCACTGGTTCAACCTGTGGTTGCCTCGACAAGACCGAGAACTGCCCAGACCTAGAACTGCCCAGACCGATGCTACCGCCTGGCGCCATTTCTGAGGTTTTTATAGTGCATTTGGCCTTGTTTGCTGTCCAGCAACCTGGAACACTACGTTCTAAGTTTCGAAGTAGCTGCCAAGATGCTCAGGTCTTGGAATGGTGAACTACTCGCTTCGCTCGTTCAAGGCGTCTGCTCCACTGCCAAGTCACTGGCTTAGTTCAGCTTAATTCGGCTTAGTTTAGCTTATTTGAACCTTGGCTCGCTACGCTGGTCAAGGTGTTCTCCTCAATGCCTATAACTTCTTCTGTTGATCAAGTACTACAAAGAGAACAAAGAGTTGCGATTGTCGCACTCTACCACAGTTTTCCATGAGCTCCGCCAGTGCACTGTTTCGTAGTTTACCACTATCATACTCACAACACCTAGTCCTCACAACAATAAGTACTCACAACAATTAGTACTCAAAACAACTAATACTCTAAACCGATACAAACAAGCTACCGCAGCAGATTGGCTACGCCGATGCACTGCTCTTTACTGACCGTGCTTGGTTCTACAGAAAGTAGCAAAAAATCACTTTATTCTGTTATGTCTGAGAGAGGAATGAATTGCCGCAAGTATCAAACTTGCAAAGCACAATGAAACAATGACTCGTCTTCGGGAGCGTAGTGGGTCAACTAAGTCATGGCGGAGCTTTGAATTGGCCATCTCATGTCTAAACCATGGCCGAGCCTAGGCAAACTTGTGGTATAGCAGTAACCCATGGCCGAGCCTACTAAGGCAAACAATATGGCAGTAAACCATGTCGATACACCATGTCAATACACGATGTCAGTACACCATGTCAGTACACCATGTCAGTACACCATGTCAGTACACCATGGACGAACCTACTAAGGCAAACAATATGGCAGCACAGACGCCTTGACTCGCTTCGCTCGCTCAAGGCTATCTGCACTGCTTAGGCAAAAAGTCCCCCCCTCTTCCAGTTCCGCTCAAAGTAATGCCGCACAAACGCCAAGGGATCATCCTCCCCCTGGGCCCCCATCTTCTCGATCCCCGGACTGAAACTCGTGATCGGCAACACCAACACATCCAGCGCAAGCTTCGGCACCTTCAACTGGGTGAAGTCTCTCCACGTGACCTTGGTGTAGACTCCAGAAAGCACGTAGTCGTTGAAGTAGGTGAAGATCACGTCGGTCCACACTCCCGAGCCAGTCCACTTCATGATCTGCAAGTCCGACCCGCTCTGCAGCACAAACAACTCCTTCTTCTTTTTCAAAGCAAGGGTTTTCTCGGTGATCTGTGCGACAATCTCACGCAAAATCGGATGCCCCGGCTTGGCCTGGATGACCCACTGGCCAAACTGGAGCCGTCTGCTGTACTTGGTCAGCCAGTCCTTGCGGTCCGCGTCCGCCTGGATCCCCACAACCAACCCAACCTCGGTTGGAGAAACGTTGTCGGGGATCCAGTTCGGCACAGGCTGGAGCGGGTGGGTGTCGATGTCGGCGTAGATGCCGCCCTTGGCCAAGAGAATGAGGTATCTGAAAAAGTCCATCTTGAGAATGATGTTTGGCATGCTCTCGTAGGCCTCAAGGACCTCTGGGATATTCTTGTACAAGTGATGCACCATGGCGGTCGTCGTGTCGTCGTTGAAGAGCTCATGCACGAACCCAGGGTTCTTGACCGCCCACGCGGTCTCGCCCTCCTTGAACTTCTCGTCAAAACGGTCGTCGTTGAGGCCGTACTTCCAGCACTGCCAGATGTATGCGGGGAACCGGCGGCGCGAGTCGTACGGGTACAAGTAGGCAAGCTTCTCTCGGAGAAGGCCGTCCGACGGAGGCCGTCTCAAGCCGGTCAACTTCCGCTCCAACGTCTCCCGGTCCTTCTCCAACTCATTGATCCGCTCCTCCTGCTTCCGTAACAAGTTGTCCGCAATGTCCTCGAGCTTCTTGCTGAGCTCCTCGTTCTGCCGCTGCTGCTGCGCCGTCTGCTCGTTGTTTCTCTGCAACGAGTTCACGTAGCTCTCAAATAGCACCTTCTGGAGGTTGTTATTGCTGTTGAACGGGAGGAATTTTAGAAGTAGGACGCCCACCGCTAGTAACAGCGCGGTGACTATGAGTATGCGGCGCACAACCGTTGCCTTCATTTCGCCAGTTGGATATCGCTCTCCAAGTATGTTGCAACTTTCTATTTTTGAAATCAGAGCGATCCAGATCGCGGTGTCTTTTCGGGGTTACCCGGGAGAGCCGTGGGACACCGAGAAACCGCCGAAGGGGTCCGCGTGCAGCGGCCGCGTGGTGTGTGTGCCCCAAAGATGGGCCAATGAAATGACGTATACGACTCAAAATTTCAGAGGCACCTACTCAGATATGCAGGATGCAAAGCATTTAGTAGTATCACTCTGTATTCTCGTTCTCCGTTGCATTAGGCAGCCTTCCTGTTGTCCTCTTTGACTTTGGTGGCCCTGTCTATTTATGCGTGGCGGTAGTCGGCCAAGGCGCGGCTGCAGGTGGAGATTGGTTGGCGGCAGGCAAAATAAGTGAGACAGGAAAAGCGTGGCACCTCGTTGTTGTGCAAAGTCAGCAAGTGGCGAGTCTTTTTTAATTATATTTGGGTTATTTTGCAAGACCATTTTCGTTGATATTGGCTTTTAGGTGTGTTTTTTTTTGGAGTGTTGAAGAGTTTGGGGAGCCGAATCTCTGATGTCAGTAGAAAAACTTGATACAATGTTTTTAAATTTGAAACAATTGACTTTTACATCTCAACTACAAGAATCTCAACTTAAATTTATTTTACTTATACTTTTTCGATTTCTGCCAATGTCTCTCCCTTCTTGGGTTTTTCTTACAATTTATAATCTGACCATCTGTTCCAAGTGACGCTTGCATGGCGTTATATTAACGCCCTCCGTCATACAATTTGGGCCTCGCTGCCACTCTTCGACCTCCTCTGGTACAAAAAATAGTATCTGTGATGAATGAGCCCTTTCAGTTAGAAAGGGTGCCCAAGAAACATATGCTCAGTACTCTAACCCAACGACCCTTAGATGTCGCGACTTACACCTTGCCAATGCAATTTCTCTATTGTACAAATATACACTTCAACACAAGCGATGCACGCACGGTCTCAATTCAAAAGACCCATGTCTTTCAATACGCTGCAATCTGCAATCGTTGCAATCATTGAGTCAAATAACTGAGTTGCATAGAGAAACAACTGCGATGCAATGGCGAAGCGCATTAAAGCTTTGAAGAAGCTGAAAATGGTGTTCGATTCCGCGAGTTTCAATATGATGCGTCATCTTCCGCAGCACATTCGCTGCCAACCACTGATTCACACCTCAAAATCCCGCAGCAACAGACTGTGTTTCTCAACCTGCCCACTCTTCCGTCCTTTTTCAGAACCCCTCTCAGACTTCTCGCCCTTCCCTTTATCCTTCTCGGCCAACAACTTGACCTGCTTCCTCACGACCTGCCCCAACTTCTGCTGCTCCAAACGACTGGTCCCCACCGCTCGGGGCTTCCCCCAGGTGACCCGCACCGGGGTGTTCTTCACAATGGTTAGTCCAGGACCCTTAAAGCCGCGGGGCATTGTAGTCTTCAGAGCAACAAGCTCAGCATCTTGGCGCCTTTCAAACACAACATAACCGCACCTGGCCATTTGCGTCAACACAACGCTTTTGAACTTCAACGTTTTGCCTGCCAACTGCTCAAAGTGACCCTGCACATGGCTGTTGGTCATCTCGTCAGTGATTCCAAAGAGAAAAAGAGAAGTGATACTGTTATCCTTGGGAACCAGTAGATTCCCATTGAGTGGAAGCTTGGCGAGAATTTTCGTTATGTCCACATTTTTGAGTTCGCCGCTAACTTTCGGCCCCGAGTCTTTTCCCAGCAAGCTCTTGCCACTTTTTTTCAGGCTCTTAGAAGTCTCGTCTTGCTTCTGCACCAACTGCCTCAAGATGGCTTCTGCTTTCTGCCGGGCAATGTCTTGGGCAGACTCCAGAGCGCCATTCTCCACAAGCATTTGATTTCTGTCACTCGCCCTCAAATACTTTTGATCCTCCTTCTGTGCGTTCCATCGCTTTGTCACCGCGTTCTTCGAGTACTGCACCGCGTGCTCATTGTCCACCCCCGCCATCTTGAACGCCGCGTCCCTCAAGTGGATGGGGACTAAGTATGTCAAGTCAAGTATACAGCTCTGGCAGCAGTTTCTTTGGCGCGCACACGTGAGGCAGATCACCGTCCGGCTGTGTTTCGTTCCTTTCCCTTGCCACTTGAACTCCGTGAAAGCTCTGGTGCATAAACGGCACTGCGCTCCACCGGGTTCCTTGACGAACTTGAGAAATTCATTGGACCCCAAACATTTTTCGCAGACCGCTGGAATCTCGGGGGGACTATTTTCCATGGTCAGAGAGATTGTAGAATGGATGCTAGATGTGGCTTTGAATGTACCGTGCAGCTAAAGTATTTACTAAGCGTTCGAAAAAGATGTTTTTCGAGATGCCTCGCGCACCGGGCATCTCTCATCTCTTGTTTTGTCACGTGCCCCATTTGAAACACCTCAGCTTACCCTTCCGTGCTAGCTCAGCACTAGCGGCGTGAAGCACACATTTCACGAGACCCAATAAACTGTCTAACCGACAAAGACCAAGTTCTAGCGTTTTCTATTGAATCTTCAAGGGCCCGAGCGTTGGAAGAAGCTACTAATTTGGATCAGTGTTTACAGACAGTCGATCTCTTCTTTTCAGGGTCTTTCATTTCTTGCAGCTGCCAGTTTCAAGCGGCCGTCCACACAGCCCCGCATATATCCCACGGGGTGCCAAAGTTCTTGACGCCCTTGCACAATTTTTGACCTTCTTGAAAAACCGACACTGCTCTGCTGATTGCCGCCACTTTCCATGAGTAATCAGTACACTTATTCGCCAAACCCCGGGGCCAAGGACTTGCCTCCCGTGCCGGACAAGTTCAACGGGGGCCCTTTTCCAACGGCAGGGTCCAGCAGCTTTGCCCAGAACCAGGATGACTTCACCTTCTCGGACCCCAATGCGCATATCGACAATACCGTCAGGGGCGGCGAGTTCCAGCCGCCAAATCCAAATCTCAGTTTGAACAATCGGATCATCTACGATTATGAGAGTGACAGCGAGCTGCAGCTTGGAGGCAGTGGCCGGCCTGCGGTGAATGCCCAGGGGAGTGCCATCAACCAGGAAAATTATGGAAACAACCAGGGAAACTATGGAAACAACTACGGGAGCGGCAGCCAATACGGAAACAATTACAACAACTACGGCACGCCCTCTCGCGAGTTGGCTGCTGCCAACAACAATCCCAATTCGTTCTACGACCAATCCGAAATCCTGCGCCACAATAGCGTGAAGTCGAACCCATTCAAAGAGGACCCCTTCGACTCGAAGCGCGCCAGCACCCTCAGCAGGAGCAGGGGCCACTCTCTCGGCCATGACTCGTTCGACAATGTGCCGATAAAGCCGGTGGCGTATGCCGCCACCCCGTCGCTCAACGACGAAAATAATGCGTCGGCGTCGCTTTTGAATCCCCAGAGAAACAACAAGTTCTACAACTCCGAGACCCGGACGAACGGCGCGGGTTTCCCGATGAGCGACGAGTTCGGGCCGAACGAACTCCGCCCAAGACCGCGGTTTGTCCAGGACCCCGCGAGCGAGAAGCCGACGGGATTGCTAGTTTGGCGGGGGAAGAAGTTGCCAATCGTTTGTTATTTGTTGACGATAATTCAGGTGGTTGTGTTCATTGCCGAGCTTGCAAAGATGGGAAAACTCACGGGCACCCCGGTCCAGACACAGCCGTATTTCAATCCAATGATCGGGCCAAGCACGTATGTGCAAATCAACATGGGCCTGCGATTTATCAGTTGCATGGCGCAGATCGAAGGAATCACTAATTACACCTCTGCCATCTTCCCCTGCCCAAACTCTACCACTGAGAGCACCGGGTGCACCTTGGCAAAACTCTGCGGGCTTTCGGGATTGCTGCAGGACTCTAATGGCTACAAACCCAACCAATGGTACCGCCTCATCACTCCGATTTTCTTGCATGCCGGAATAATTCATATCGTGTGTAACATGTTGCTCCAGATGATGCTCGGCGTTGACATGGAGCGGCAGATTGGGAGCGGTCTTTTCTTGTTGATCTACTTAGCTTCTGGAATTTCGGGCAATGTTTTTGGTGCAAACTTCGCACAGACAGGACAGTCTCTGACTGGAGCCAGCGGCGCGCTCTTTGGAATCATCGGCGTAAACCTCATCCATTTCTTGTTTTTCACTAATAAGTCGCAGATTCATCCCAAGGTCTACAACCGCAACTTGGCCTACTTGATTGGGGAGATTATCTTCACCCTTGTCCTTGGCCTCTTGCCCGGATTGGACAACTTCAGTCACATCGGAGGCTTCATTATGGGCATTCTTCTCAGTGTGGTGCTCATGAAGGATCCCAACTTTGTCTTCCAAGAGAGATACAAGTACCAGAGGGATCCAACGGATCTCAACAAGTCTGCCATTCCTGCCCGGAACAGCTTGAACTCGTTTACTCCATTTGACTACGATGGAGGAGAAGACCGCCAGAGACTGAATGTGCAGGTTGTGAATTCCAAGGTTGGCCAGTTCTTTCCCAACTTGAGCATCAGAAAGAAGGGCCTCTTTGTGGCTTGGGTTGCAGCACGTATTGTATCCTTGGTTCTTGTTTTTCTTTGGTTCTACCTTCTTTGCGTGAACTTTTTCAAGCGCGGGGGAGGACACTGCTCGTGGTGCAAATACTTGAGTTGTATTCCGATCAAGGACTGGTGCACGATGGGGACCATCCAGTTGGAAGACTTGAGTGGGTCCAATACGAGTTCGATCTTGTTTCTTGGCTACTTTATGGGGGTGGTTGCTAGTCACTTTAAGATCGTCAACTACAAGATGGAAAGGCAACTAAACAAAAAGAATATATAGCAGCATACTGGCGACGCTTAGTTGCGTTTCCCAAACTTCTTAGTGCAGTGTTACATTCCAGTGTGCAATTGACATTGGCAAAATACTGCTTCCCGTCACTGACATTGAAAATCATTACATAGTTCCGGTGCATGTTTTTATCATCAAAAGTAGACAACCATGCTCATGGGGCCGCTGAGAGTGATCAGAACGTTATTGCATCACATGAGATTTTGCAAGCTCGGATCTTTTCTGAGGACCAAGCATCTCGGACGTCCTTAATGGACGGCCTGCATGGGACCAATGGATGCTCCCCTCGTGTACAGACAGCTATTATTAGTAGATAGCCAATAGGAACCGCCTGTTTCAAATGCAGCAGTGACTTGTTTCAATACTAAAAATACTCTTTCTAATTTTCGTCCGGGTCCTCACCTCTTACGACGCACTGCGCTGCAGTTACTTTCGAGCTTCATCTGCGATTTCCTCATTCGTACACCTCAATGGCACCTGAACATGTTCAGTGAAAGAAGGGTCTAGATGGGGCAAGATAGTATATAGTCGATGCGGTTTCTCAGAAAAAATCAAGATTCATTTGTTCAATGTCAAAATCGCTGATGGATAAAAAGCTGGCACATTCAGAGACGTTCCCTGAGGGGCCCGACCTGAAGCGCGACGAGATGCAGGCGACCGCTAGTTTAGGAGCGGTGCTTCAGCAAATTCATGAAGGGTCCAATTATTTTTTCTTGACAATTGGCCTTCTTGGATCTATTCTGTCGGGAATATGTCCTCCAATTGCAAGTGTCTTGATCGGGAAAGTGTTCAATGTTCTCTCCCACTGGATGACCGGAAAGTATGCCGATTACAACGAGTTCCGAACCAACGCGGTCAAGACATGTTTCTCATTGATGGCTTTGGGACTCGGAAACTTTATCTGTTCGTTCTTGATGTATTATGGCTGGATGAGAAACGGAGAATTGCTTGGTGCTAAGACGAGGCAGCAGATCCTTGCGACCTACTTGGGGCACAAGATTGTATGGTTTGACACCCACAGCCAAGGACTATTGGGCCAACTCAACCAGCTAAATCGATGCGTCGAGGAGTTCCGTTCCGGCACAGCAGAGGCAGCCAGCGTGATGATCCAGTCAGTTGTGACTGTGTTTGCTTGTATTGGAGTTTCTTTTTATTACAGTGCGCTGCTAAGCGGCATCATTCTTGCCTCGTTTCCCGTCATCTTGATAATCTCGGCAGTGTGCGGCATGCTTGTTCACAAGTACACTACCAAGGAGAACACGGAGTCCGAAAAGGCTTCTGACATTATCAACTGGTCGTTGACTGCTAACAGGTTAGTTAAAAACTCTTTAGCTCAGCACATCGAATTGCAAAACTTTGCGGTCTCCACTGAGCAGTGCCGCAGCTGGTTCATGAAGGTCTGCGTCTACAGCGCAATTCAATCAGGATTGCTCAAAATTGCCCTGATGTTGATTTTTTTGCAAGCTTTCTGGTTTGGATCTTTTCTAGTTCGTGAGCACAGTTTGCTGCCAGGAACAGTGCTTGTGTGCGTGTCGTCGTGCCTCTCTATGGCCCTGTCGTTTGCCTCTTTGATTGGCCACATTCTCTACTTGCAGAAAGGCTTTATCGCGGGTAAGAAAATCAAAACTTTTCTCCAGGACGAAGAAGTTAAAAAAGAAACCACCATTGAGAAACAGCACTCTGAGTATTACCCACAGCTCTCGGGGAGCCCTCTGATTGAATTTTCGCATGTCACTTTTTCCTATCCTAGTGAACCCAACCGACTGTGTGTGAATGACGTCTCTTTCAAGTTGCAGCCTGGAAAGTTCAACTATATCATTGGAAAGTCTGGTTCTGGCAAATCTTCTCTCACAAACTTGCTACTCAACTTCTACGAGTTTCTGGGAGATGTCAGCATTGGCGGGGTGTCTGTAAAGGATGTGCCTGAGTCGTGGATCCTGGAGAATGTGACAGTGCTCCAGCAAACATCGATCTTGTTCCACGATACTGTCAAGAACAACATTTTGCTTGGAAGAAGTGCGCAGAACTTGGACAAAATCACAAAACTCACAGAAGTGGACGATGTGACAGACGGGTTACCACAGGGCATCAACACGCTAGTTGGAAGTCACGGCCAGTCGTTGAGTGGTGGTCAGCAGCAGAGAGTGGCACTAGCACGAGCCTTGATCAGAAACACGCCGGTATTAGTCATGGACGAGTCTTTCTCAGCGTTAGACATAGACACTAGACTGAGAGTTTTGAGCAAAGTCAAAAGGCTTAGAAGAGGCAAGACCACTGTTTTTGTGACGCATGAGTACCGGGATATTGAGAAGGACAGCTACGTTGTTGTGATGAGAGACGGGAGTGTCATTGAAAAAGGAGCAGCAACAAGTATTAGAAGTCTCAGCAGTTGGGAGGAAGACCTGGATTTGGAGGAGGAGCAGAAACCCCTAAGATTCACGTCTACCGACAGGGCCCGGATGGAGTTGTTCCAGACTAAAGAGGTTAGTACTGACGAAGTGAAGCCGCTTGGAATACTCACAATAATGAAGATCATGAGAAAAAGTGTCAGCCAGGACTTTACCATTGTCTTCTCGGTGCTTGTTGCCATTGCAAACGGCGCCTGCACCCCTATTTTCTCCTTTTTCTTGTCCAACCTTGTCAATGGTATCATTCCAAGAGGCAACATTGGGAGTCCCTCTTACAACTTGAAGTGGTCCCTGATCATTATTGCCATCATCTTTGTCGACGGTATCACGGACGGCGTCAAGATCTATTACGCCCACAAAGTCTGCGAGAACTGGGTCTTACACCTCAGACAAACGGTGTTGCGTCGCTTATTCAGCCAGAACTGCTTGTGGTACGACAAGAACAGCCAGCGGTACGCCGAGGTCACTGCTCTCATGATGAACGACTCGCGTGATCTCAGAGCGTTGGTTTTTCAAGTCTTGGCTTCAGTGACGTCTGTCATTGTCACGGGCTCCGGTGGCCTTATATGGGCCATTGTGGTTGGCTGGAAGTTGTCCCTTGTTGGTTTGGCGGTTGCCGCGTTGTTTGGGCTTGTCACTGTTGGGTACTCCACAGCAATGAAGAGAGCGGAAAACAAGTACAAGTATAAAGTGGCAGATGTCGAGAACGACATCTACGACATTGTCTCCGGTATGAAAACTGCAAGAACAACAAATGCAAGTGCTTACATTGAGGAGAGGTTAGCAACCAGACTCAACTCCTTAGACATCTTTGGCCACAGACGCGCCGCAGTGACTGCCGTCGGCGTGTCTCTCAGCGCGTTTCTCTCTTTCTTTGCGCAGTCCATACTTCTCTTTTTTGGTCTTGAACTTGTGGGAAGAGGCGAGTACTCTAATGGCCAGCTTATGAAGGTCTACACTTTGCTCATTTTCTCAGTGTTGATGATCACCCAGACCATTGGGCAAGTTCCCGACATCACGCGGGGACAGCAGGCGGCGACAAAGCTCTTACGACTCTACGATCTGCCAGAAAACAAGAAAAAGGCAGAAAGTAGTATTTTGTTTGAAAACGGTGACATCGCGTTCAAGAACCTCACCTTCTCTTACAATGGCGTCACACCGGCGTTGCAAAACATCACCTTTGACATCCGCCAGGGCGAGACCGTTGCCATCACGGGAAAGTCCGGCAGTGGCAAACTGACACTTGCGAGTCTTTTGACTCAGCTCTATAAAGTTCCGGAAAACTCTATATTTGTGGGTGGCACGTCGCTTAATGAGTTTGACCTTGATTCGTTACACCTGCTGATCGCAGTGGTGGACCAGCTGCCTGTGTTTTTCAATGGCTCCATTCTTGCGAATTTGACTTACGGACTACTGGTCACAAGCTATGCGGACATCGTGAGGGCTCTTAAAAAGGTCGACATGTACGATTTTGTCCTAGGCCTACCCCACGGTATAAATACTCTTCTTCTGGTGCAAGGAAACTCTGCGTCAGTGAGTGGAGGACAGGCGCAGCGGTTACTGATTGCCCGGGCACTCGTAAGAAAGCCGCGCATCTTGATTATGGATGAGTGCACTGCGGCATTAGATCCGGAAAACTCGACAAAAATTTGCGACTTTATCACAAAACATTTGGTGGAGAACAATCCGAGCAGGATCACCACGATCTTGATCACCCATTCGAAGGACCTAATGGAAGTTGCCAGCAGGCGAGTGGAGTTAGCCAATGGCCGGGTCAAGAATCTTAGTTAGAAATATATTGGTTTTTTGGTTTTTCAAAACTGTAGCAACTCATTCACGATGCCGAATTCGAGATCTACAAAATTTAGAGTTTCCCTGTTTGACTGTGTTGACGCCGTAAAATACGAACCCAACAGATCGTGCCTCCTTGGCCAAGTGGTAAGGCACCGCACTCGTAATGCGGGGATCACCGGTTCAAACCCGGTAGTAGGCATTATTTTTTGCACTTTTAGACGCAAGCACTGCCGTGCAATGGCACCAATTTTTTTTAACGAAAGGAGATGGCACTTTACCAAGACTGCAATTTTATTGAATACCGAGTCTTTAATTAAGATTTCCTTACCAGAAAAGGTGCCATCTCCTTTGGCTAAAAAAATTTGCATGTAAGGGAATCGCTGCAGACAATTGCAGGCGGCGGAGCAGTGTTTCTGGGCGGGCATGCACATGCAGGGAAGTGTATCTATGAGGGAACTCACATAAGAACCGCCAGACAGCATCTGGAATACAGTAGCAACATATTGCCACCATTACAACTTTTGAAGCAGAACAGGTAGTAAACTATAAAATGAACAAAAAAAATTGTAGGGTGTGTAAGATAGAAATGTGTGGGCTTCTTGCTGGTGGCTTTCACACAGAGTCTGCCATTTGCCGAAGGTGAACTGCGGATCGCGAAGAAGCCCAGTGCTCTAGTTAATAAGTAAAGAAATACTCGTCGCGCATGATAGTACTTGACGGTGTTCCAGTATAGCCAGTCATTTGCTCTAGCGTGTATAGTCAGAGATTGTTGCGTTACTCGCCAGACTATAACGGGATCGAGATCTGGTTCAAATCATCACCGAATTTCGGAACCCGTAGCGTTAAGATCCCGTCTTTATACTTTGTCTCAATGTCTCTCTCGTTGACTCTCGGACTCGGCGGGAGCGGAATGTACCGCTCAAACTTGCCCGAGGGCCGCTCACATACTCGGACGTTGGACTTATAAAACTCCTCAGGGTAGTTGGGAATGATGCCAGAAACCACCAAAGTGTATCTGTCGTAGTCAAATAGAACCTGCATTTCTTGCTTCGAAGCCCCCGGCACCGTGATGTTGATGACATACTCATCGGCAAAGTCAAGGATATCAATTGGGGGACAGACCCCGAGGTTCTTCTTCTTGACGAGCTCGTGGTCAATCGCACTGGCATCGTACAAGTAGTGCTTGCGTGCCGTCAGTCTATTCTTGAGTTCGTTTCTCAAAAGCTTCTTCGGATCGTACCGTCTGAGTACCGAGTCCAACTCGTCCATGTCCTTTGTTCGAGACGAGATACTGCTGAGAGACAGCCGTCTGCTGACCAACCGATCAAGGTCCTCGTCAAGTTCCTCATCGCTGAGATAAAGCTCCAGGCCTGCGTCACTCTCGTCGTCGACAGCATGCGACTTATCGAGACTCGCGAGCAATTGCGGCAAGCCTTGGGGCGGCTGCTGCAGGAGCCCGTTCATGTACATGTACATCTGGAACTGGCTCTGCGGGTTGAGGCTCGAAAAAAGATAGCGGAGCTCCTCGGGAAGACGCCGGACAAAAAGAGCCATTTGCTGGGAAAATGCTTGCTGGTAGAAAGGCTGGCCCGAAGAAGGGGAAGTGGCAGATTGGCCCGCGGCAGACTGACCGGGCGGTGGCGGCGGTGGTGCGCCTCCGCCATACGGCATGCCGTATCCAAAGCCGGGATACCCGCTGTAGCCAGAGGGATAGCCATAGGGATACCCTGGGTTATACCCTGGGTTGTAGCCGGGAGTAAATCCCGGATGACCCATTGGATTCGGCATTTGCCCCGGACCCATCCCGTTTCCCCGTGGCATCTGCTCAGCACTTCTCGGCATCTGCCCCGGAACGTTCCCATGGCTTTCAAAGTGCCCGCGGCTTTGACTGTGTCCATGGTGACGTCCGTGACTCTGACCCTGCGCATCACCCTGCCCTTGAGGCATCAGCCCCGGGACCTGCGAGCTATACTCCCGCTCCTGCCTGTGTCCATGCTGAGCGTGCCCCTGCCTCCGGCTGCTCTCAAAGTCTTCTGGCATTGCCCCCGGCATTGCCCCTGGCATTGTCCCTGGCATTGTCGGGATCTCGGACTCCTGCGAGTGCTGCGGCTGGTGCCCGCTGCCGTGCCGGCTGCGCGGCATGCCCTGGCGTCTTCTGTCATAGCCTGGCGTCTGCTGGTGACCGTACGGCTCGAACGCCCCCGGTGGAAACATATTGTTGGGTGCGGTCTGGCTGTGGGTGGCTGGAGGTGAAATCTCAAGATCTTTGGGTCCTCCCTGGTAGTTGAGGCTCGTTCAAACTATGTCTCCCTAACAAACAAAATGCAGCGATTGTGGAGAATCAGAAATACAGCTATTGTGGCGTTCAAAGAGTCAAAATCAGTCTTTGGGTTGTCAAATATTGTGGATTGTGAAAAAGCTGAAAGGTGTTTTCCCGGCCCTATTGACCGGGCTGGCTCGTCCGTCTAGGCATCGGCGGGAATGCGTGGGTGTGCAGCGAGGTGCAGAAAGGCAGGGAAAAACTAGGGGAAGAAGAAGTCGTCTGAGTTCTGTCCTAGTTCTGTCTTAGTCTTTTAGATGGTTGGAAAATATTTTGATAGCAGAGTGGGGTTGTAAACACAAAATGCGGAAACGAAATCAAGTATCGGTGGGCTATTCACTTTGCACGGATCGATCTGTAGATCTACCCGTAGATCCGTGGAAAGTGAATAGCCCACCGATACCTGATCTTGTTTCTGCATTTTTTGGGCCGGTGGTCAAGCATATGCAGTAGGTGGTGAGCAAGTTAGAGAGCCAATACTTTTGAGAGCCAACACTTTCGAGAGGCAACACTTTTGGGAGCCACAGTTTTTCCCAAGGTCTTCTCCATAGACTAGCAATATTTTTGTTACTAGCTGAAGCTGAAATATAAAAAGGCGCACTCTCACACCGCCAACGCGCACTATAAAACGCGCCCTATAAAAAGCGCCCTCCTACATCGCTAACGCTTCCTATTACACCGCAGCACATTGGCTTCGCCAATGCACTGCTTATTCGCCAATGCACTGCTTACTCGCCAATGCACTGCTTACTGCTTCCCGGAATATTCATTTTGTTTATAAATCTATGATCGGTGGGTAGAAGGTGGGAAAGGGGTGGGCGTCCAGGGACGACTGTGGCCACTGTATCGTGCGTAGGTGTGGCAGCCAAATACCGAGATAGCACCGTTTGTTGATGTCAGAGTAGCCACTTGGGCCGTGCGCTGAAGCAACAGCCTGAACGAGTGACTAGTTACTAGCTGAAATCGCACTGTCTCGCTGAAGCTCGCCAGTGCTAACTAGTTAGTAGCTGAAGTCGCACTGTCTCGCTAACGCTCGCCAGTGCTTACGCCAGGCTGTTGCACACCTCCTTCTCTGCCTTCTGCGCCTCCTTCTCGAGCCTCTCTCTCTCCTCAATCTCCTCCTGCGACCCCGCGACGTGCCGCGACGTCGCAAAGTGCCAGTCCATCTCGGTGCCCTTGCCCAAGTAGTCGGTCTTCCCCACAAAGTCCACCATCCATTTCGCATCACCGCCCAAGTGGAACTTGTCCAACGAACACGTCCCCGCCCCGATTCTCACCGAGCCCATGGCATGCTCGGCACGGAGCTGGTCGCGCACACTCGCGTAGCCGAGAAGGGTCATGCCAAGCGCGATCTTCGTCGCGGCGTGGCTCACAAGCATCACGGTTTCCACACCAGGATACGCCGCCTCGAACTTGTCAAAGAACTTGGCCCAGAACGTCTTGCAGCGCCCGTATATTTGCGCCTCGGTCTCCCCGTCCAACGACGGCACCGCGGTGTCCCACGGCCAGTCCCCAGAGACTCTGGAAAAGTACTGCTGCAACTCGGCCACCGCCGCCGGCTCCTCGACGACCTTGTCCGGCTTGTACCACTCCCCGAGGCCCCGCTCCAAAAAGATGGGCAACCCGAGGGCGTCTGCGGTCGGCGTCAGGGTCTCCACACATCTGTAGAACGGCGACAGGAGAATCGCCTGGGGCTTTGGCTCGCTGGTCTCGATGTATGTGGCAAGCTGGCGGGCCTGTTCGACGCCATGCGGAGCAAGCGGCGGGTCCAGGGCAATTTTGGTGGGCCACTCGGGGAACGGCGGGGCGAGCCAGTCTGCGCGGTACCCGTGGCGGGCGATGTAGATTGTTTTCAATGGCATCGCGTGTGGATGGAAAAGTAGCAGTGCATGTGTGGGAATGGGTAAGAGAGAGGGGGTGTAAACGGGGGTGTAAGCAGTGCATTGGCGGAGCACTGGCGAGCGTCAGCGAGACAGTGCGATTTTACTTGGGCAACTTCAGCTGCGAATTAAGAAAACGCGCACCATGAAACACTATAACCACACGCACTATTACACCGCAGCACATTGGCAAAGCAAATAACAATGCCCTCTATTGGCAAAGCATATTGGCAAAGCACATTGGCATAGCATTGGCATAGCACTGTAACGTGCACTACTACACCGCAGCACATTGGCTTCGCCAATGCACTGCTTGCTTCCGCCGGGGCTGCCTCCCGGCCGTACAGCAGTGGATTAAGCAGTAAGCAGTGCATTGAGCAGGCATTGAGCAGTGCATTGAAGCCAATGTGCTGGCACTAGGAAAAGGCTAAGATAGAGTGATACTGGATTTTGCTATCATTTTTGAAAAACACGCACTAATATATACTAGAAAAACGCCCAAAAACAAACAAACACAGCAGCACATTGGCTTCGCCAATGCACTGCTTGCTTCCGCCGGGGCTGCCTCCCGGCCGTACAGCAGTGGATTAAGCAGTAAGCAGTGCATTGAGCAGGCATTGAGCAGTGCATTGAAGCCAATGTGCTGGCACTAGGAAAAGGCTAAGATAGAGTGATACTGGATTTTGCTATCATTTTTGAAAAACACGCACTAATATATACTAGAAAAACGCCCAAAAACAAACAAACACAGCAGCACATTGGCTTCGCCAATGCACTGCTTGCTTCCGCCGGGGCTGCCTCCCGGCCGTACAGCAGTGGATTAAGCAGTAAGCAGTGCATTGAGCAGGCATTGAGCAGTGCATTGAAGCCAATGTGCTGGCACTAGGAAAAGGCTAAGATAGAGTGATACTGGATTTTGCTATCATTTTTGAAAAACACGCACTAATATATACTAGAAAAACGCCCAAAAACAAACAAACACAGCAGCACATTGGCTTCGCCAATGCACTGCTCGCACTGTCTCGCTGACGCTCGCCAGTGCTCGCCTGACATCACTTGATCCCCGGCATTCGCATCGGGTGACGAGGCCAGACGGTTACCCGGTGCTTGTTACCGGTGCCATAAGCGCGAATTCCCAGCTCTCTTTCCCGCATACCAATTACAGTCAAAATGGTGAGTAAAGCGCAGCAGTGCATTGGCGAAGCCAATGTGCTGCGGTGTTATAGTGGGAAACGCATGGATTCGCGGTGTTGTGTTGCTCTGCCCTTGTGCTTGGGCAAAGGATGGCAAGCAAGTGTAGTGCTCACCAAATGTGCTGCGGTGTTATAGTCTCTGCCAGTGCAGTGCTTACAACACCACAGTCGGTCAGAACACACTTGATAAGAGTTAGACAGCGCTGATCATGCCGTGTGCTACACATTGGATTCGCGGTGTTGTAGTGCGCAGCACTTTACTTTGTCTGACCACACCGCAGCGTCTCGCTGACGCTCGCCGCTGCTTGCTAACACCAGTCCCGCACCTTTTTCGTCGGAGGAAACTTCAAGATGAACGGCTCGCTCGAGTCTATCAAGACCATTGTCGACCGTCTCAACGACAGCAAGCTCTCTGCTTCGGCCGAGGTGGTCATTGCCCCACCTGCGCCATACCTCTACTACGCCGTCCAGGTCAACAAGAAGGCGCCACAGGTGCAGATTGCGGCCCAGAACTCCTCGGACAAGCCTTCGGGTGCCTTTACCGGCGAGACCTCTGTGCAGTCGCTCAAGGATGTCGGAGTGGAGTGGACCATCTTGGGCCATTCTGAGCGCAGAACCATCAACAAGGAGTCCGACGAGCTCATTGCTCAGAAGACCAAGTTTGCGCTCGACCAGGGGGTCAAGGTCATCCTCTGCATTGGCGAGACCCTTGAGGAGAGAAAGGCCGGCACCACCTTGGACGTGTGCTCCAGACAGTTGAAGGCGGTGGCCGACATTGTCTCGGACTGGACCAACGTCGTGGTTGCCTACGAACCGGTCTGGGCCATTGGAACCGGACTTGCCGCGACCCCGGAGGACGCCGAGGAGACCCACGTGGGTGTCAGAAAGGCGTTGGCTGGTTTCATTGGGCAGGACCAGGCCGACAAGACGAGAATCTTGTACGGCGGCTCGGTCAACGGTGCCAACGCTGCGTCGTTCAAGGACAAGAAGAACATTGACGGGTTCCTTGTTGGCGGCGCCTCGTTGAAGCCGGAGTTTGTCGATATAATTAACTCGAGAGACTAGGAAAGGGCAGTGCTCTGAGCGGCACACGGTGGCCGCGGGCCAGCGAGTGCCCGGCAGCTGTTAGTTGAAGACAGTGCATGTTGGACGGAGATTTTTGTGAGAGTTTTGCAAGACTCTTGTTCGGGTGCAAACTTTACAGTTGGGGTTGGAGATAACGCTGCAGTAAATAGGACAATACAAGGCATTGTCAATCAAGTAGGCAGCGCATTGGCGAAGCCAACAAGCAGTGCATTGGCGAAGCCAATGTGCTGCGGTGTAATAGTAATAGTGTGCGTTTTTGAAGTGGTCGTTTTGTAGTGTGCGTTTTTGAAGTGGTCGTTTTGTAGTGTGCGTTTTTGAAGTGGTCGTTTTGTAGTGTGCGTTTTTGTAGTGGGCGATTTTAGAGTGCGCAAGCACATTGGGTTCGCCAGAGCACTGCTCTTTGGCTTCGCGGTGTTGTGCGGTGTAATAGTGGGCGCTTTTACGGTGGGCGTTTTATGGTGGGCGTTTTTATAATGCGCAGCACATTGGCTTCGCCAATGCAGTGCTTGTTGGCTTTGCCAAAGCACTGCACACTGGCTTCGCGGTTTTGTAGTGTGCGATACAGTGTGTAATAGTGCGCGTTTCCGTAATTCGCAGCACATTGGCTTTGCCAATGCACTGCTCCCATGAAAATCCTGCACCTGCATGTTGATGTTCAGCTGAAAGCAGATCAGTTCACAGACGAGTTCTCAGTGACGAACTCACGGTGCAAATTTTTCTCAGGCACTAATACATATAGAATTGAGACGGCACACCAACAACAGTTGGCACACGCCAATGATCTCTGCAAGACCGTTAGGACACATCGCCTATTTATCTTCGATACTACAGTCGTAAGACACACTACACTACTGGGCAAAGGCCAACGCAAGACAGCAGTGCATTGGCGAACGCAAGACAGCAGTGCATTGGCGAAGCCAATGTGCTGCGCAATAGAAAAACGCGCACTAATATACCGCACCACATAAGCTTCGCCAATGCACTGCTACAAATGTTTCTTTCAAAACCTATTCTATTTGTTAGTAACAAGCTCGTAGCTATGCTTATGTCCACACTCTTATTGTCAGAATTAAAAAGCTCTGAAAGTTTTTTTCCGCATGAGTTGCTAGGCCGAAGAAATTCAACTGTTGCATTTTTTTCATCAGAATAAGATCTGTGGACAACAGGTGTAGTCACTTACTGTTCAGATGTAGTGCAAAACTTCAACATTGGCAAAATTTTGCCTTTATATAGAAAGCCGTTGGTTACCCGGAAAGAACCAATGGCTAGAAACTTTCCCGCGTGGGTGGGGGATCTCTGCGGTTCGGGGTCGCTTAAGGGTTGCGTTTTTGTGAAGAAAATGAGCTAAAAAATATTAAACAAGAGGAGTTTGTTAGTTATGTGCTTTTGAGTAAGACAACGTTTATTGTAAGACTCCAGGCACTTTGGAAAATGTACAACAAAGTTTATATTTTTGCAAGTCACGGAAGCGACTCATTTCAGCGGGGACGACGCGTCGAGAGACCCTCCGCCTTGGTACAAGCATACAGCATGATTATTTCACCAGGTGTGTATCCAGGAGAAGAGTGGTATAAATCAACGGCGACAGCATCTCGCAACTTCTCGCAAAATGGAAAGTCCTCTGAAGAGCCCCAGCAGGACGAAGGATGATATCTTTGGAACCCCTCAAAAGTTACGACTTGGCGTGATGGAGCTCGAGCGGCCGGACGAATTGGTGCTCGACAAAGAAGATATAGCCATTGGAGTAACGGAACTGAGCATGCGGCGCGGGATCATTAGTTTGGACCCTCGCACGGGTAAAGTGCTGCCGCTCAAGAGGCTGCCCGGCAAATCGCGGGCTCGGAAACGCAGACGGAAGCGGATTTTGGATGGGATCAGGGACGATCTGGAATTGGAGGAGATCACAGATGAAGAGGAAGTCATGCGGATCATTGCGGGAAGCAAACAAGGAACGCCGACGGGGAGTCGAGTGGGAAGTCCGAACGGCAAAACGTCGATCAACGGGAGTCTAACCCCGCTCAAGGACAAGTTGAAGAACTCGCCGTTCCGGAGTGCGACGCCCAGTCCGTTCAACAAGCGGCTCTTGAACTTTGAGGAAGGCGAAGATGAGCAGGAGTTTCCCACTGTCGATGGCCTTCCCTTCAAAGAGACGCCAGCTTTGAATGAAGAGGAGGAGCGAAAGATTATCGACCAATATGGAAAGGCCAACCGCTTGGCCAAAGCCCTGCAGACGATATTCGTCAACGGTCCCGAAGGATACTTTGAGCAGCACAAGTTTGTCGGGAAGCCGCTGGCCAACACCATGGTGCAAGCGCCGAATTTAGACCACGAGGAGTACAACGGGTTTGTCGATATCAGCAGGAAGCTAGCACTGCAGTGTGAGGGGCCACTCACCGAGAAATACCGGTCGATGTTCCAGCAGTGGCTCTTCGAATTGACTGAGGATTTCAACCTCTTGCTTTACGGAGTCGGATCTAAGCGGGAAATAGTCGAGGAGTTTGCCGAAAAAGTCTTGGAAGAGGTGGTGCCAGTGATAGTGGTCAACGGATTCAACCCTAATTTGAATTTCCGCAAAATTGTTGATGCCATTATTGACCTTGTTGTGCCAAAAAACAAAAAAGGCAAGTACGAGATCCAGTTCCCCGCGCAGCCCGCCGAGCTGGTTCCTTTACTTTGCAAATACCTCCGGAAGTTCAAAAGTGTGCAGTTCGCATTGCTTGTCCACAACGTGGACGGCGAAAGCATACGCGGTGATAAAAGTCAAAGCTTGTTAGCCGAGATTGCGGCGGTGGGTTCTGTGTGGTTGATTGCCACTGCGGATCATGTGAACACCCCGTTGCTCTGGGACAGTGCGAAGAGCTCGATGCTCCAGTTTGCGTGGCACGATATCACGACGTATGCCTCTTATGCGGTGGAGCATCAGTTCAGGGACCCGCTTGCAATCGGGCATAGCAAGAATAATGTGGGAGCTAAGGGGGCCAGCTATGTGTTGTCGTCGTTGACACAGAATGCCAGGAATTTGTATAGGGTTCTTGTTACGAGTCAGTTGGAGGTGTTGTCCGAGGACAGTGATCCATTGCTGATTGGCAGTGTCTCGCGCGGAATTGAGTTCAAACAGCTCTACAGCTTGTGCGTGGAGGAGTTTATTGCGACGAACGAGATCACGTTCCGGACTTTGTTAAGAGAGTTCATTGAGCACGAGATGGCGGATATCAGCCGGAACAGCGCGGGCACGGAGATTGTTTATATTCCGTCGACGCAGGAGGAGTTGGAGCAGTTGTTGATGGAGGAGTTGGTTGAGTAGTGTGGAGCTCTACGCTGGCGAAGCCAGTGCGCTGTTCTCCTGCTAGTTGTGCTGGCTGTACACTGCATAGCCGTGGAAGTGGATGAAGCCACGATAGTTGACTTGGCTGCGTGAAGGTGCTATGGCGGCCCATAAAAAAAAAAGCGCAGCACTTGCCGCACCACTCGCTCATGGTAAAAACTGTCGCAACTGTTGGAGACACTTTGTGTTTCTTCTGCCATCCACCAAGCGTGTCAGCTGCGCACCTGGTTTGCTTTGGCGAGCACAGCGGGGCCCCGCAAGTTTCAGCACTTTAGCAGTGCTACTGTCCTACTACGACGCCGCGCTGGGATCGAGAAGAGCCTTGGCACCTCATAAATTTTTGCCTGCAATTCTGTTCCGTGTGAGTGTTTTCCTGATGATTGACAGAGGCGCCTCTTGTGGCCACATCTGGGATGACAACGCCGGAGGCACTTTTGGGTCACTCGAGATCCAGTAGACAAAAAGTTATCAAGTGCATTCCTACCGCGTTGTATTGCCTCTTTCAAGGGCCCGGCCCTATCTATCGCTCCGCTTATGCGACGACTGTCGACGAGCAGGCAGAAGTACTCCCAGGGCTCTTAGTGCTGCACACTGGGTGCGTCAGTGCACTGCTCTTACTACCTTGTGCCGCCCAATGACTCTTGCCATTGGCACTATCAATGCACATTGCAGAGCGATGTCACCAAACACTTGGCTGACATTCAAACCCACAGTATTTGATTGGCGGTTGCCTGCAAGCCAGAACCACGGCGATGAAGTGCCAGCAGTGCACTCTGCCATGCTTCTCAAGCTACGCACTGCCAAGAACCACAGGTCGCTGTTCACAAACCGCTTCTTACAAGCCGCTTTTTGAATTCCACTAGATTCCATATTTCAGTGCTTTTGTCATAAAGTGCATTGCAGAAAGTCACAATTATTCATGCCAATAATTCATTTATGACTTCGCAGCACACTGGCTTCGCCAGTGCACTGCTGCACTGCTGCACTCCTGCAGTCTGCTGCTGCCCGAAATAAGGTTCGGCGCTCTCCACGATTGGAAAGATAATTAGATCTGAGCACATCGGAATTACTGGCAGCAAAAGGTGACGACAAATTACCATGCAAATAAACACTACATTTGACCAACCAGTCGCCAACGCCATCCTACGTCTCCCCTACGAGCTCAAGCTATTGCTCTGCCGCTGGGTGCGCCAAGGCCAGGGCAGGGTGAGATGTCTCAAAGAGATCGAGGCCTGTTCGATGGAAATGGAATTGAAGAATATTATCCGAAAGTTTTTGTTGGAAGAGAGGGAGTTCCACATAATCAGAAATGAGCTCAGCAGTGCTTTGTGCAGATGCATTTTCAGCGAGATTGTTGTGGTGGTTTCGGAGGAGTGCTCCGACGACTTCTACGGGGAGCAGTGCAGAGCTCGTGGGACCCAGAAAGTCCCCTTCCAGTCGTATACAAAAGTTGGAAACTTCATGAATTTCCAGCTTTGTGTCAACAACGATAAGCATGACGTCAGCCGGATGCAGTTGATGGGGGTGCTCAGTGGTGCCCGGGAAAAGTCGCGGTTTGCGCAGTCCAGCTTGACCGAGTATGTGAAGGTTGTCCAGTTCAGAATGCCCGATTTGTATTCGAGATTTGGCCTTGTCCAAAAAAATTACCACGAATGTGAGTTCATTATTGCCAAAAAGCGCTTTACTTTGTTGGATTACCGGCTCGTTGTCAACTATCGCATTTTCCAGAACAGACACGAGACGATCGAGGTCTCGTGTCGCCCGCCGCGCTTCTTCAAGCCAACCCAGTTCCGCACACATCACACTTTGCGCGAGGAGTGTGAGCAGTTGATAGTTGACGAGAGAATCCGAGGCGGCTCGCGGTTTGGCCACAGTATTTATTTGTTTGGCTCGGATTATTGCAAGTTGTTTGGACATGGGGTGCTGCGGACCCATGTTCAGCACGAGGTTGTGCCAAACGGAGGGGAGATGATCAGGGTGGCCAGAATGGGGTGGCACAAGTGGGATCCGTATGGCGTGAGAGAAGGGTGGACCAAGAAGTTGGTGAGCAATGGGGAGGAGCCGGGGATTGTTGTGGTGGAGTACGAGTAGTGAGATTGAGTGGTCAGTCTGAGAGCTGTCACACTGTTGGGACGCGAGTACTGAGCACATTCTATGTGTCAGTGACCACAGCTCCTTCAACTCTGCGTTGAAAGCCCCACCCAGCGTAATTGCTTTTGCAGATATTTAGATTAGGCCACATTGCTCGTTTGTGTTGGGAAACGGCTTATCATGGTCTGATCTGCAGGCCAAGCGGCGCCCCCGCCTGCATCCGCAGTCTGCTAACCTTGCATCTAAGAATCTCGGCCAACCACAGGGAAATCCTATCAACAAAAAAGAAAATACCCTTCAATGGAGTTTTTCTAGGTAAACCGCTATTTTTTGCTGGTTTGTGTGAATTTGCAGTCCTTGTTCATTATAATCTAATCAATGCAATGCTTCAAGTCAGTCGTAGCCTTTGCTGCTGGTCATGCGCTGTGAGTTGGGGCTCTGCGGGGTCAGACCACGGAACCCACTGGGCCACATTCGCCCAGGGCTGGCTGAGCGGTGCCATAAATGGCCCCTTGCTCCAAAGTAGTGTTCACAGGCTGTCTTTCTGTTTCAAGTCACTACTGTCTCAGCTACCGCACCATGCCAACCGCGTCTTTGCGATTTGACCAAGAGTTTATGGGCTTTGTCCTTGCTCTTCCCATCAAATACAAACTCATGCTCTGCCGGTGGGTAGAAAGACTGAACGTCACCCTCGCTCAGTGCTGCGGAGAAGTTGCTAACTCGGAAATGGACGCCGCACTCAAGGAGCAGTTGTTCGGGCTCATACAGAGAAGTGAGTTTGACGGGATTAACGGTTTTTTAAACTTACTCAGAATTGCTCTCACCAAGGTTTTTTTTCGCGAGGTTGTCCTTTCTTACAAAAACACTTTGAATGACCCAAACCACATTGAAGAGCCAGAGATCGGCACTTTCTTTGGTTACAAGTTGGTCAAAGAGAGCGGTCCGCACGTCAGCAACAGTGTCCGGCTTTACTGCGAGTTGCGCTCAGAGACTGACGTGTTCCGGTTGTTTGGCTTGGGTGTGTTCCGCTGCTGCGAAGCTGTAAGGCTCAGAATGTCCGAATTTTACTCATTCTATGGCATTGCTAAGCTGCCGGACAACAAGCCCGCCATTCTCACTATTGGCGACCGCCAGTTCAGGGCCACCCAGCTCTTTGTGATGCTCCAGAAAGGTGTTGCCTCGGACAACACCACGTGCTATACAATCAATTTCCCAAGAATCGACACGAGATCGTTCCAAATGTACGACGACAGAGCTGCAGATGAGATTGACGCCGACATTGCGGCGTGCCTCTCCCGAGCCGACCGTGCAGGCAACTCTAACCACAAACGGTGTTTCCCTTTTAAGACCAGCGACATCAACGGGCTCTTGGGCAGACCAGCCAACGCGCCTCTCATGGTTAAGCATGAGGTCTTTGTGGAGCTGGGCGATTGGGTCACGTTCAGTCCCGGCCGCTGGGACCCCTACGGCGTCACGCAGCAAACCGATGTCTTCCAGTTGTTGGGCAACGACCCGGGCGAGCCCGTCGCTTTGTATAAGCTTTAAAAGTGAAATGGAAAGTCACGCGAGATCAAAGAGAATTATGCCAAATAGAGGACTGATGCTCAATGATGGGAAGATACTGCCCCTACTCACTGCGGCTACTCACTGCTGCTACTCACTGCTGCTACCCACTGCTACTACCCACTGCTACTACTTACTGATATTGCTTCGCTGCTACTACCTGTTGCTACTTCTTGCTACTACTATGAATTTGTTTATAAAATAAATCTTCCCGACATAACGTAGGAATCATGTTGTCACTAAGCGTTGCCTATGGTGTATGCTGTAGGTTTTCCCGCCGCGCAATGCAGCTGTCCCACACTTTTGCTCCGCATGGCTGCATGATGGGTTTCAAAAAGGCGAGCATCAAAATATAAACTTTGTGCTAGCAAATCCGAAGGTCCAAATTCATTTCGAGTACCAAAGTTTCTATGCGATCAATTAAAACACGTACTAAACCATGTAAATTAACTAAAATAAATCAAATTGCATTTAGAGAAGCACCGATTTTCCACCGCCTGTATTTCTTGAGCCTGCAACACTGGCTCACTGTCTGTTGCACCTCCACATTTGTAGGCTTTGCCAAAATGAAGCTAGCAGCAAAATTGATTGTTTGGGCCGCATCGTTTTGCTTGTGCTTACTTGTGGTAGAAAACAAAAAATCTATTAACCCATAGGGGGTGCTAGTACATAAAGGGCGTCTTGTCAATGGACGCACCGACAACCACGATGCAAGGCAGAAGCAACATCTTTATTATAAACCAATTTGCCTGTCACGCGCCTGCACAATGATTGCCACTTGCAGACTCTTGGCGCGATAGTAGTGAGGACTGCTATGAGTGGCAGGCGCTCACAGTCAATCGCAACGGTTGAAGAACATCCTCAGAGATCACACTAGGAGGCAGCTTTAGGCGTCTCACAGTGTTTAGTCATACAGGCTCTAAAGGCTATTACAGCAGACTGGCGGAGGCAATAGCACCGCAGACTGGCGGAGGCAATAGCACCGCAGACTGGCGGAGGCAATAGCACCGCAGACTGGCGGAGGCAATAGCACCGCAGACTGGCGGAGGCAATAGCACCGCAGTGCCACTCGCTTCGCTCGTGCCACTGCTTAAGCCACCATATCATTCAACCCCAAGCTCTCGTTCTCCTCCTCGGTTCTGTCGTAGTCCTCCTCGGCCATATTCGGGTCGGCGTCCGGCGCATACACATTCTGAATGTAACTCGCCGCCAATGGGTCCTCCATCATGATAGTGAACTTCACCTTCCCACTGAGAACCTCCTTGATCTTGTCAAAAAATGCAACCCACTTCGCCTTGACCTCTGGCTCCATGGAGTCGGAAGTCTGAGTGAACACACGCTCCTCGAGCTCGGTATAAACTTGAGTGATGAGTCCCTCAACCGTGGTGAAACGTCCACCCAAAGTGCCTGGCGTCAAGTCAAGGTTGCACTCTGGGATGACAAAGTGACAAGTCTCGGACTTCAAAATGTCTCTCTTGAGGTCTTCTGGGTCGTCACACTTGAGCACGACACGCTTGCCCTGGGCTGGAATCGCACCGCCGGTCTTCACCTCGTTGCTCTTGTAGCCGCAGCTCTCGCAGACCGTGCTCATGATGATGACCTCCTTGAAGTGAGGAATATTGACGGTCTTCATGTGGGTGTCGCAGGGCGCGTAGCACGTAGGACAGGTGGCACTGAACACCTGGACCTCGTTGTTGAGGTTCTCAATGTCGTCATTGGCGTTGCTGAACCCAGTGACCAACGGCTTGGCCTCTTCCTTCACATGCTCGTCCTCCTTGCGCTTCAACTCGGAGTACTTCTGCTCGTCAATGAGACCCAAGGTGAAGTTCTGCTCGAGCGTGCGGAAGTACTCGGCCTTGGACCACTTGTGCGGTGGCTCGCCCGGCACGAACTGGATCCACGAGTTTCCAGCGGGGTCGTCAAGCTGGAGCGTGAGTGGCAAGCTCTCGCCGGCGATTGCTTTCTTCACTTTTTCAATGAACAAAGCAATCTTCTCATAAATCTCCGGCTGGATCTCCTTTCTGGCTTCCTGATCAGACTCAAGGTCCTCAATCATCTCCACAAGAAGGCCCTCGACAGTGATAAGCTGGCCGCGTTTCGGTGGGATTTCCAAGTCAAGCTCAACAAATCTACAGTTCGCAGTCTCACTTTTGACCACCTGCCGGTCAAAGTCGTTCTTGTTCTCCAACTTCAACGTGTACTTGGACCCCTTCTCCTGGATCTGGCCAGCCGCCTGGATTTCGGAGTTCTTGAAGTTGCAATGAGGACACTCGAACGACATCAAAATCACCTCTTTGAAGTACGGGATCTTGGTGAGGAGCATTCTCGTCACGCCGTTCTTCTCGCAGTGCATGCACAAGGACTCCACCTCTTGCACCGGGTGTCCCTCGACATCGTGGGCGCCAGTCTGGGTGACAGTGTTATCCTCCTGTGGTCTGTCGACCTCCTGGGCCTTGTCTCCGACGTTCTCAAAAAATTCTTGGTTGTTAGACATGGGCAGTTCTGTGTACTTTGGAAGTAGCCAACTATTAGTGCTCTTTATGCAGTCCAATTTTTTTTTTTGCGATGCCTTTTTTTTTCACTTAATAAGCAGGTTGTGTTTTTCATGCACGCCGCAGTGGAATCTTCTAGCAAGAGAAGACATTGTAGGCACAGTGTTCCACTACGTTCGATAACGTTCCACGACAAAGCTCCACGCTATGAACAAGCCATTCAAGCCGCCGTGGAAGGCGGGCGATGTGTTGAATACTGAGTTTGGGCTGAAGCGGAGAAGAATTGAAGGCGCAAGCAGTGCTCTGGCTACTGCGGTTCATGATACTAAATCACGCGTCGGGGGTCCTGCAGGTCTTTGCCTGACAAGTCCGAGCCCATCACAGGGTCCGTCATACTTCAGTACGAATGCTGTGCGAAAGTATACTGTGCTTTTCCGCAAGGTCACAACGAAGAAGAACAAACTGTGGGACGGCGATGGCAGTTTGGTTGTGGGGAATGGGTCTGCGAAGTTGAGGTCTGAGGAAGGTAGAGAGTTGGCGAGCGGCTCCATGAAGGTAGCCAATGCCGAGGCGGTTTTCAAGATGGGCATTTACGAGGTGGAGATCCAAGAGGAAGTGAAAACTAAGGAGGAGTTTGTGGGAAAGCTTGGAACAACTTCTGGGACTGCCCCAGTGTCGAGCAATTTATTGTCTGAAAAAGCGGTGCTCGGCAATGCTCTGTCTAAAAAGGCAGTGCTCAGCAATGCATTGCCGAAAAGACTCCCTGGGAAGCCGCTCAACAAGCTCTTGGCAAAGCCGCTGCGATCGGGTGCCACAGCGCAATTCAAGACGCCTTTAAAGTCGGTGCAGGCCCAGCCGGTAACAAGTGAGCTGCTTGTGATGGACCGCGTCCCTCACCAAACGAAGCCCGTAGTAGTGGACCCTTTGCTCAGTTCAAAACTACGGCCGCACCAAAAAGAAGGGGTCCGCTTTTTGTACCGCTGCGTCATGGGAAACAACGACAGTGGCAATGGCTGCTTGCTCGCCGATGAGATGGGGCTTGGAAAGACACTCATGGTGATCACGCTCATTTGGACACTTCTCCGACAAAGCCCGTATCCAGGGCAGAGGCAAACCTTACAGAAGGTGCTTGTGGTGTGCCCGGTGACGCTTCTCAATAATTGGAAGCGGGAGTTTGCCAAGTGGTTGGATGTCAACAGGATAGGCATCCTAGTTCTAGGAGATAAGTCCGACGTGAGCAGCATTCGCAATTTTGGCAAGACCAACGTATACCAAGTGTTGTTGGTTGGCTATGAGAGGCTAGTTCAGGTCCAGCAAGAGCTCTCTGAGGTCTCGTTCGACTTGCTTGTCTGTGATGAGGGGCACCGCCTCAAGAGTGGAACCAGCAAGGCACTCAAGGCACTCAAGTCGTTTGACGTTGACAAGAAGGTGCTTATCAGTGGAACACCGATCCAGAACGATCTCGATGAGTTTTTCACTCTCATTGATTTTGTCAATCCGGGGGTCCTTGGAGCTTATGGCAAGTTCCAGAGCAAGTACATCAAACCCATTCTCTTACTGAGAGAAAAGAACTGCTACAATCCCCGGGTGTTGGCAGAAGGCAAAGAGAAATCGGAAGAGCTTGTTTTAATTATCAAGCAGTTTGTGCTTCGACGGACCAGTGAAATTCTCACTCAGTTTCTACCACCGAAGACGGACACCGTGTTGTTCGTCAAGCCAACGGCGGTGCAACTAAGCATGTTCGAAAAAGCTTCTAGAAACGTTTCCAACGCCGAGGGAGATACACTTGCCCAGATCACGTTGTTCAAAAAGATATGCAACTGTCCGTTATTGGTAGACAGTGGTCAAGCGTTCCGGCTGCTGAGCAAGATGGTGTTGCTTATGTCACTTCTCGAGCAGATATATACAAAGACTGACGAGAAGGTTGTTGTGATATCGAACTACACACAGACGCTTGACCTCATTGAGAAGAGTATTCACTGGAGTTTTTCCAGGCTCGATGGGGCCACTCCCTCTAACAAACGACAAACAATAGTGAATGAGTTCAACAAAAGTGGCCAGGAGCTGAACTTCATTTTTTTGCTCAGCTCTAAGAGCGGCGGAGTGGGGCTAAATCTCATAGGGGCACTGCGTTTGATATTGGTTGACAACGACTGGAACCCGTCGGTTGACTTACAAGCCATGGCAAGAATACACAGGGATGGTCAACAACGGCCGGTGCACATATACAGGATGATCACAACGGGGTGCATAGATGAGAAGATTTTCCAGCGGCAATTGAAGAAGATTGCTCTCAGTGGCGCTTTTCTAGACGAAAGCCAGGGCAATGATGCGTTTGATATGGCGGATCTCAAGCGCTTGTTTGTTCCAGATACAAGCACGAACTGCAATACTCATGATCTTATAGAGTGTGATTGTCAAGGAGCCGGGGCAAATACACAAGAAAGCACTGCAAGTCTCAAAGATAGTGTGGCTCAGAGTGGGGCTAGTGCCGAGGAGTCTGAAACAGAGGCAAATGAGATTTGGCGTGAGTCCCACACCGCATTGACGGACCTCGGCTGGGTCTCTGCGCTCAAGGTGAGAGACAGGGAACTGGAGAACAAGAAGGTTCTCCGGGCGTGTCTCAGCGGGTTTCGGCACTTAGATCCGACGCGCGGTGGTACGACGGGGGACGGCGTTGTTGATAACTGTTTAGAGTTGATGAGCTTTGTGATGACGAAAACGACGCACCCAAGCAGCCAATGACAGAGCGGCAGCGGCCTGTCAAGAAACTACAAAAAATCGTGCCACATATTTCCCGAGCCTACACTTCTCCGTGCTGTGCCATTCGGCATGGCTAATAATAGCTAGCATTAGACCTTACTACGGCATCACTAATAGAGGCACCACTATTTGGCCCCAGCAAAGGGGAGCTGTTGTCACCTAATAGTACAGTTCCAATTACATCCTGCCCCTTAAAAAGCCACAATAAACCACGCACCCCAGCAGCCAATGACAGAGCGGCAGTGATCTGTCGCTTAAGCATTTAAAATACTGAAAATACCTCGGTGTTTTTACAGCAATTGAGCTGTTGGCTACAAAATGTATTTTATTTCAATGTTGAGGGTCACCATAGGTTGATGGGACACACACAAGCCACCGCTCACTACACACGATGGATGCTGCTGCTTTCTGCTAGCTTTCGCAGCACACCCTGGCTTCGCCATGCCACTAGAGTCCAGTCACTAACCGCTACTAAACCCTAGCTCGTTACGATGTATTTTCTTCCCCTGCTACTTTCCATGCTCAGAGCTTAGCCCTAGTGGTGTACTCCTGTGCCAAGCGCACAACCTCCTCAGCCGTGCCGTACGAGCTCTGGTACCCCGCGCCGCCGGCTCCGTAGTTGTGGATGACATTCTTTTCGCGCGCCACTCTAATGCCGCCTTTTCTGGCTGGGCGGTAGGCAACATATTGGGTGACTATGTCGAGCTCAGGGGAGTTCCCCTTAAACTTTGTGTTGTCCAACAACTCGGGCACAAATCGTTTGGCACGCGCCAAGATTCTTTTCGTCAACGCAGGGTCCACTTTTCCATCGAAGCTGTTGCACGGCTCATAGATGCCTCCGATGATGCAGCCGCCCTCCTTTCTGGGAAATAGGTAGAACGGCTCGTTGTCGTACTCGGCATCCTTAAGACCGTCCTCAACGACATACTGCCGGGAGCAGGAATTCCGCACAATCACTATTTGGCCCCGAATGGGGTACACACTGTCGTCATGGGCTAGCTCTTTGGCTAAGTAGCCCGCACAGTTGACGACAAGATCAGGTCTCTGCCCCAGGGAGTGGAACTCGTTGGCGTGGTCAAGAGACTTGACTGTGGCCCGCTCCAAGGTGCCGCCGAGTCTCAAAATCTGGGCCTGCAAATACGCCAAGTAGTGCGGTGTAGTGATCGTGACGGTGGTGAAGCGGTGCCCCTTGACAAAGTCATCGGTCGGGAACGTGAAGTTCGAGGTGTCTAGTTCTTCAAAGTCCTTGACCAAGTATCTGAACCAGGGAAGCTCGTATTCTTCAACCTTGTCTTTCGTCACATAGACATCGATTGGAACCTTGTGGATTCCTGATGCCGGCTCCTCCTCGGCGAGTCTTAGAAACTCATAGTACGCAGGCTTGTCCCAGTTCTGCGCCTCGATCTCATCCATTTTTGCAAACGACATCCACTGGGCGCCGGCCATGGGGCTGGCATAGTAGTTGTCGGTGTCGCCGGGGACCAGGCGGGCCACTACAGAAACAGAGAAACCTTTTTTGAGGAGAAGAAGCGCGGAGGTGAGGCCGTAAACGCCGGCGCTGGGTGTTAGTAGCAGTAACTAATAAGCAGTAGCCTGTCGAGCAAAGCGAGACAGTGCTGCTGCGCTTGTCCCCCATAAGTACTTCACCTGACAGAAGCAGTGGCCTGTCGAGCGAAGCGAGACAGCGCTGCTGCGCGTGGCTACCTAAATACTCCACCTGACAGAAGCAGTAGCCTGTCGAGCAAAGCAACACAGTGCTGCTGCGCTTGGCATACTACTTCACCTGAGTCAATAGCACACAGGCAGTCGACGCTGAAAAAAAGGCGGCCCAACCCTGACGGAGAGACAGTCAGCGCAATGAACTGCGCAGCAGGTGGAGTAGTTATGTAGCCGTCCAAGGCTTTTTCATAGGTGGCTCAAGTGGAGATTATGGGCGGGACAAGTAGTAGTTGTGTCTTGATCTCAAGCAGCAGCAGCAGCAGCAGCAGCAGCAGCTATCTTCGCCGCAGCGTGGTGGTATTAGCACTGGCAATAGCACTGGCGAGCGTCAGCGAGCAGCACGGATTGACCAATCACTATGAATGGCTCGTTGATCATCTGCCGCAACAGTGCTTGAAACGAATGGAGAAGCCTCCTGTGAAGTGCCCCGCCTATGACTGATCACTATAAGCCCGGACGCATGCCATCTCAGCACCTCCTGAATGTCCCACAAAACAGCCTGGCGAGCAGAGCAAGCCAGTGCTGGTGGGTGTTTACCCTAGTAGTATATCTCACGGCCATCTCAAAGCAAGGCAGCAAAACTCACCCAATCACGACCACTTTCGGTCCAGTCATCGCGGTGCGGACCTATCGGGCCCGCGATGCGGATTTAGTCAGATCTAAGGGGTTACCCGGGGCCGTGTGGGACGGACCGTGTGACCCGAGGGGAGAGTATTCACGCGGAGCAAGCGAGTGCTGGTGGTTTACATGTAAAGAATTTTATTTATCAGCAGTGCAGCAGTGGCGAGCGTTAGCGAGACGCTGCGATGTGATCAACTCCAGCAGCGGCGAGCAGCGCATGTCTTATTTAATTGTGCTGTGTTCTTATTAGGTAAGTGCTCTACTGCATCACTTAACATATTGCTCTGCTGCATCATTTAACATAGTGCTCTACTGCATTACCGTCATACTACTCTACTGCATTATTCGTCATACTACTCTACTGCATCCTTTAACATCTACTTTACTGCGTGTTACTGCATCGCTGCTGCTCTAGGGAGCGGTACTTCCATTTCCTAGTGCAACACTGTTTCTCGGGGGTCTTTTCACTTAATTTCAATATTCTTTCTTTAGCACATAATAGTCTTCCTCTGACATGATACCCTTCCTTGGCTCTGCCCGGGCAAGGGTCTGGCTAGCCTTTACTGATTGCCTCCACTGATTGTCTATACTAAATTGCTTTTCTGTTTGCCTTTTCTGCCCGGCAAATTTTTATAGCCCTAACGGGCCCAGACGCACAGTGGCCCACAGGGGGAGGCCAACTTTTTGGGACGGCCAATTACTGAAGAGTCGGTAATTATGTTAGGCAGCAGATGGCAAGAGGCCAACAAACGCTTTGTGTTCTGCCTGGATCACTTGTTTGTGACGCAGCTAACAATAGACTGGCATGCTGGGCCGACGGCACTGGTGAAACATTGCCAAGAGGCGCAATGCGCTAGGGGACCACCTGGTCTTGGCGTTCTGTCAAATGGAGGGCAGTGGTGCGTCGGGAAGCGGCAAGGTGCGCCGGCTTGCGGATTTCCCACCTGCAAGGATGGTGGTTTCTCGGAAAGAGTCCAGATCGGGCAATCTCTCTGGAATAATCCCGCACGACTGCGGTGTGCTCAGCCTGACGGTTAGAAGCCCCGCGCAAGGCTTGCTGCGCAGGCGGCTATTTTGAGTTCGGGGCGAAGGGTCCCCGCCAAGATGCCAAGACCCGCCATCGAGAGTAGCGAGATGCTTGGCATCTGCTAGGAAACACTAGCACACAGCAGATGTGTGCCAGATGTGCATGCCGGGCGATAGCGTGTGGCCAGTGGATGGCGAGGGAGCCGGCTAATCTGGGTGCGCTGGCGTGCGGGTGGTTTTCTCGCCAGTGACTTCGTCATAGGTGCGAGTTCCGGAACACGGTCCGAAAACGAAACAAGCCGCCCACATGGGAATACGCCGCGCGCGCATGATCGCCCGTCGCCCCGCAGGCGGCTCCGCCCTAAGAATACTTAAATTGTAACACGCCAGCAAACGAAAGAAAAACGGTTCTAATTCGAGGTCGCTCTCAAGCTCTTTCACAATACTCTCCGACACAATACTCTCTTCGAGTTGACACCAGGCCCGAGCTCTTAGCCAGTACCACTATCCATCACCGCATAATGTTCAGCTTGAACGAGTACCGGTTGGACAGTCTTAGCACCGTCAAGTACAAGCACCAACACGCCCCGAACTACTATGCCATCAACATAGGCAAGGCCACCAGTGCTTTTGCAGACAACACAAGCAGCGCGGGCCATGGAAGCCTGCCAAAGAGCTCGTCATTCAGTCGCTCTCCGCCATCTCTCTCCGCCCTCAGAACATTCCAAGAGAGTCCTTTGCCAAGCTCTCTGCTGCTCTCGGACCGCCTCGCGCTGTCGAACAAACTCCCCGCGTTGATCCCGATCAAGATCTTTAGTCCTGTGACCGACGAGGACGCCAACCTCCACAGTTTCAAGTTGAACCCGATCAACGAGGCCCAAAGCGTCCTGCGCAACAACTCTGTCGACTCGTTCAGAAGTGTCTCCATGACGCCAGAGCCAAATTCGTTGACACTGCCGGTGCTCTCGCTGCTGTCTCCGGGCGCCTCGGGTGCCTCCTCCGATGAAGAGGGCAAGAGAGTCAAGGAGCCGAAACGGTACAGATGCGGTACCTGTGAGAAGTACTTCACCACTTCTGGGCACTTGGCGCGCCACACTCGGATCCACACCGGCGAGAGAAAGCACAAATGCCCTTTTGCGGGGTGCCTGCTGCGGTTTGCGCGGCAGGACAATTGTATGCAGCATTACCGGACACATTTGAATGGCGGGAAGCGGAAGAAGCGGGGGAGACAGCCAAAAAAAGTGCTTGACTAGTCTGTGACGGCCAATCACTAATCGTGGTTGTTTAGCACTTGCGTCCTTTTACTGCGGCCGTGTTCAAGAAACGCCCTTAGTTTCTTCCTAGACTTTATTACGCTCTTTTATTTCGCTGATTGACTCTGCTTTCAGCTCATAGTTACGTTAACGACTCTTATTGCATATTTGAACTTGTAACTTTGTAGGTGGCAGGTATGGGAGTGTGAGCAAAGGTACGAGAGTTATTTATAAAGCAGTATGTACTGCGGCATTGCGGTGTAGCGAAGTCGCAGGGAATGCTCTGCTGTAGAATGTACAACTTACGGCTTGTAAACTAGCAAAACCCCGAATCCAGCAACGACTAAAAGTTGCCTTAGCGCCTTAAATTGTTTCAAGTTTTGCTAGTGCCCGGCAATGTGCCCAAAGTGTGGTTTGAAAACTGAAGAAAAAGGGTCATAGACCACGCTCGTTACAAAGGGCCATCTGGTTTTTTTCAAATACGTGTCAGGTTCTTCGATACACTTCACTCACGAGGTGCCTTTGCTTGCTTATGATGCGCCAAGGCGCAGTCGTTCACCGCCAAACAGAGAAGCGCCTACACTTTCACCCCAGCTGACTTTAATTTTATTTCTCTGTTGAAAGGCTGCTTCTGTTATTTACGCAGCTCATTGGAAAAACAGTGCCATGGCGATGGGGTTATTGAGTCGCAGCGCATTGGCTTCGCCAATGCACTGCCTAACGCATGACATCAACAACCGTGATCTTGCTTTGCTGCATCGTGCTGGAATTTTGCGCGGCTAATCCGAGGCAAAGCCGAGCAGACCGCTAGTGTATTTCTAAGAGCCGGGCACGTCCTTGTATGAGAAAGAAAGTGCCAGAGAACAAAGCAGAGCAGTGTGATCGATGTATGGTATACTGACTGATAGCAGTCTGTGTACAAGTGATGTGGCATGCAACATAGCAGAGAAACCGTCCTGTTTTTTTATCAATAGGCGACGAACCCAATAGTCACGTAACGCCTACTGCAATACTACAAGTGGGTATTCCGAAGCCAGTTACAATATACATAGGAAAATATCATGCCCGCCAGCTCACCGCGCAGCCCTAAAGGTGCAGGCACCAACTGCCCAAGTGAGAAAGTATTGTCGCAGCACATTGGCTTTGCCAATGCACTGATTCGCAAGCGTGCTGCGACAATAACCCCATCGCCAATGCACTGCGTTGCTGCTTAGCACCTTCTCTGAGTTAGGAACATCGGGTCTTCCGCCGCAACACCATACGGTCTCACACCCGAGTGGACAGCAACTTTTTCTCGAGCCACTGCCGAGCTGAAGCAGACAAGTAAACACAAAACCACCTTCAAAAACCCAGGACTCTACCTCGCACTACACACGTCTCTGTCATGCTGCAGCACTGACTCGCTGGTTCTTCTATTATCGGCCAGGGGCGGATTCACGTGCTCCCTTCCTGGCATCTTGACCTCTTTCATGAAGCGTGTTTCGCATTTCCTGGTACAAGTCTTCCCGACCTGGGATTTCCAGATACCGTATCCCGTGCCAGCAGCATTTCTAAACGCACTGAGAAAATGGTGGTAGATTTATGGATATGCTTCACTCCTGGGAGACGGCGGTGATCCCTCAGAGCTTATGACACAGAGATTTTCTCACCGGAGTTGTCTCATAGAGCTTTTCTGATAGGGCTTGCACACAAAAGCATCTGTCAGAGCTAGCACTGGGAGCCTCTTCTAAACGCTTTCTCGCAATGGCAAACGCAGTAAGGCAGAATTGCTCCCCTTATACACATATCTCTGCACTTCCTCGCGATTCCCGCCAGTAATGCTCATTATAAGGAAAGCGATTCTTTCAAACTTTTTCTCTACGCTCGCCAGGCCGGCGACGGTTGGTGGTATTGCTTTCTCGCACTGCCTCGCTTCGCTCGCCAGGCGATCACCAGGCGATCATACTAATATCCCGTGGTACTCGGCCCTCCCCCTTCTCAACTGCTCCCACTGCACAAGAAACCGCCCTGCCACGGGGTACAACATCCACCCGCTCAAACTCAAGCGGTTGACACGTGCCAAGCTTTCAATGTAGACGATGAGCGTTTGGCGTCTGAACACATTGAAAAGCACTAGCAAGTAGCACAACGGAACACTCGTCCCCGGCCCGTTGCAGAGCAAGACACTTGGTTTTTCGCTTTTTAGCAAGTAGCAAAACACACTTGCAATGCTTATTAGTGTCGTGAACACAGACGTGAGATAAGACTGGCCCACTGCTCTGGCGCGTGGGATTTCAATGTGACGAATCTCCGGAGCAGTGCCATTCTCCTTGCTGTTTTTCCAATTCTTTTCAAAAAACTCCTCTGCCCTTTCCAACGACGTGCTATCACCCAGCGAAACAACCCACGTGATTTTTCGGAACTTGGAAACGTCTAGGGTCGTCAAAACTCTTAGCATCTCCCCGGTATGCCCGCCCAGTCCAAGCAAGACCATGAGGTGCCCATTATTCATGGTTCGTAAGCCATACTTTGCGGTGTTTGTGAATGGTAAAATATAGCAGACACGAAGAATGCAAAAAAGTATAAAAAAAAGTGCGGTTGCTAACAAAGTCGTGGACATTTCATGGGCAATAACTCACAAGACTGCCTGCTGGTGCATCGCACTGTTCTGTCGCGATGCATCCTGGTCACATGATTTTCATCACGTGTCCTTATTTTCAAATTCCAAAAAAATGAGCGGACGGAGAATCGAACCCCGGTCCCATGCTTGGAAGGCATAGATGATAACCACTACACTACCCGCCCACAATATTAAGTTTTTTCCTTTGGCTTATTATACCACAAAGGAAATGCACAGCGCAACGGATTGAAGTTCCACACTTAGCCGAGAGCGCACAAAGTAGACTAACCCTTCGCTTGTTGATTTATGACTGATTTGATCTATGTTGGGTACATTTACTGATCGTCTCGAAGGTGCTTTGGCCTATCAGTTAGTCCTGCCTTCTTGCTCTCAGTATATTGGATATGGGCACACATCTTCGATGCTTGCTTGTTACACTGCGCCCAAAAACTCTCTCTACTGCCTATCACACATGGCAGCCCCCTACTGAAATTCTCCGCGCAGACAAAAATAGCCACCTTTGCTGACCACAAACCTTAAAGTCGAGATTTAGCAACATCTAAAATGCCGTATCTTTCCAAATCTGTATCTCTCTCAAGCTAATTTTTTCCATCCACAATTCTGTCACACCCACGCGGGGCCAAATGCCCGGAATTCCCTGAAGGGGGCCATGCAGCAGGGATCGTCTGCAGGTGTGTGCATGGCTACGCCCCGGCCAAGAATAGAATGTGCCACTTTGAACCCCTGAGAAAACCCCCTATATAAAAGGCAGTCCTCCCCATTACTTTCTGCTCATCATCACTCTCACACACTTCAACTCATCCAACAATGCAATTCAAACAACTCGTTATCTTGGCCACCACCTTGACGCTCGCCACTGCCGCTCCAATCAAGGGTCCATGGGAGGACTGGGCCAGCGACTTGACCTCCACGGTCCTGAGCTTCAACTTTAAGATTAAGAAGTAAGGGTTTTGGTCTTTATCAGGCAAATCTTTGACTCTCTCATTCCATTGTCGCTGGATCACGTTTCTGATCCCCGGCGCTTCATACGTTCTTCTAATGGCGAGCAAGCTAATGCACATTTTCCGACAATCTGTAGTGAGCAGTGAACATTGCGAGCACAGCGAGCAATGTGAACGCAAGCAATGTTAACCAACTGATTCTGCCCCTATGCTTGCAATGTGAACAAACTCATTCTAGTTTCATTGCGGGTATAGCAAGCAAGTGAACGACCTGATTCCACTGCGTAATGTGAACAAACTGATTCTAGTGCCGCTATCTGCCAGGGCCTCAGCTGTTATTCCTTGATCAATCCACTTAGTCTATTACAACGGTTCATTCACATCCATGTGTTACTGCTCGTACGCAGTTGGAAAATGCCTGGAAAAGAAAATGTGTAAGGAAGGATGATTAAGAGGTGAGACTCGTCTTTACCGGCCATGCTGCTGGTGGTCTCTTGCTGGGCTTTCCTAGGATGTCTCGTTCTATGCACACAACTAGCCAAACAGTATGAGAAACACTCTCCCAATAAAACTCTGATTTGGCTATTTACGAACTCCATGCTTTGCTCTGAAGTGCTGAAATGCTTTTGCTGTGCTACTGTCTTATCTTGATGCGCCACACTGTTTCGCTCAGATCACAGTACTCTACCAACAAACTCCATGCAGGCCAGGTCCCGCCGCCCCAAGTTACCGCCCCAAGCCGCCGCCGCCGCCGCCGCCGCAATGCATCATCCCCGCCCAGCCCACAACTTGCCGCCTATCCGCAACCTGAGGCGAGGGCACTGCTCTCAGTGTGACCCAATTAAGGCGCGGTCATTTGACTTGCATGTTTACTTCTGAGTAGCGGCTTGGATATTGCTAAAAAGGGTAAAGTATACAAAGGGATGGTAAAATTAAGGGGTTTCTCTTGCCTCGGTGATCTTCTCGACACTGCCTCCTATCTCATGCTGGCAGGGCACATCCCCACATTCACACATCCTCTCCAGCCAACTAACATATAAAGCGAGTTTCCTGCCCAACTTTTTACTTTCTCATTTCAACGAAAAAAACAAAGCTGGTTTAGCCCGTTCCTTCACGGACAAGATCAACACATCTACGGTTGGTTATCGTGTTTGCCACTTTTGGGGAGGATTACATCCTTATGATTTCAATTCTAAGTACATAGGAGGCTTTAAATAGCCTTTGAAGCCTTCGGCTGACAAAATATATACTATAAAAAACATACTTTCCAATCCGTTTGTAATGCTTTTGCAATACAATGAACGGATCAAGCAGCAGATCCGGCACTACTACAGTACCTCCTACTACACCTGACCCTCTACTAAACGCATCCACTACTTCTAAGTAGCAACTTCTCCCTGCCCAATGAACACGGCTTACAAAACCAGCTAAAAGTTGCAAAGGCGATATACAACAAACGCGCTTCGTCACGCCATGCCACGGCCATGCCAGTTTGTTACCGTATCAGGTAACTAGTTCTCACCTACCCCGCTCTTAGGGCGACGTCTCCACTTTTTGGTTTACTATATAAGAAAGCGCTGCTCCGCACTACTCTGCCTCTTTATCATAAAAAATAGTGAGTTTCGATCCGTTTCCTCACGGATGAGACTGGTCAACGCGGAAATGCCTTGGCGTTTATTTCCTTCTCTTGTCTCTTTTTACAACTTGATAGCGCAAACGCGCTTTGAATATATCGACCAAAAACATATTTAGAAAACAAACAATAAACTCATACTTATAATATACTCGTAGTCAGTTCGTGCGCAGGCAATGCAGACGGGAAGAAGCAATCCGGCAGCATCCAACCAATGCCACCCCTTACCCCTATCCTAACAAATTACACAATCAACTACGTTCAGCGGAATTATAATGGAAAAATTAATAAAGTCTCACCAGCTATTTTGCAGTGAATGATACAGTAATCTGTCGAAAGTTGATAATTTTCCAAAAAAAACTGCGCAGGCCGGGAATCGAACCCGGGGCCCAACCTTGGGAAAGTTGAATTTTACCACTAAACCACCAGCGCGGTTATGGCAGACCTTCGGACGGGGCGCAACCCAAGAAGTGGGAACTGGCAAAAACATTGTCTTTTGGCTCTAAGTGTTCCAAGCAATTCTACAAAGCAGTGATCAATCAATGCGTGTACAGCGGTAGCAATATATAATGATTCCGCCTCTCCCATTAAGGTTTGAGCTAACCAGATCCGGATCTAATCAATCTGAGACATGCCTCGAAGTACCTCTCAGCGACTACCACAACAGGCAAAGTAGCTGCAAGGGAGTTTTCCCAGCGCGACCAATTCACAGGTGGCTAGTAGTCTCAGTCAGTCATGGCTTGTTTTATTAGCCCCGCTCATCTTGGATTGTTCCGGCACATCTTGGAGAACCCCGCTCGATCTACCCCGCTTCTGTTCTATCGCGCTGTGTACCATGTCTGTCTGATATATATGGCGGACCACCACTCCACTAATCTTATAGTATCAGCGAAAAAACAGCAAAGCCATCTATCCGTTCCATCACGGAGGGTTCTTTCAACTTGTCTTAGCGTCCTGATGACTCTCAGTGAGAAGGCACTGAAATCAATAATAGAGATCCGTTAAGGGTCTCTTCCCACAACATACATACTCACAAAATAAATGCCAAATAGACATGCAGCTGGTAGGTATTAAGCTTCCAAGTATTCGGTAAGCAAAATCTATGGTACTACGTTGGGTCCAGGTCACTTCTCTGAAAGTGTTGACATGGCTCCGTTTCAAGGACAAGGCTCATGTTGAAAAGAAATGGGGCAGGAAAGCAGTTCAACAGATATACAAAACACACACTATACTTGCTGTAAAGCATTGCAAAACTACAACCAGAATGCGGAGTTGCATTACCTAGCAGCAATTGTTGTTAGCCTTGTCTGACTTTATTGCCTGATAACAGTGCTTACCTGCCCTGTCCAGCTCCGCTTGCACCCATGGATTATCGCTGCGGCCCACCCCCGCACTTCAATTAAGACACGCGGGGGATCTGAGCGGTTTGCTAGAATCGGCTCTCTTTTTTTACTATATAAGTCGACCTTCCCTTCCACTCACATACTCTGCCAAAACAAAAAAATTCTGCACATTTCTGAACCGTTCCTTTACGGGGAAGACCATGCACCCGCGCATGCAAGCGCTATGTACACGGCAATTCTGTTCTTACCGTTGAATAGATTTATTGAATAGAGTTCAAACTACCTACTTTGAGTTTTTTGATTCTTGTGTATAAAATATATAATTGCAAAAGATATACTCAAACACATACTCTCTTGTATCAGCAGTAGGCGGAGCACAAGGGCTGCAAGTAGGTCCGTCGGGCTGACTTTCAAGTCAGTACTCAGCACTTAGTTAGTCAGTCGACAAGTATCCCCACCTTTGTATTTAGCCAATCCAGCACTTGGTTATAGAGTTACCCTAATTGGCAAAGAGTGTGGAAAGAGGTTGGTGCTGCAAGTCATGCATCAGTTCCCCACGCGCTCATGCTCACCCCGCTCAACATATAAGGAAGCACATTCTCCCAGCTCTCAACTTCTTTTTCAACTAAAAAAAAAAATATTTTCCAACCGTTCCTTCACGGAGGGTAAAAAAGTCCACCATGTTGATACTCGTTATTAATTGGGTGGGGGTTCATGTCCTCATAGACTCAGTTTCATATTGTTGTGAAGGGTGGTCTCATAGGCGATTCTCAACACATTATTATGTGTTAGGAAATCAATAAGTAATAAATAATTTCTCATAAAACAAGCATATAACACATACGAACTTCTTGTAAAGCCAATATTTTTAGCCCTCTTGATCATAAATGTATTTAGCGTTTCAGTATAAAGATACAGCTATTAACTGTTGATGTATCTACTTCATGTGGCAAGTCAATGAGAGCAAGAGCTCATGCTTACTCACTTGGGCTCAAGAGAAGTTCTGCCAACTATTCAATTTTCTTTTCACTGAGAAGCTGACCCCACATGTCAATGAATTGCCTCAAAGGGTCGAGAGCTGGGAAGAAGGTTTGATGCCGCCCGTCTCATCATGCAGTGTGCCCCCGCTTTGCTCACTATATAAGGGGGCTATCTCCCCCGAGTTCTTCGGTTTCTTCTTCAATGAAAAATAATAATATCTTTTTCTCCGTTCCTTCACGGTGAAAGGAGATGTGTTAAGTGCGGCTGCGTTCGTCTATTTCAATAGTTGAAAAAAAGTCATAATAATCATGAAAGTATCAAATACATCTTCATAAAATAAATACAAAACATATTTTACTTCTCCGTAGTAATAAAACGTTTTTTTATCCGTCTATCACATATCTGGCTCGAACTAAACTCAGCTTCATCGATCATACCGGCACTGCTGGCGCTGTTGGCAGTATGCGCCAGGGCACATAGCATATCTTTTATGTGTACGGCAGACAAGGGAAGGACGCAGCCTGTGTCAAGATCTGAGCTACATCTTAAGGAGAAACTGCCTGCACAGACAGAGCCAAATTTATTTCTTGACTACTCCAGTTTTAGGAGTGCGCTCCTGGTTGTTGGTGCTTCCTAATCCCTCCCCCGGCTGGTACTGCCAGGGCACGCAACCAAGTGGAGCATAGCAGAGCAGTAGGAAGGGTCGGCATTGAACAACTGTTTTGAAAGGCAATACTGCTGACGCATAGAAACTGGGATTATCTCACTGGTGGCACGTATCAGCAACTTGGATTTGCAACATACTGCTCCCCACCGCTCTCTGACACTGTCTCGCTGCGTGAGATTCATCAGGGCACATAATCTATGGCATGAGGCAAAGCACTGTGTCGGCGGAATTGTACCGCATTATTTGAAGGCAAAACAACCCAAGCATTGTCAGTTGCCAAAACTACTTTTAGTGACCATTTTTCCTTTACAATATTGTTTTTTTAAATCCGCTCCTTGCTGCTTTCTGGCACTGTCTTGCTTGGCTCGCCAGTGCCCGTGCCAATGGCAGGGCTCCCAACGGCTCATCTGAAAAAAATTTCAGCCTGCATAAAAAATATCACACTATAGACGGCCCTTTGCTAGACATAAACACCGCCCCAAGAACCCTCTGTTTCCCTTGTCATGTCTCTCGCATCCCAGTTAGGCAAGGTTGCCGAGGCGAGTGCCGGCGTGGTGCTCGACCGCAAGAAGCGCCAGAAAATCCACTCTGTGTCGCTCATTTTCGACCCCAAAACCGCGGCCGGGCAGGACTATGCGACCATCCTTCTGCACAGTCAAGAGGCGTTGGACAAATTAACGTTTTTGAACCCGATTTTTGGCTCCTTCAGAAAGTCGTTGTTTTCCGATAGCGCTGCCTCAATTGACCGCAATGTTCTCGGCCAAGAACAGGTCCAGGACTTGAACTCGGCGATTGAGAACTTCTTGAGCCTTGTGGCGCCCTACTGGAAGAACCCTGCGTCCTACAACTCTGTGGAGTGGCTTGTGCGCCGGTTCCAGATCCAGATCCACAACGCCGAGGCGTTGCTCTGCTCTGCGTTGCCCTTCTATGCGACGCCGGTCTTTTTTAAAGTCGTGACCATCATTCCCCAGCTTCCGCCATTGTTCTCTTGGTTGTCGAACAAGCAGCCTTGCACGAGAGACGCAGTGCTCAAGGGCGGGTTTGACAACTTGCAGTTTACGGGGGCCTATTTCGCTTACGTGGGGCAGTTGTTAGATAAGAACCAGGTCTTTCACCAACAACTTGTCTTCCTTGTGTCGAGCACCGTTTCCCTGCTCTCGCGCAACTCCACCAACGAGCAGCACCTTTCGAGCTTCCTGCACCAGCTTCTCAGACTCTGCACCGAGCTTGTGGTGACCAACAGAGGGGACTGCCAGATTGCGGGGTACACCTTGCTAGCTGTTCTTGCCGCCACCACGCCCTTGAGCCAGGAGTTTGTCGACGAGATCAGTAGAATGGTCCTTGCCGAGCCGGAGAACTCGGCGGCTGCACTCACTGCGGTCCACAAGATCTACCAGACGGTTCCCGGGGTGCCAGAGAAGTTTGCTGACATCCAGCGTTTTGCCGAGCTCTCTTCTGAAAACGACGGCCTCATCTTGGCTCTCACCACCGAGAAGAAAGAACACAAACTCTTTCTCAGCGTGTTTCGCTCGGGCGTGCTTGGCCACGTGTTCGCCATGGACTTTGCTTCTATCTGGCCGTTGCTAGACATCGATCACCTGACGAAGCGAATCCTTGTTGCCGACATCATCACCGGCCTGCTCAGTGCCGCCGACAAGCAGCCGTACGCTCAGCTCGTTGAGGCAGTGCTCCTGACCGACAGAGAATTGTTTGTTGGTTGCCTCACTGATAAGTTTTCGATGCTGATCGCCGATCTCGAGGTTGTGCTTTTGGTGACATTGAGCGACTCTGCTCCCGAGGAAGTGGAGCTTGAGGAGATCAACGTGACTGTCTTGGAGCCGTCTGAGGAGCAGGATGTGAGAGAAGAGCTTGACCAGGTGAAGCCAGAGAATATCTCGTTTTTGGCCCCAAACACCGACCGGCTGGTTGGCCAGCTGTCCCCGCTTTTTGTCAAGTCTCTCAAGTACTCTTTGCTTGACACGTTCTTAGCCAAGACCTGTGGCACGCCGGAGCAGGTGGTTTCGTTTTTGCTCAGAGCTTCAATTCTGAATAGCATTCCGATCATTGCCCGACTCCAGGCGCTCACCAAGCTTGTCAACTACGTTGCCAAGCAGCGCGTCAACATTGTTGGTACCATCCCCGTGGTCTTGGCTTTGTTCAGCGACGGCAACAAACGCATCAGAGCCAAGGCCAAGGATCTCGTGGGGGTGTGCAGAGATACCATGCAATCTAAATCGTCGGCTAGCTATTTCGACAAGAGCGTGGTCTCTCTCAAGCCAAGCGACTCGAAGAAGCTTGTGGACAGCCTCGCTGCGCAGAGCACTGGGTTCGTTGTGGACCCGAGCCAGGTGTTCAAGTACTTTGCCGGAGAGCAGGTCCCCAACTCTGATTTGGTCCTTGCTTACCTTACCATCTGCTCGAAGGTCATTGATATCCCACCGGTCAAGGTTGCTCTTATCAAGATGGTTGCCGCTGGAAGCAGCACCAGCACCGCCTATATCTATAGTGATTTGTTGGGTTCTTACTTAGACGAGCGTGACAGCTGGAAGGAGAAGTGCGACGCTTCCAAGTACGACTTTGAGCAATTTGAAACAGCGGTGGTGGGCTTGGTCGACAGCAGCAAGAGTCTGACCGCGGTTTCGTTGAAGTTTATTCAGACTGCGTTGAGCTCTCAGTATGAGTCCTTAGTGGAGAAAGCTAGCTCCAAGCTCATTGAGCAGTTTGGGGGTTTTAAGACCCAGTACCAGATCTCTCTTGCTCAATCGCTCATTGAAACAAGCAACGACGACATCAAGTACGACCCGTTGCTTCTTCTCCAGAGCCTTCCTCTTACTGCAGAGGTGTTTGCAAAACTCTTCCAGAAGTTCCAGCTTTACTCTTCATCCAACACGAATGAGGACTCTGTTCCCAAGAGAAGACGCCGCTCGCTGACTAGCACCAAGCTGGCGATGCGCAAGATCGAGGTCGCCAAACTCGCGGAGCTGCACCTCCACAATGTGATTTTGCTACTCGAAGCTTACGAGAAGTTGGCTTCCCAACTCAGCCCTACCTCCGAGATCTTGGCGAGTCTTTTCTCGTTGCTCAGCGATCTCGAGACTTTGGGCACTGACGGCAACTTGCCAGTGCTCTATGCTCAAGAGTTGCTTGCCACCTGCTTGTTGGTGACCGTCCGCTCGTGTGTCGAGAAGCAGACCCGCCTCGAGCTGAGCCTGATCAGAGCCGACGTGCTTGTCCTGATCATTCGCTCCAGCAACTCACCGCAACTCCAGAACAAGCTCTTGCTCGTTATCTCTGAACTTGCCATTCTTGAGCCGGAGTTCATTCTCCACCTGATCATGCCGATCTTTACTTTTATGGGCGCATACACGGTGAAGCAGGATGACGAGTACTCTTCCTATGTGATTGAGCAGACCATTTCCAAGGTCATTCCCGCTCTCGCTCAATCTAGCCAGAATCGCGCGGAAGAAACCGAGTTCCTCCTTGCATCCTTCAGCTCGGCGTTCAACCACATTCCGCGTCACCGCAGAGTGAATCTCTTTTTCACGCTCTCCAGAATTCTTGGCCCTGAGAACTCGGTGCACATCATCTTGTTCTTGGTTGGGAAGCAGTACTACAAGGCACTGGCCAAGCACAAGTACAATGAGTGTAAGATCTTGGTTGACTTCACGAAGAGCCTTCTTAGACACCTCTCTATCAGCGAGCAATTGAGCTCTATTGCCAACTTGCTCTCTATTTGGCAGCTGTTGCCAGAGTCTTTGACTGCCGACGAAGAGAAGGCGTTCCAAAAGAGAGCCATATTAACTGATTTGACCTCCGCCGACCTCCGCAGCTTGAAGAAGTCGTTGCTCAGCTTCTTGGACCGCTGTATTGTTGAGGAGAATCTGGCCGCCTCGTTGCTTAAGCTTCAGACCGCGACGCTCTTGTTGGACCCGAGAGTCTCCCCAGAGGAGACTCAGCAGTTCATGGGCAGCTTCTCCAGAGTTGTCGAGCTTATCTTGAGTGCCATTGGGCAAAGAGAACAGTTTTCACAGGACGAGGTCAGCCCTCTCTTTGCTAAGACTTTTTCTAAGCTCTATCAATTACTCAACGACGTACTTTCGCTCTTGCCAATCAAGTACTTTGTTGAGTCCGTGATCAGCTTTATCCAGAAGGGTGACAGTGGCAGTGGTAAGGACATGACAAGTAACGTGATTGCATTGGCTGCGCGTCAATTCGAGCTTGAGACCGTGTCAAATGAAGCCGCCTGTGAGGCCGCCAACTCATTGACTGCGGTGTTGGTCGAGACCTGTAACAATGGTACCGCTTCTAGTGAGCTCGTCCAGACCTCCTACGACACACTCAGTGTGCTTGTCGAGAAGTTTGGCGCCTCGTTGGACAACTCTCACTGCATGGAGCTACTCAAAACCATCACTGCCGCGGACTACCAGTTGCCTGAGCTTCTCATTGCCTCTCTCAACTTGACCAGTAACATTATCACGGTACTTGGCATGAAGAGTATCGGGTTCTTTTCAAAGATTGTTCCACCGTCGTTTGCCAAGTTCAAAACTTATGATGATGAGTCGACCTCCCGCCTCGTCCAAACCAGCGTGGCCTTGTTGCATGCCTGTTACATTAAGAAGATGCCGCAGATGATGACTCTGAGCCTTGCCAAGATTCTTATTGAGATTCTCAATGAGAACGAGATCCAAAAAGAGGTGAGAGTCTCCGTGCTCAACATTGTCTTCACCCACGTCGACCTCAAGGTCTTGTTCAAGACCTTGCTCCAGCTCTGGCATGACTCCAAAAAGCAAGGATCTGACGATGCTTTGGACACCAGCAACGCCTCCACGCTTGGTCTCTACCTCAACTTGTTGACCCAAACAGTTGAAAACCTCGAGAAGAATGCGTGCATTACGTCCTCTGGGCTCTTCTTGGACTTTGTTGTCTCCACTTTCGAGTTCCTCCAGAACAACACTGTGTTTGACCGCAACGCCTTGGGCCGTATCGAAGCCTTGCTCTTTGGTTGCGAGTTGCAGTTTGTGATCAAGTTGAATGACAAGTCGTTCAGACCGATCTTCTCGGCCATTGTTCAGTGGGCGTTTGCCAAGGGCAGCAGTGCTTCGCGCCAAGCGATTTTCTTCAAGTTTTTCAACAAGTTGCAGGAGAACCTCAAGCTGATCATCACCCTGTACTACTCCTACTTGTTGGAGCCAGTCACGGAGTTTCTCAGTGCCAAGCAGGACGACGTCAGCCTTTTGCGGTTGATGCTCACGTCGTTGACCGCTTCTTTCAAATACGACCAGGACGATTATTGGTGTGCCAACACCCGGTTCGACAAACTCTCGGAGGTGCTCTGCAGCCAGCTTGCAACGATCGACCCTAAGTTGACGAAGCACTTGATCAAGGCGCTCACTGCCTTTGCGGTCAACGCCTCCAAGGTCGAGGACCACAAGAAGGCGTTGAACAAGTTGTTGGTCAGCCACATGGCCACCGACCGCAGCAGCAACGAGAAGTACGCGGCGATCAAGGTGTTTGAGAACGTGTACATGAAGGTGGGCTCCGCTTGGTTGGCGTTGTTGCCGCAGTTGGTGCCGGTGATTGCCGAGTTGTTGGACGACGAGGACGAGAAGATTGAGTTGGAGGTGAGACGCGGGTTGGTGAAGGTCATTGAGGATGTGCTCGGGGAGTCTTTGGACAAGTATTTGGACTGAGCCAGTAGTAGGTAAATAAAGTATATCACATTTGCATGCCAATATAGTCATTTGTAAATGGCAGGAACAGTGCTTAAGTGTATCCATAATGTACATTTCCAGCGGTTCACTGTTGTTCAACAGTTGGCAAGAGTCGAGCCGTGCGGATGATTGGACAATTCCCGCCAGTCTCCACATATGGGCCCTGCTATGGTTGTTTAAATGCACTGCCGTGTCAATGTTGGACAAAAAATGTTGCACAAGAAGTGAATTAATGCCACCACTCAGCACTTCGGCAACCTAATACTTGAATATTAAGATTTAGGCATGCTGTGAACTACTGTTTTTATTATTATTGAACATTATTATAATACATAGGCAACAAACAGGTATCTAACAAACAAGAACGGAGCGTTAAACCTTGCTATCTCAAGGTCCAACCATTTTCAATTCTCAGACAAAGTTCTGCTTCCCCGCGCTGAAATTACAAGTGACGAACACATCATCACTGAAACTGTTGTAGGCGTAGCATGTGGTTCCTGTGGCACACTCAAAGGTGACCCAGCTTCCATGGTCGCACACAGCGAACGCACCGCTTCCGGTACAGCTGACCTGGCCGTCGGTGCAGCTGGAATCAGTCGAGCCCGCGGCATAGTTGGCGTTTAAGCACTTGGCCTTTTCGAGGCCCGAGAGAGCAGTGCAGTCTGAAGGGGTGGCGGTAGAGGTGGCAGTGGAAGAACTAGTTGTGGCCGATGGACCAAGAGTGGTGGTCTCATTGCCAGTAGCAGGTTCCGCGTTGTTAGAGGTTTGAGTCTCAGCGTTTTGGGTGCTAGCTCCTGAAGTTGTAAGAATGGTGGTCTCTTTGCCTGCCGCGCCTGTACTCGTTAGCGTGACAACGGCCGTGTTCTGTGTGTTGGCGTTGGTGCTAGCTGGAGCAGTTGGCTGGGCAGTCTGTGTGAAGGTCGAGACAACCACACTGGTGAGGGTGGAGAAGTCCTGCGTGTAAGTGGTTGTGTAGCTCACAGGGATCTCGGTTGTGGCCGGCGCGCTGGTCGAAGCAGTGTCCACCGCACTTGTCTGCGTCACGACTGTCGTGATGACAGAGCTGCCGGAGATGTAGATGTTGGTAGAGGTCGAGACGCTTGGCACAAGAGTGTCGGTCAGAGATGTCAGCTGAGGGTCGGACAGAGTGGTCAACTCGCTGGTAACATCAGAAGAAGCAGTACTCGAAGCAGTACTTGAAGCAGAGCTAGTGGCATCGGTGCGCGAGACAGTGCTGCTCGTGGATGGAGTCCACCAGACGGTGCTCAGGCTAGACAGACTTGAAAGGCCAGACAGACTGGCCAGACTGGATTCCTGGCTAGTGGCCACGCTACTAGTCAGACTGGCCAGCGTGGAAGGGGTCCACCACTGAGTCTCTGGAGTCCACCAAACAGTGGTCAGGCTAGAAGCGGGCGTCCACCAGGCAGTGGTCAGGCCGGTGGTAGTCAGGCTAGCAGTGGTCGAACCAGAAGACGACAGACTGGAAGTCGTCAGAGCAACGACTGACGTGGTGGTCGTGGCTGAACTTGCCCCATCAAGAATATCTCTCAAGTATCTGGCAAAGGTAGTCCCGTCTATCACATTGGAGTATGCCTGAGAAGCATCCCACACCGAGATGCCGCCAAAGTACTGCAGGGAAGAAATCGAGTCGACTGCCAGTTTTATGACATTTGGCGTCACGTATCCAGACCCGGCAGCCGACGTAGACCCGGGCAAGCCAAGATAGAGTTTGATGTCTTTGTTGTAGGAGCTCGACGCCGCCCAGGTTTCCCAGTCGGCAAAGTTGAACGTGCCCTGGAGATTGCAGTAGTTGTTGTAGAACTGGATAAACGCAAAGTCAATGTCGGCAGTAGTCATCACGGTGTTGAGCGAGGCGTCTGGAAGCGGGCACTGCGGCGAGGCAGAGATGTAGTATTGCTTGGTGCCACTCTCAAACTTTGTGCGGAGCGCAGCAACCAAGGCAGCGTAGCCAGATGGAATGTTGTTCTCGATGTCCAAATCAAAACCGTCAATCACCGCAGTCTCAAAGGGCTTGGTCGAAGAATCGCCCTCTCCAAAGAGTTCCCACAAGACGTCGGCAAACGCAGTGGCAGAGCTGTCGCTGGTGAAGCCGTAAGAGCCCGAAGCCCCGCCCAAAGAAAGCAAGACCTTTTTTCCCTTTGCCTGGCACGTCTTGATGTCTTCGGCGATAGTAGGACAGTGAAGAATGCCGTTCAGGTAAGTATCCGTGCACGCACTGGCAAAGTTGAGCGAGGGCGTGTCCGACGGAAAACTCACCATGAACGAGAGCACAAGGACGTCCGTGATGTCGTCGTTGCAGTAGTATGAAAGGCGTTCCTGCGACCCTGCGGACGCCTGGCCCCAGTAGAACACGATGTTCTTGTCGCCAGTGGCGTCGAAGCAGAGCGCAGTTGTGAGGAGTTGGAACAAGACAGCAAGGAAGAGCATGGCAAAAGTGTTAGACGTAATAGCCAAAATATGAAGGGACTAATGCTGTGATCACAATCGATAGAAAAGTCCTGCCACATCAGGGAAACCCCTGCTCTTATATGGCCAGGCCATAAAATTACAGGGGCCCCTGGTTCACGCCCCGTTGGATTGCGATGTTGATGTTTTGAGGTCGCCTGCATCAAGGTTCGCGGTGCGTCGCGTCTGCAGTGGCGATCCGATGAGAGCGATCCTCATCGCCAGAGGACGATCTTTGAAGGAAAACACACAGAAAAAAAATGCTTGACAAAAAAAAAAGACCACTCAAATTCTGAAAGTCGTCTTTTTAGAATTTTGCTCACAACTCCGCACGACACTTTGATGAAACCGAGATTTGGGAGAATGTTTCTTGCTGTTTATGTTATGATGCACCGCCATGCACGAAGCCCGTCAACCAGCCCATCTGCAGCGCTGACTTTTTCCGCTGCAGAGACCGATGCCGCAGCCACTTTGTTATCTCCTTTGGGCAGTGATGTGGAGTCCATTTGCGATGCCATTGCATAGCAACCGCAAAAATAACCGAATGCGGAAACCTGTTTTATTGTCTTCAGCATTAAGGATCTGTTTATTAGACGCTCCGTCTAACCCTGGGCCTTTTCTGTGGCTTCCATTCCAAATGAGAGTAAAGAGAGGCAGCCATTGCTTTAGTTCTCAATGGACTATGCCATAGATGTTTTTTTGAAGCCCATCTTCTGAACTCCGCGCTTGCTCAGATTCTGGCGGATCTCAGCTGGTGCTAGTGGTGTTCTACGTATGTCTCATCTTGTTGTTGCTTCTTGACATCCCCGATGCGCGCCGATGCTGCACCCGCCCTCCCATTTAATGTGCAGCGGATGTGTACATTTGACAACAGCGAAGAAGCAGGCCTGATGTCATAAGCCAAAAAGCAGCCAAGAAGCAATTTTAACAAGAAGCAGTTTCAACAAGCAAATATCAAAACGGAAAAAGAGAAGTAGACAGCGTGGGAAGAGACAGCGTGACAAGGGGTCCAAAATATGTCAAAGGAGGCAGTAATCTCCTATACTAGTAGACTTGAACACACGTACGTCACTACTGTCTGACCGTTTTTTCTGGCCATTTCTTTAGGTCATCTCTTCTTGTCGATCGCGCTCACCCCTTTTGCTGACCCGTTGCTGATTGGCAGCCAGAAGGATGGCCCAAAACAGTCGCATCGCTGCGGCTGCTTTTGCAGTGCGTTTGCTGCGCACTGGCGATGCGACTAGCAATGTGCTTGGCATTGTTTGCAAGAGGAAAACACCACCTACAGGCTTCTGATACTCACAAATTAGTCGGGCTAGCACGATTGCGGAGCAAAACAGTTTACGCCCCAACAGGGATCGAGCGTTTGGGGCGAGACATAACAATGCCTGTGCAGACCGCCCAGATCGAACACTTCACACTCCACGTGGATTAGCTCACAACAATACAGTACTCCACAATAGAATCTACAAGGATGTCTTTCTCCACAAAAACAGAGCAGGGAATCTTTTAGACAAACAGAGAACGCTAAGACGGCCATCTTGCGGTCCCACTCGCTAAGGCAGCCCGGCAAAATGATGGCATTTTTTCAGCATGCTTTTTGCAGGCTTTTTGCAAACTCTTTGCAGGATTTTCGGCAGGACTCAGCAAGGCTTTGCATCCGTGCACTAAAATTTTCGAATCGGACTCTGTCACTTGCCATGGACACTGATGTATTTTGGCGAGACGCGGCCCGACGCAGTCAAAGCCAGCCACTCAAATCGCACGTCCACTTGCATGGGATCTCGTTGGCCCTTTTTCGACCCCAACGGATGCCGAAAACGCTCGCGGTGTTACCCGGCTCCCAACATCAGATAACGGAGCAAGTGACGGTGGGGAAGACGGCAATGGCGTTGTTGGACAAGGACAAGGACTTTGTGAACGAGGATGGTAAGTAGAGCACTGGGCCGTGGCAACGGGCGGCCGGAAACAGACAAAGTCTATTTGGCAATAAAAGGAGTGCGCACGCATGGAGCCTAAGGATTGGCCGAGAAGGAGTGAAACGTGGAGTGTCTAATACGAATCGCCAAAAGCATATGGCCTGGCAGCCACGCATTGCAGAAATGCATATGGCCAAGCGTCACAGTGCACTGGCGCTGCGAAGTGTTCTCAGCTTATTTGCCAGCCTACTCTTAGCGTGCAGGAGTTTTGCTATCTGGAGTCAATGTGTGATGGCATGAACATGTGTGGATAGTGCGATTGTCAACGGAAGCACTTGCAAGCACTCGCAGCACACTGGCTTTGCCAATGCACTACTGTGACTATGGCGTCGGAGCGGCAAGACCTGGAAATTGTCTTTGCAGTGGCAACGGCACTCCTCGCAAGCACCCTCAAAGTCCAGTTTTCAGTTTCGTGATTCTGATATGAAATGGAAAATGAGAGAGGTGGCATATTATATAATTTTGAAAAAGAGAGGTGACATACCATATTCCACATTCGACAGTTGAAGCACTGCTTCTACACTCTGCTCCGCACTGCTTCCACACTCTGCTCAGCACAGCTTCTAGCACTGCTGAGCACTCTTCCTCTGGCTTCCCATCTTTGGCTCGCACACTAACACCAGACATTGAGGCCTTTGCTGACGCGCTCGTGGACGACGAGCCCTTCACGCTCAGCACCTCGTCGCTGGCGGTCAACCTCGCGGACGGGGCTGCAGGTCACGTGACCGACCACAAGATCTCCAGCCGCAGCGACTGGCTACCTATCAGAACACGAACGCGGAAGAAGAAGAACAAGAAGGTGGACATATTCAGCCAGAGCATCAGCTACAAGTTCTTTAGATGGCCTCTATTTTTATTTGCCTGCTGGTGGATTGCTCTGCTCCTCACTGTTTACATGATCGTGCGGGCTGCCATAGCTATTAGTGAGACCTTTCAGCAGAGACGGCGAAAGAGTCTCCAGGACGCCAGTAGCTATGAAGAATACGTGCTTAGGGCGAAGCAGCTCGACAGTCAGCATGGCTTTGACGAGTGGAAAAAAGAGCCCGAGTTCTTCTACTACGACTATCGAACGGTGGCCAAAACGATCAAGAGTCTCAAGAGTTTGAGGGCGCAGCAGGATGTGCCACGCCTCATGACTGTGTTGCAAAGCTGCGTCAAATCCAATTTTGCCGGCATCGAGAATGAGGTCATGTACTCGCAGACCTATTTCGGGACCAAGGACTTGGTGGAACAGTACAAGGCGCAGGTAGTTGAAGCGTTAGAGTTGGTGCTTGCCTCGGAGGAGTTGAGCAAGGTGGAAAAGTACAACTTTTTCAAAAGCGTCAATAAAAATTTTGGCCGGCTGGCTTTGGTCTTGAGCGGCGGCGCGACCTTTGCATATACCCATTTCGGCATCATCAAAGCGTTGGTGGAAAACGACTTGCTCCCGCAGATCGTGTCGGGCACTTCTGGCGGCGGGCTCTGCGCTGCATTGGCCTGCATAAGAACAAATGAGGAGCTCAAAAAGATGCTTGTCCCCGAACTAGCACAAAAAATAACGGCGTGCGAAGACTCGATCTTTACCTACTTCCCGCGCTGGTGGAAGACGGGGGCCCGGTTTGACGCTGTTGACTGGGCCCGAAAGTGTTCCTGGTTCACAAAGGGCTCGCTTACGTTTAAGGAGGCGTATCAGCAAACAGGAAAGGTCTTGAACATCTCGACGGTCCCCCTGGACCCCCACTCCCCTCTGATTCTCTGCAACCACATCACGAGCCCCGACTGCGTGATCTGGAGCGCGCTCCTTGCCCTGAGCGCCGTCCCGGGCATCCTCAACCCCGTGGTGTTGATGACCAAGGACCCCCAGGGTCACGTGACCCCGCTGTCGTTTGGCAAGTGGAAGGACGGGCTGTTGCGAACCGACATCCCGGTGGAGGCGTTGAACCTGTTTTTCAACGTGACGTTCTCTATTGTGAGCCAGGTCAATCCACACATATCGTTCTTTTTCTTTGGGTCAAAGGGCCTGATTGGAAGCCCTGTGCTGCGCCGGAAGGGCTTGCGCGGCGGGTTCATCGGCAGTGCCTTGGAGAATTTCTTGAAATTGGAGATCAAGAAGTGGCTTAAGTTTTTGCGCGAGCTCAACTTGGTTCCCCGGGTTTTTGACCAGGACTGGCTGAATATCTGGTTGCAGCGGTTTGGCGGGACCATCACTTTGTGGCCCAAGATGAACCTCATGGACTTGTTCTACATACTCAGTGATCCTAGCGAGGCACGACTTGGAGCCATGATCAAGAAGGGCGAGCACGTGGCGTACCCGAAGATGAAGTTTATCAAAAACCGGTTGGATATCGAGAGGGTGATTTCCCGCGGGTTGCTCCAGACTAAGGGGAAGGATGCAGTACTCGATGACATCCATGATCAGCAGGAGCAGAGTTTGCAGCGTGGGTTTCTGCGCAGCAGCGGCTCTGCATCCGACTCCGACTACAGAATGGAGGAAGATTCGGAGTACGAGTTGTCGCTGGACGACTTTCACTCCGAGGATATGTTGAGTGGGGATGAGTATCAGACCGCGGCGAGTAGTCTTAGACGGAGATAGATGTGAGCGACGTGAGCAGCTATGTTTGGCAGTGCTTCAAAGTATTGCGCTTTTTGTTGTTGACCACAGTGGATATTGTATGGGCAAATAGAATAATAGATAGGGGACCTCAATGAACCGTAGCGCATGAGTTGGCAAGTGGACTGTAAAACAATGTGACACAAAGCGCTTTCAATTACTTTGGCTTTGTTTTTATAACACCAAGCATTGCTGTGACTCATTATCTTCAGATTCCAAGCCAGAGAAAATCTTTTTTCTTGCTTGCTCACTCTGGGTGTCTGCAACAAGCTTCTCGAAGAAAAACGGACGTTCAGTACATGATGCTCGAGAAAAGAGCCGAGCTTGACATTGTCTACTAAACGGCTTCACTCCAATCTGTTTAGCCATTGCCTAATATTTCATGAACAACGTTTCGTTATGTCATTCATGACCACTTTTCTATAGCAGATCTATTATAGTGCTCTCCATCTGAGGTCGCACAGGCGTGCGGGAGGGAGATAGGAATGTTCAACCGCAATGCATTATGTTGCAAGTATTTGTTGAAATGACTTCGCTTTTAGCAAACCGTGATGGCCAAAGAGAGCGAGGAAACCACGAAAGCAGCGTGTCTAATCACTTTGTAATTTAGAACGCAAACTCAAATGAGTGTCTACACATGGAAAACCACAACGCGTATATACTGTGTATCGTAGCAAGGTTTTTTGACAATCGAGTGTAATCAAGTCTAATCAATTGAAGAATAGTAACAGCACTTTGAGGTACTTGAAACACCTTCGACTAATTACCAATTCAATGGAAACAACCGCAGCGCATTGGCTTCGCCAACGCGCTGCTCACTCCTCATCCAGACTATCGTTCCCCACATACTCCGGCAACGACTCCTCATAGGCGCCCCTGTAAAAATCCTTCAACAAAACCACATCGGGCTTCAACTTGGCCACCACCTTCAACTTTGGCTCCAACGTCAGGCTGAAACTCGCAGTCACATGTAAACGATGCTGCATCTTGATACTGCAGGTGATGAACGACGGGAGAAGGGCTTGCACAGGACAGGAGTAGACAGTGGTGGGGATATCGAACCTCCAGAGATCGCCAGAAGAAGTGTTGGTGGCCACCGTGGACTCGTCGCTCTTCTCGCTCTCGGTTCTTGAAGACTGCTCGAACTGGGAGTGGTCAATGATATAGTTGGGCTTTGCGTCGAGCAACAACGTTCTGAACTTCTTGGAGTCCTTGAAGATCTGCGAGCGGTAGGAGAGAATCGACACAAGCTTGATTCGCAAGGAGCTGAGAATGAGCCGCTCGGGTTCCTCACTCTCCAGAGTGTCGGGGTGTAACTTGCGCAAAAGCTCAGTATAGCTCAAATTGCTCAACACAGACAATCTGAGACTGTCCCGGAGATTCTCGCCGGTCTGGAGAATCCGTGGCGAGTTGAACTGCAGATTGTAGGGCTCGATGTGCGGGATGAAGCGCGCCTGCAATGTGAAGCCCGCGGACGCCGACTGCAGGGGAAGTGCCTTTTTGAGTAGCGACTTGAATCTGCTTTCGCTCCCCTTAGCCAATGAATATTTCATGTCAAACCGCTTTTCGGCACTACTGAGGTTCTGGATCTTCTGAGAAGTGAACGTGACCAGTGTGCTTTTTGGGAGGAACGTGAAGATCTTGCGAGAAACGACTGTGGGCTTTGCGCTGGCACTCTTCTGCACAGACACGGCAACGCTGTAGTCAATGCGGGCGAAGTTCAGCTGTCCAACCTCGTAGACCAAGCTGGGCGGTAAAGTCACCGGCGGAATGGTCACGTCGTCCTTGAGAAACCCCCTCTTGTGTAGCAACACCCCGTCCAGGATGCATAGTAAGTTGAAGTCGTCCCCGGGAAGTGTAAACTCAAAAGGATAAGTGTGAGTGCCGGGAGAGAAAGAGTAGGACTTAGACTTCGATGATGTCTGCTGCGCTGTGGCCTGTGTCAACTGCTCTGTGGGAAAGACAACACTGGCGATGTCTAGGAACTCGTGGTTCTCGCCGTTCCCGTCGAATCTCGGAGTCGTTCTGGTGTCTTCGAGCACCGTAGTTGCCTCCCCTTTGAGACTGACTAAAACTTTGTGGACAGAAACGTCTTGTTCTGAGGAGACGTTGAAGGTGACCTTGCCCCGGACAAGCTCGCCGTTGGTGAAGGTCTTCTGGTGGTCGTCAAAAACGATCGAGACATCGTAGTCCGAGGAGTCGCTGATTTTGTTGGCGTGGAGCTGGTTCATGACAACAAATAATTGAAGTAAGAAGTGTCAGTGAGTGGTCTGAGTCAGTGATGAGTTTCAGTGAGTGGTGTCAGTGATAAGTGTCAGTGAGTAGTGTCAGTGAGTAGTGTCAGTGAGCAGTGATCTAAGCAGTGGCACTAGTCTGTAACAGTAGATATCAATGAGCAGTGTCAATGAGTAGAGTCAGTGGCTTTGTGAAATGTGTCAATGAGATTTCCAATGAGAAATTCCAAAGCTGTAAGGATATGTCACCTGCAATGCGTGGTCTAGATTTGATATAGATGATTTCCGGCAAATGATACTCCAAATTAGATAGCCGCCTTTAGTTCAATGCTTATCCGCTAACTCCGGTGCCTAGGTGATTAAAAAAACGGTTGGATCCTGCGCAAGGCCCCTATATAGGCTGCCCCACAATCTGGGTCAAGGGCCCGGCTCCGAGCCAAGCGCCGCATTGGGCGATCCGCTGGGCGGAGGCGGGCGGGTTCGTGAAGGCAGTCGATAACTAATCAGAGCGAGCGGGGCCATAGTACTATTGCTGATTGGTAATAAACCACAATAAACTACGATGCACTTTTTGGCAATAAAGTATTTACTATTGAGTTGTCAGTTGACCCCTTCTTTTCGAGGCATGTTTTTAAGTGCTCAGTGGCCCTGCCCTGCCCTGCGTTTTCGGAGCTGTTGAGATTTGAGGCCCCCCAGGGGTCCTGAAACTGCCGGGCCGAAATGTCCGCGGTTAACTCCGCGCTGAAGTGTGCCCATTGCATGAGACTCAGAGGGTCAGCTTGAGTACGTCTTACATGCCAATGGGCCGTGAGACTCAGGGTCGGTGCAAATTGTAGCATTATATAACGCAGCGCGTTGGCAAAGCAGAGCAGCCCCAATGCTCCGCCATTTTGTACGACAGATATTGATGCCAGACATCAATGCTCCGCCAGTGCACTGCCGTTCGGAGTGAATTGTGGGCGTCCTGCGTGTATTGGTTTACTGCCTTACATAGCGCCCAGCTTGCACTCATGCAAAGAAGCTCGCTTCTTCATTTGCTGTTCAAATTCCGAGAGTGGCGCGCAAGGTCACCTCAATACAGCCATCGGCCATAAGGAAAACCTGATTTGGGGCAACAATGTGTTGCCTGGTGTGACTTGAATTAGCAAACAAGAAACTCTCTGCAGTGCTTCCTTGGAGTGCGAGCCACTTCAATGGGGTACTGGAGCCAGACTCTGCGTGAAAGCTCACGGTAAGATCTAGTAAGATCTGTTCTTTTTCATGCTTCCATTAGTGTCATTCCCCATTCAAGCCACTGACAAGAGTACTCACCTGTCTATACAAATAGCAAGCCACTGCGGTGTGCATGGGTACGCAGTGCCAAGGCAGCCGCATCTGAGCTCGCTTATTAATACGGGCGGGGCCCTCAAACATGTAGATGCGGCAATCGTTTCCGAACTTTGGAATCGCTGGCTCGGGTATTGAGCCTCAATGATGTCCGCCTAAGTGAAGCCAGAGAATTTCAGAGTGTGTGCTTCAAGGCGAATGCTTTCCTGTATCTTTGTTAGCTTTGAATGCTTTGTTACCTCCTCGTTAGTGACCATCGACCAACTAGGAAACATCCCGATCAAGCCATGAGCCCCAAAACTTTGGTTTGCGGCGACCAATGAATGCCTCAGCACTTTTAGCGAGGTGATATTTTGCAGCATGACCTGAGCGAAAACAATAGCGTGATGCGCATTACGCAAGTAAGACCTTGTGCTATGCATAGAACGCGGACGACAAGGTCTAGCCACTTCTCGGCTCTCCGGTACACTGTAACAGTCCATTGTTGTAGATGTTCACTTGCCCATACAAAGAATCAGCCACTGTCAAGGAATGCGGGACTGATCCACAGTATATGCCTCAATGTTGGCTCGCCTGTTGGTTTTCTCAATGCTATAAGGGTTTTTAAAGAACAAGGCTGAATCTTTGATTTTATACGAACTACAAGCATTCACGTCACAACTTGAGCGCTGCTTGAAGTGGATTATAGGCAAGAGCAGCAAAAAGCCCGCCAAGGAGGCAAACGTGACTTTCAGCCTAACGTATTCGATTAGCAAATAGCTGAGAGGACCCGCGTCGCATTGATGTTCACTGGGCTGCCTGTGCCTCAACTCGGCTGTCCAATGACAAAACGCCATTTTCAAAGTTCGAGGCGTTTCTCTATATTTAAGATTCGGGACTGTCCTTTCATGTATCCTGATTCGGCTTAATTGTCTTTTTCGGCGCTTGGCTCATCGCACGGAGCCGCAAATGTGTTTTTGGGGCGAGTATCTTTTTCTCTATTTTTTTCGCGAGTGTGTTTCGCGAGTGTTCAGTGAAGATTCTTCGGTGGACAAAGTTCAACGCGGGGAGTACACTTTGGGAATTGAGCACTTACTGTCTTTGCCTCTGGAAAGCAGTTAAAAGCACTCCCCGTGTTCTTTATAATTGTGAAAAAGATTTTATGTTCTTCTTGGCGAGAGGTGCTCGGCAAGTTGAGGCTGCCTGAACATGCAGTGCAGCACCGCGCGGACCACAGCCAAGCAATACCGCACGTACTCAGAACAACTCACATTAGAATAGCTCGAAAATATAAATAGGTGGCATTGCCTCCAGAAAGCACCATTCAGTTTTATTTCAGCAAGATGATTTTTTTCCACCTCGCTTTCTTGTCATTGCTTTGTCGCTTCGCCCTCGGGGAAGAGGGCGACCCTGACGAACGGTACGCACGTTCTTCGGCCGACGGCTGTGACATTTCCAATGTCGAGCGTACCCCCGGGTTTCACGTCGATTTCTATCCCTACTACATCTGGGAGGTCTACGACGAAAACTACTTGAAGTCCGGCTACCGGGCGCGCGACATTGTGGCGTCGGCTGAGGGCGTCACCGACCCGCACTACAAGTTCACGGCCAACGGCGACCAGATCGGCACTGCTCCGGGACCAGACGGCCAGCAATATCCCGTGTACATGAACTATCTTTATGGGACCTACATTACAGTTAGCAACTTCACCATGGAGTTCACAGGGTATCTCAACGCCGTGGAGTCCGGCTACTACAAGATCGAGGCCAACAGCATTGACGATGCCGCAATTATTTATCTCGCGTCCCCTGGCGCGTTTGCATGCTGCTCCAAAAGCAATCTTGATCCGGAAGCCTACTACTCGGACAAGCTTCTTTACACGACCAGAGAGGTGGCTAGCTTGAACGCGCGCTACATCTACCTTGAGGGCGGCTACTCTTATCCGATGAGAATTACCTATGTCCAGATTAGAACAGCGCTTGAGTTCAACTTGAAGATTACCACCCCAAGCGGAGTGGAGTACAGCACGTTTGAAGACATCATTTTCACTATTGACGAAAGCGACACCGATTCCGACACCTGCAAATCGGTTGCTGTGTCCACCACACAATCCACCATTACTTCCACTTCCCAGTGGACAAGCACCGAGACCAGCAGCACTGCCACCACGGCGTCAGACCCATTTGAGCCAGTGGTCGTCATTGTGTATGAGCCGCAGCAGACCACTTACATCACACAGACCTGGACTGGGGAGAGCACTACCACATCCACCACTATTTTCCCTGCTAACACATACAGTCCGGTCACTGTCATTGTCGATGTGCCACAAGCCACTACCACGGTGACCGAGCCATGGACTGGAAGCGGTACTGTGACTAGCACTGTGCAGAACCCTGACACAGATGGATATGACTCTATCATAGTGTACACCCCCCAAAGCACTGCCACTGTCACACAGACATGGACTGGCGAGACTACTTCGTACGCCACCAACACTCCATCTGATGTGTATAGCGACATTACTGTCATCGTCAATGTGCCGCAAAACACGACTACGGTGACCCAGCCTTGGACCGGGAGCGGTACTGTGACAAGCACTGTGCAGAACCCTGACACAGATGGATATGACTCGGTGATTGTGTACACCCCTCAGAGCACTACCACCCTCACCCAGACGTGGACCGGTGTGACCACTTCGTTTGGCACCAACACCCCATCTGACGTCTCTAGCGACATCACTGTCATTGTTAATGTTCCGCAGGAGACTACGACTGTTACTTCGGCCTGGACGGGAAATGGAACGGTGACCAGCACTGTGCAGAACCCGGACCCAGCTGGAAGCGACACGGTGATCGTGTACACTCCCCAGAGTACCACCACCGTCACCCAGACGTGGACCGGTGTGACCACCTCGTATGGTACCAGCACTCCGTCTGACTTCTCGAGTGACGTCACTGTTATTGTCAATGTCCCACAGCAGACAAAGACTGTCACCTCGGTTTGGACGGGAATTGAGACCGAGACCAGCACTGTGCAGAACCCAGATCCACAGGGTGATGACACAGTAGTTGTGCTTGTGCCCCGGGCGACTGCTCTGCTCACTGAGACCTGGACCGGGGCATTTGAAACCACAAGAACAGTGACTCCTACCGACATCAATGGCACGGTCTCTGTGATTGTCGAGCTCCCACTGAGTACCTCATCGCTGAGCAGCACCTCTCTGATCACTACTCTGAGCAACTCCACCCTGAGTACGTCTTCTACTCCTACTACTACTCCACTCACTACCGTTACAACTACTGAGACCTGGCACTTCCCGTACACGTCGACCAAGTATGTCACTGTGGGAGGAACCGTCTCTGAAATCGTCGAGGTGCCGGCTTACTACGCCAATTCTACATCTCAAACGAGCCAGGAATCTACAACTGCGGAGCCTTCCACGACGGTCACACAGACCTCTACATATGTCACACAGACCTCTACATATGTCACACAGACCTCCACATATGTCACTACTGTTACTTCCTGCGGCGCTGCTGGCTGTACGCATGTGGTGTCCACCTACACGCTGACCGTCACCACATGCCCGGTTTCGGACAGCACAGCTGCCACCACCAAGACAGCAGCAACCGAGGTCACGTTGACAACAGCTCCAAGTTCCACGGCTAATGAGGATACCGTCACTGTGGCTTCCCCAGTACCTGGTTCCTCTGATTCGAGCCCTGCCGAGAGCACTGCCGACGCCAATACTGGCTTTGTGAACACTGCCACAACTGTTTCTGAGACTGCCATTGAGGCTGACACTGAGGCCGACACTGAGGCTGACACTGAGGCTGACACTGAGGCTGCAACTGGTACTGCGCCTGGAGATAACTCCGCTACGCCAAAGTCTAACACTGCTGTTACGCCTGACGAGCTCACAACTCAGGTGTCTTCAAGTAACGCAATTCCGTCTTTGACTGATAGTACCGTATCTGTCACTGACACAACTGTGGAGCTTGTGTCTGAGACCGCAGCTGCGACCGTCTCCCTCTCTACTTTTGACGGTATGGGACTCAAACATGGACTTCCAGACTACCTTGGGGCGTTTGTGGGGGCTGCTCTCTTGTTTGTTCTTTGAACGGTGCTCAAATTAGTGTTTGAAGCAGTGTTTTGTCACTTTAAATACCCTGATATAGATACAAAAAATCAAAAATTACTTTGTTCTTCTTTATTCGTACTTATAGATGAATCAGATACGGTTATGTACCGAGGAAGTAGGCTCGCTAATGCTGGCGGATAAGTATTTAACCATTGTGCAAATAGACTGCTTTCGTAACCGTTTGTGACTAAGTCAATTTGAAACAGGGAGCATGTTAACTCTCCAGGTGTGTCAAGCAAAAGCGCGGACCTTAGCTTTATGCGTCAACTCGGTGCTCAACACTAGAGACCCAACACCAAAAAATCAACTTGAATCAAATAACATGTAAATATGTTGCGCAAACTTAGCTATTGTTCTCATCACACCGGTAATGATTCGGACTACCAAAAGTTTTGGCGTTATACAAATGTGTGCCAGACCCTAACGCCTGTAGCAACTCACTGTTCCTCGCGCCTGCTTCCATCGATTTCTGCCACCGATTTCTGCCACCGATTTCTGGCATCAATTTCTGCCATCACATCGCAGCGTTCTGGCTTCGCGCTGGCTTCGCGCTGGCTTCGCGCTGGCTTCGCGCTGGCTTCGCGCTGGCTTCGCGCTGGCTTCGCGTTATGGGTTAAAGATCTTCTGGCGCTGAGTGGAGCGAGTCTCATAGTTTCAGCTCTTTCCACTCACTGTAGATCGATGCAGCCATTTCTGAACGCCAGTGGCTGTGCATTGGAGAAGCCAATGTGCTGCGATGTCGCAGTGTCTCGCTTCGCTCGCCACTGCAAATGCTGGGATTCAGTCACCTGCTCGGCAGTGTTGGGTTTCGCGCGCTCGGCTAAAATTGTGGCTCCCTCAACTGCTCCCGCGTGAACCACGCACTGACTGCACTGGTGGCAAAACACAAGACATAGACGAGTGAACAGAAGTAGGACTTTGTCTTGCTCGTGAGAAACACCAAGAAGAGTACTGCCACCACGTATATCTTGAATGAATTCTTCAACAGCGCCACGAGAGAGTCCCACGAGCTGAACGAGAGACCCTTGAGCTGGAAGAGCGAGCCCTTGGCCAAAAACTGGGTGAAGAACACCAACACAATCAGGTAGAGCATGAGCTCGTTGTTGATGTTGTCCAAGAAAAGATGCAACTCCGGGTTGTCCAAGATCTTGGGGTTCAGGGTGAACACGTAGGACGGCAGCACGATCATCTTGCCAATGGTGACCAAGGTGACGATCCAGAGGAGGATCTTGACAGTTTTCTCATCGGTGTCGGAGTCGACCTCAAGCTGCTGGGCCAACTCTTGGATCTCCGGGTCCGCCGGGGCGCGCTGTTTTCTCACAAAAGACACGTAGTATATGTATGCGTTGGTGGCCAACAACGAGACAAAGAGGAGGGCCTCGAAAGAGGCTACGATGTGGCTGATGTAGTTGGTGCGGATATTGATTATCGTGGCGATCAACACACTTCCAACAATGAGCAAGTGCACCTTGGTGAAGGTCTTGTCAACCTCGAAATTGTCTTCGTCTGCGTTGAGCTGCCGTCTGACTACTTTGTAGGCCTGCTTCGGCTGGTCCATGAGCCAGATAGTGAGAAGCACGCAGACGTAGGTCGTGCGAAGGTAGAACGTGAACCAGTCGTAAGTGTCATATGAGGCTGCGGGGTCCGCGTCGCTGGAGGGGCCCAGGAACATAATGGGTTGTGGTTGGTTGGTTGTTGGTTGTGTTCGTCGGTCTTTACTTGTCTACGTTGTGAATGATCTGGGCATTGGCCGGAGGGCGGTAAGCAGCCTTGGCGTGCCCGCAGTGCAGCACACTGCGAGTAGCACACTGCGAAGCCAGTGTGCTGCGACCTACTGAAAAAAAAGATAATACTGCGAGCTTCTAAATAATAATATTGGCCGCTTCTAAATAATAAGAATATTGCGAGCCACTAAATAACAGGCCACTAAATAACAATAATATTGCTGCAAGCTATAGTAGTCTATAGTCGGGCTTGTGCCTTAGACATAGTGACATGTGGAAGCATTCTAGATGCGTCCGTTAGTGGACAGGTCCCTTGGCAGCTAGACAACTAGATGTGTGGCAAACCGTTGGCGACAAACTCTGACCACAAACTCGAGACCTTCTCAAGTGATGCGCAAACAAGGGCACTGTCAGTCAATGACATCTCGCAGCATGTGCAATGTAAAACTTCGACTGTGTCTTACACAGTCAAAGTTTCACTGCAGCTGTCCTCACAACTGTCTTTCACTTGTGTTTACACATGGTTTCGCACCACTTGTCTTCTTTTCCGTATCTTTTGTATATAAGCCAGACTTTCAGGCGACTTCCAAGTGTATTGCAGCATGCAATACGCAGCGTTTGGCCAACGCCAGCATGCTATCAGACGCTCGCTGTCGGACTACAGCACTTTTTTATCTTCACATGTTCTATTGGGAGCCAGGCTTAAGAGCAGTGGACTGGCGGGGCCAATCGCAGCCATTGACTTATTCAATTGAGTAAACAACGAGCAGTGAACGACAAGCCAATCAGCTAATTCAATTGAGTAAACAACAAGCAGTAAACGACAAGCAAATCAGCCGAGTGTGTACAAGAAGCACTGGGCTACAACCGATTGGGAAGCACTGGACGACAACGAAGCGTGCACGAGAAGCACCGGGCTACAACCAAGTGTTTACAAGCACGGCTCGCTATCGCTCGCGTTGCTTGTCGCTGGCGTTTCCACGTGTGGACGACAAGCACCACTCGCTGTCGCTCGTGGCACTTGTCTATTTTTCAGCATACTTCTCACGGTACTCCTTGATCGCCGCGGTCTGCTCCTCCGTAAAAGTAGACCCCAAGAAATGAATAATATCATCCAAGTTGAAAATCGAAATCACAGGCACCCCGTACTTCTTGCTGACCGTCTTCGTAGTGGTCTCATTACTGCCCGGCGCAACCTCCTGTCTGTCCAACGAGGTGATGATCCCCGTCACCTGACCGCCTTCGGCCTTAATCAACTCGTAGGCCTCGTTGATGGCGGTGCCCGCCGTCATGACATCGTCAATGATCAAGACCTTCTTGCCCTTCATGCTGGCACCCACAATCGACCCGCCCTCGCCATGGTCTTTCTTCTCCTTTCTGTTGTAGGAGAAGCCAACACTCGAGTATTTCTCGTCCTGCTCGTAGAGTTTCACCGCGGCGAGAGCAGCAAGCGGGATTCCCTTGTAGGCCGGGCCAAACACGACATCAAACTCGGGGACTGTTTCCGCGCTCAAAATCGATGAGGCATAGCCCTCGGCCAACACCTTGAGGGCTCTCGCATCGGACAAAAGACCGAGGTTGAAGAAATACGGGCTGATGCGGCCGCTCTTCAAGGTGAACGAGCCGAACTTGAGCGCCTCGCTTTCAACTGCGAGGTCAATGAGCTGTTTCTTGTAAGTGGACATGTGTGTTGGTTTGTTGGGGTGTTGGTTGGTTGGGGTGTTGATTGGTTGTCAGTGAATCTCAGTGATTTGGTCTTCTAATCTTTTCGGGGAGTGATAAATCTTTGCATGGCACGTGAGCACTGGCGAGCACTGGCGAGCGAAGCGAGACAGTGCGAATGCATCACTCTTGAGTGATTCACTCTTGAGAGAAATCACTCAAGAGTGCACCACTGTTGAGTGGAATGCGTGGCTCATAATGTTTTCCAATTGACATCAACTTATATCCATTGGCCTCTGTCTTTAGCCCACTGCCGCGTCGCTTCCCGCTGCGACAGGGCTCGCAACCAGTGATCCTCTGATGCTCGCGGCATTTACTGCGGTCGTCAATTGACATAACCTAGCCAAAACCAGACGCCAGAATCAGCCGCCAATATCAGCCGCCATTCTGGTAATTTGCGGCCAGAGCTATTTCCAGCGTACTGGTGACGCCAGCCGTGGTGCGGGTTGCGAGCACTGCTGAGACAAAGTCACGCCAACGGAGCGAGCACACTGCGAAACCCAAGCGGAGCCGGAAATGCCAAAACCGCCTCCATCAGCGTGCTACCGGTCGTCGTCCAACAAAGACTTACAGGCGTGTTGTTTATAGGCATGAACATTTTGTGCACGGCATTTGCTTGTTCGTAGCTAGCACTGCGACTGGGCTCCCGGCAAGCCGACGTCCGCTGCGGGGCTGGTGCCTTATCCGCTGCGCACTGCGTTTGAATGCATAGCGTCGCATCGTTTATGATCTTGCCGAAACACCGCGGAAGCGCAGAGCACAGCACAAACTGGACGCCCTTTCATTATCTGACACCACTTTTATAGCTTCCGCACAGCTCTCTCATGATCACGTTGGACAGCTTGCTTGGCGACCGGGTGCCGAACAGCGTCGTCCCGCGGCTTCCCGCTGTTGTTGCCCGGTTTCTCGGGGGTGGAGAACCACGGCCGCCAGTCGCCAGTTACTACGCTTTGCTAGAGATTCTAGTCTCGCTGTTTTTGGGCATTGCCACCCTCGAGGGGATATTCAAGAGCGCCAACGTGTTCACCGACTCGCACCACGCGCCCATGATTGTGGCGTCCTACGGCGCGACCGCGATTCTTTGCTTTAACACGATCCAGGTGCCCTTGGCGCAGCCGCGAAACATCCTAATGGGGCACTTTGTCAGCTCCATACTCGGTGTTTCCATTGACAAGTTGTTCAGGTTGAGTTCCGGCGGAGCATCGAATATATGGGCCGGGGGAGCGCTCTCGGTGGGCATCAGCAGCGTGGTGATGAGCCTCTTGAACTGCGTGCACCCGCCGGCGGGCGCCACTGCGCTCCTCCCGCTGGCGGACAAGCAGATTGCGCAGATGGGCTGGTGGTATGTGCCGGTGCACTTGGTGTCGTCCGCTGTGATGATCGGCGTTGCGTGTGGCACAAACAATGTTCTCCGGGTGTATCCTCAGTACTGGTGGCGGGCCAAGCAGAGGGCGAAGCCAGAGTCAGAGCCAAAGCCAGAGCCAAAGCCAAAGCCAAACAACAAGCCAAAACCAGGGGAACCGACCAACAAGCCAGAGTCTTTGACTGGCTCTCTGGAGGGTCCGGCCGGTCCACGTGAAAATCCGGCTCTCCACAATGGGTCCTTAAGGCGTCAGCTGAACGACGAGGAGCGGGCCATTGAGAATGGAGGAATTGGCAACAGAAGCACAGCTAGCAATGCCCATATGAAGGAAACCGCTTCTCCTGCCACACGCATCTCGGTTAAGTACTCCGGTGAAGCCCTCATGATTGAGCCCGGCTGTATAACACTTCCCGCGCTCGCTGGGCCCTCCGTTGCGCTGCTGCATCTCCCGGCGTTGCATGAGATTCATGATCAATTGTTCGGCGCCCAGTGCCGGAATTAGGGTTTGGGACAGCCGCCCACGCATGCGCGCGCGCGAGGATTTGCAGCGAAGATTACACGGTCGGGCCACGCACTAATCCCCGACGAAAAACCAGGAAGCACTAATAGGCAAGCGCAAGAAAGTTATTGGTCGGGAACGTTATAAAATGCTATGATTACGAAAGTATGTAGGCCAATACTTCTTGTTTTCAGTAGTGTGATATGGCAACCACAAACTTATGTAATGTTATGTGCCATGCTTTGTTGCTTGCCATGCCTTGTTGTGAGCCATCCTTGTGTGCTGTCGCTTCTTGCTGCGATGTTGGAGAGCTTGTGTTGCGAGCCCCGCACCTCTGTATATCCTACGAGCTCATGTTATGCGCTCGCGCTTCGTAGTATTTCAGTAAGGTTCCAGTGGCGCACTGCAGCGGCATATGCAGGACAAGCCGCCCGGAGGTGCGTCTGACGGCGCGTGCAGCGCAGCGGCTTGGACGGCGCAGCACCACAGAGGAACGGTTATGCCCCCGCCGTGGGTGTGTGCAGCCGGAAATCGTGCGGGAATGTATGCAGACCCCCCGGTCACTTGAATTCGGATGCAGCTCGGGTCACGTGGCAAACTACAGGGAAGCAATTGGACATAAAGGGGAAGACAAATTACTTGTGAATAAAATACGTTGGAAAAAAAACACGCGTCGCTTCGCACTCCTGAACAAATCAAATCTCTCCTTCATTTATTCCCTGTTATTATGAATTGCCAAAATGAGTTGCACGCTGCTTATTGCAGTTGCAGAGCCAATTACGCCGCTAATTATAGCGTGCTGTCAGCGGCAGGGCCTCTAACGTGCAAATCACGGGGCGCATCACATGTGAGACAGCAACCAAAACAGAAATTGGCTCGTGTGTGGCAGGGTTACCAATCTCAGGCGGGCCCCGTGCGAAGCAGGGCGGTCGCAGAGTGACTCGCTTCCTCGTCCGCCCGCCAGGTGCTTATCTAACCATGCAGGCGGGTGTGCAGGTGGGTGTGCAGGCGGGTTTGCAGTAGAAAGCATGGTCTATGCACCGATGCGCATGAGTGAAACCAAGTAGGGAGATGCAATGCTAGGAATGGCATTAAGCCAAATTGTTGGAAACAAGTTTGCTTGGAGTAGATTGCAATACAACACAAGCAATTCTGACTTCTTGATTTTTTTGCTTAGTATGTAGTTACACCACGGCTAGCTGTTTCACCGCTAGCGGTGATGTAACTGCATGAAACGTTTTACCGGCAGGCGCAGCACTCGCACTTTGTGCAAAACATGCAGGCGCGGGCGGAAACCCTAAAGCACAATTCCAGCGACAATCAAACCTTATTTGCGGCGGAAATCCAAAGGGCACTAGGCACTTGTTTTTCTTGTCAGCAATCTTCCTGGTAAGCGCTGGAGAACCACACACGAGCACAGAGTTGCAACCAAAAAACGCACTCACCGCGACCAGACTCCAACAGTCGAGCCCTGTTTCGTTTTTTCATTTACCCCTGTCTACTTTCTGCGTTGACCTGCGACCGTCCGTCGACCGCCGGATTCTGATCATCGCTAGTGACAAGTCAGCGACGAGTGGCAAAGAATCAAACTCGGTGACACAAAAGCCAGTGATAAAAGTTGGTGACAAGCGCCAGTGACAAGAGCCAGTGACAAGAGCTACTTACCAGAGAGACCGACTAGAGCCAGTGACCACACACAGCGTTGTCGATCTGCCCAGCCACTCTTGTTGCAAGTGAAATAGGGCCCCACTTGAGCGCCCCCAAAAGAACACCACACTCGTGCCACCTTCCCCGCACGATCTCTTCTCCAACAGTGTCGAAGTCCCCCACTCTAAAAACTTCATAACCGAGAGTCAAGGCCGTTGTACTTGTTGACAGCAACATCGAAGGTGATTACGCAAGGCATTGCACGTAACCCTTTTCCGCGACTTGCCACTGGACCGCATTGCTTCGTGTCCAGCCAGGCTTCAATTATACCATTGCATTTCTTAACTGCTCTGCTTAGGAGTGCTTACAAGTCATGAAGAGAACACTCCTGCCACCACCCCGCGTCAAGCGGCAAGACGTCACCCCACCACCGGGCCACCTTCAGCAGTTCTCCCGCACCCCCCAGCGAAACGCCAACATCCACCCGTTGATTGCCCTTGACTTGGAGATATCCGAGACATGGGCCGCCTGTGCCGCGGCGGCACTCACAATGCTGCAGCTCGAGACCGCACTTCGCTGCTGCCAGCAGGCGTTGGAAAAGGACAACGGCAACGTGCCGGCGTTGTGTATCTTGGCCAAGACGTACCGTCAAGACGGCCAGAAAAGTAGCAGCACGGCTGGCAATGAGAACGCCTTGCAGCTTTTGAACGAGGCGATCCAGGCTAATCCCCGCTTGCAAAGCGAGCCAAAGGTGTTGTACGAGCTTGCGCAGTGCCAGTTTGCGCTCCAGCTCTATGAGCCGTGCCATCAGACTCTCGAGCGGTGTATTTCCATAGACGACACGGACCCGAATGTCTGGCTCCTCACGGGAAAGACCCTCAGACAGATTGGGGCCACCAGACTGGGCATCAGAAACATGGCGACGCAGGCTCTCACGCAGGCACTTAGCAGGTTGAGCAAACCCCTCAACAGCGAAACAGCTGCTTTGACACGAAGCTGCCATGGCGAGCTCGCGGCGTTGGCATTGTCGGAGGGCAACCTTGACCTTGCCTCGAGAGAGCTCAACTTTACGATCTCTATCGCCCCCGCAATCACCAAAGAAGAGCAGCTTGCCGAGCTTCTGGCCCATTGGTGCACGCTCGCTGTCAAGAAAGAGGCCCGCGGTGATCCCACAAACGCTCTTCTTATTTGCGCCAACGCCGAGCGGTCTCTCGGCATCTACCCACGCCTCATGCTCACCGAAGCTTACTTGCTTCTCATGCAGCCGACTGCGGAACAAGCAGTCAAAGCCATCATGCTCTTGCAAAGCGTGATCAGTAAGACAGAAGACCCCAAGCACTACGATCAAAAGGACGGGGACTTTTTGCCGTTCTACTTACTCGGCACCGCCTATGCATTCATTGACGACCCGGCCAGCGCCTACGAAGCTTTCCATGTGGCATTATCGCGTGCCCCCGCGTTGCCGTTTCCCTGGTTGAGCGTGGGGGCTCTCTACTTGAAGTTAAACCAGCTTCCAGACTCCCTCGCTGCCTATAGCAAAGCGGCCAAGCTCAAGGAGGAGATCATCGGATACCCGGTGGTTGTTGTCACGTGGAAGGGGCTTGCCTGTGTCTACGAGAGATGCGACAAGCAATTCAGCGATGCCGCGAACGCATGTAGCAGGGCCGCACTGTACGCCAGGCTCGCGGGAGATCTCAGATCATGTCTGCAGTTGGAGCAGCGCTCTCACGCACTCCTTACTGCCTCCCGCGGCGAGTGTCCTGTGCCAAAATTGCAGGATCCCCCGGACCCTCCATTGCTGTTGTTGCGGGACCTTGTCTTGATGTCGGCCGAGGAGCGGATCTCGTTGGTCGGAAGACAGAACGCCCATTACCAGGCCGGCGAGCAGAGAGGCGCAGTGGCTTCGGGGCCGCCGCTCCAGCAGGACCCACGTGGTCTTCCCGTGCACACGCCGCAGCACAGGCTGCCGGGGCCCAACTACGCGCCGTTGCATCAAAGCCACCACCCACAGCACCAACAGCCGCACCCACAGTACAAGATGCAGAGGGGGCCGGACTCCCACGGGCCGCACGGCGTGCACACCGCCCACGGGACCCCTGTGTTATCTGGTCCTCCGCCATTGGGCTCGCCGCAGCACTTGCAGGGGCAGCATGGCGGTTACTACAAGCCGGGGCACGGAAGTCCTCAAGGGGGGCCGCGGTACTACAGCAACTATCCATGAACGATAGCTCAGCCCCAGCGAGGAACGAGTGGAGCGTTTGCAGTTACTGAGCGGGGACTTGATTGTCCACACTGCTAAGCATTTGCCAGACAACTTTTAGCATTGCACTGCTTGTACAGTTCAGTACTCTTGCACTTGCCAGACACCTCTCAGCAAGCACTTGCAATTGCTAAACTCTGACCTTGGTGGTCTTGAGCACTTTGCATTCCGGTGACACGCCCCAGGCTGCAGTACTGACGACAGTCTGGTTACAGAGACTGTCGTCAGCACTGCTTACAACAGCTGCTACTTTCCGTTATTGCTCTCCTTTCGCCTGGCCTCGCCGGCGGACTGCCCACTGCTTAGAAAACATTCGCTACAACATAGTTTCTTACTGTCAAAAATACCTCAACTATATGGCCCGTGCGGCTGCCCGTGTGGTCGCCCGCGCAGTCTTATGTATATTAATAAGGTGCTCTTTCAACATTCGTAGTTAGCCGTAGACTGGCGAAGCCAAACAGCTAAAGGGCTGGCTAGCCAACTTGAAACCCAAGCATTTTCTCATCACATGAGTGCTATTACTACAATTGCAACAGATCTGATTATGCTTCCTGGTGCTCTGTTGCACAAGATACAAGCACATACGTGTATTTCGCAGCACATACAAGTAATCATGCGCAGCTTACGGGCGGTCATGAGAATGCATTCTATCAAGTGTCACTGTCGACTCTGGATCGCTAATGGTTCAGCCGTGAAAGATGTTCGCGAAAGATACTCGCAACAGCATCCCTCCCGCACTTCGCTCTCGCTTGGTTGTATGATCGCATTCTGTGCAATGATGGCTAGTACAATGATAGTGGCTAAGTGGTTTTTGCGTCAGCAAGGTGGCCGGCACAATGAGAGCACAGTAACAACACCAGCAGAATCATGCTCCGTCACTCAGATACAAGGCCTCCTCCATGTTCCGCACTTCCGAGGTTCTCAGTGGCTGATCTCCCTCTCCGCGGTATGGTACGCCTTCAAAGAATTGAAAACACCACTGCACAACGCGGCGCCAAAGTAGACGTACCTGCTCACATCTAGACTGAAAACGTCGATGGTGTCAAAGACAAGGTCGCACCACGACTTGTTGATGGCAAGGTTCGTGATCATGATCTGGTGGTCAACTTGTGCCACTTCCTCGGTCACTCGCTTGGACGGTCCCGTGATGTGCAGCATAAGCTGTCTTCTCTGCTCCTGCAATTTCCACAATTTTTGATAGCCTATCTTCAATGCATAGAGGATATCCACCATCCAAATAAGCTCATCCGCGCGATCGACAATCCTCTTGAATCGTGGCGTTCTCTTCGCATTGAAAAAACCAAACTTGAAGAGAAGCCCCGTCTCGTCGACAACTCCATAGCCAGTGTCGATGACCGATGTGATAAAGGCGTCGGTAGCAAACAGATTATACGTCCGCTTTTGCACAATATTGGCAATATCCCTGCTGAGATTCACTAAACGAAACGGCGTTTTGCCGAAACGCAATGTCTGTCTGAAAAGAGAGAGTCCCAGGACGACCCCCTCGAATCTATCGACGTACTTTCTCAAAAACAAGAACTGAAGGTAAATCCAAAGAAACTTCAATTTCCGCTGCTCCCAGAGTTTAGTGACATTAACAAAATCGGTTAACAACTTAGGATTTTTCGTGAGTGTGTCCTGTTGAAACTCTTTCGAGTAATAGACAATGATCTTCAACGAGTACTGCGCGACTTTGGCAAGCGAGTTTTTTCCGGCCAACTCGCCCACCATTTTGTCTAAAACGGTGAATGCCGTGGGCTGTTTGTTCGACATTATATTGATAGATGGGGTCGTCCTGGTGTTGGTAACACTGTGATGGCGCCTCATGATGGCTGAAAATATTGGCCACGTGACCCAAAATGTTTTCCCACGTGACCTTGATTACGTCCTGGATGAGACCCACGATGCGGTGTTGGCAAGTTGCAATCGCCCGGCTGATTTTCTCTGTCACGTGCGCCGCCACGCTGCTGCATGCGGCCCGTGCAGGGCTAGTGCATGCATGCGGCGTTGCACCCCCCTTAACGCAAAAGCAACAACAGCGGCAGCAGGGCACAGCAAAGCCCAACTGTTACCCGGTACTGAAGGCGTCCGCGCAAAGCTTAAGGGAGCCACCGGTGTGGGAAGCGCGGCTAGCACCGCCGATCATCAGCGCAGGAGATCTTAGAAGCAAAGCTTAAGCAAGCAACGCAAAGGGCAGCTGGTAACAGCGAGGTGGCAACGCAGTAGCTGACGTATTTGGATTGTAATTGGCGCGTATTCGAGATAGACAGAATTCTGCTGAATCGAGCTTGCTGTTTCGTAGCCATTAGACCACTGTGTACAGCCCTAGTCGCAGAGCACATATACATCACATTGTTACCGCATAGTCAGTACATGCCACACTTTTAGGACTTTTGTGTTGCCGAGCTAAGCGAAGCGATTTGTATAGTGGCACTTTTCCTTCTGATCCTACTCTCTGCCGGCCGCTTTGCTGCTTGATTCGGAACAATTTACGAGAAGGGGCGCATCTGCAGACGAGTCGCCCCAAGATGTGCCCCAAAAAAGCGCCCCAGCTCGTCGGATGTGCTCCTTGCCGAAGCCGACAGATCAAGCAAAAAGTGTACACAGCATAGCATGATAATGTGAACACAAAACTATAACTACGTGCAAGCAAGATGAAACTGTGCACCACCAGAGGAGTGTGCGTTTTTATGATGGGTTCCTGCACCGCGCAAGCCTTGCTCTTAAGGTGAGACCAATTCTGGATTGGGGATTCCAGTTTCAGGCGTCTCGTTGAAGTCCACGAAAATGTCGCAGTTTTGCATGTGTCGAGGGGTTTGCCGCTTCGAATGTTCTGGGGCGGCTTCCAGAACACGCAAGTAGTGGAAGGCCTTGGCGAGCACTGAGGAGCACTGGCAAGACCAAGCAAAGCGGTGTGCGTTGTAACCCTTTAATAGCAAATCTGACATTCCTTTTCCCGTTTTCCAAATTATTACTGCATGTATGTCCAACACAAAATTGTCTAGCGCCCGCCATGTGGTACATTTCCTTTGTTCCACTCTGACAATGCAGGGCTTTTGGCTCTGCCTGAGACACCACTCCTGAGACACCGAAGGTAGCCCCGATCTAGCCCTGACGTGAAACATAAACTACCACTGAGCCAGTTTTAGGTTGGCCAGTTTATTGCACACTCGCCTGCGACGTGGCCAGTCGTGTTGCGAGGGGGCGCTGGCATGAGTTACGGGAACTTGCAAGGGTGACCCAGAAACTGGTCGTCTGTTGTGAGACACCGCTCCATTGAGTGATAAGCTACGCTGGTAACAACTTAGTTTGGGTTTTCTTGGTACCTTGCCAATAATTTCGGCTTTACTGGCTGTCATTTCTCCGCAACCCTCTCGCTTAGCTTACGACAGTGTTCACCTATACTACAATATTCACTTTTCAATGACTACGCCGCTCGCTGAAGATCAGGTGAGCACTCTTGTTTATATCTTTCCTTGCTTATTTTCTCAGATGCTTGTCTCTCATGCTCTGCCTCCCCTAAGCTCCATTCCATTCAAGCCTCCTACACCTATTGGATCCATGCATGTCTGAAAACAGCCTGAAGTGACTCTGTTGTCTCTGTGGTGCTGCGCTCAATGTTGTAAGATCCAATGGTCTTGGCTCATTTGGAATTGCAGGGAGCATCGTAGTTGAAGGACAAGAATAGAACTTGCCAGGAAACTGTACTCGGTTAAATGCAGCTAGGACTAGAGTTTCGTTGTTACTGGGCTCAGCAATTAATGACCATATTTCATTTTGTTGACTATTTTACATCCAAATTCCCGCTATTCAAAAGCTGCACTCTAGCTTTCCAGCTGCAAAAATTTGCGGTTTTGTTTCAGCGCAGCGCAGTTCCGCACCCCGCATTGTTCTGAAGGTGTCCCAATGAGTGTTTAAAGTAGGATGTACAGGTTCTTGCAAATCATATACCAAAGCGGAATGTCCTGCATCCCACCACTCGTACATTTGGGAGTGTCTCAGTTTCAAAGGCTAGCCATTTCCATAGCAGATCAGTGGAGATAGAAGAGTACCGTCCCATGGGTGTTTCGAAGTGGCTTGATTCTGTAGGTCCTTTGAGCCACCAACCAAACTTTAATACGCATTTCAAGCAAGCCGACGGCATTTTAACAACATTTCAATCATTAGATATCAGTATATTTGTGTGAATTACTGCACTTGTCTAGAAAGAAATTTACAAGTTGCAGAGCAATGGTTAGCCCCATGGGTCACCGTTGGAGACTTCCAAGCAGTGCATGGCTTGTGACAAGGCCTCCAAACAATACTACAGCGCTCCTTCAATTGGTCCAATTTGTCCTTTGTCTATAAGTACACCAGTCTTGCGCAACTATACGATGATGCTTTCCATCCTTCCTGCTTCACACCCACCTCGTCAACTTTAGGCTCCCCCCACATACTGCCTTGCTATATACCTGGCTCAATATCAGCGCTGCCATCTCGTGTGCTTTACCCATCTCTTTCACTTCATACTCGTCTTCGACACCACTTGCCCTATTGTTTTCTAATCTCCCTGTGAGACTCGCAATTGCTCCAAAGTCTTGCTTAGTGGGGGAGAACAATGAGATGGTAGTATGGTTTTTGGGGTCCTCAGAACTTATTTTGAGCCGCGCAAGCATGATCCGCAGTGAACGAAATGAAGTTCTGTTGGTAGATGTGACCACATTGAGCTGAGTGCTGTTGTTGGGCGTGAGAGTGCTGGTAGTGGAGTTGCGAAACAGAGGATTGTTGGAATTGAGAGTTGGTGACATGATGCTCTGGGGGGACACAATAGCTGGAGCTGTAGACATCTCTAGGCTCTGCTTGCTCAACTTCAATGGAAGAACCGGAGATTTGGTATCAAATGCAAAATTGTCCCCCTGACTTTCTAGTCCACTGTCGCTCTCACTGCTCAGCTCACCAAAGTAGAACTCGTCCTCCTCGGGAATCGATAAGAATTCATTTGAGCTAGTGTCACAGAAGCTGTTTAGCAGTGAGCCACTAGTGCTACCTTTCTTCCCACTGCCTCCTTCCCCCTTGTCTATGAGATTCTCTCGCTTGAAGTAATAGTTCCCATTACTCTGCAAGCTCTGTTCAAGACTCAGATAAGAGCTCGATGCCAGCAAGTCGACAGATCCCTTGCGGTCTGGGATTCGAGTTATTGGCACAGGGTTTGATATAAGTTTCCTTGGCTCACTGACACTGTTTGTTCGTGAGAGAGCTTTTTTAAATTTCCGGGAAAGATCGAGCGAGCTACCTTTTCCATTGTGGATCGCTAAGGAAGAGGACGAGGATGTAAGGCTCCTCACAGAGAAGAGCGAGTGCTGCGGAGAGGCCATCCTTTTTAAGGTAAGAGCCGTGAAAACCTTCTGAGCTGACTTCTTTGATTATCGATAGATGCCCACAAACCCCATCACTTATGTATTTCCGTGCTTTGCACTAGCTCCCGATGTCAAACAAAGACCGCCACATTCATGCATGCTGACGCACGGCCAGCTCCTTGGAGGCGGAAGATCCACCAATTCGACATCGAATGACAACCACGGAACCTCTTCATCAAACTGAATATCAAGTAACTTGAAATACAATCTTTACAAGACTTTTGCACTCATAACTCGTTACTCGCTTGTAACCTCTTTTGAGAAATACCCGCCTCTTCCTTAGGCACTTGTCACGTGATTTCTCATGAAACACCTCTCAAACGGGTCTTGTAATCTACCATGCTGGGGCGCCTATCTGCAACTTAGATCGATCCTAGCAAGTGGTAGCTTTTTTTGGTTCACTCTATGTATTCGTTTTGGTTTGTCATTTCTTCTTGCGCAATCCATGGGAAGTTATAGATGGATGCCCAGCGCTGAGCTCAAAGCGCGTATGGAAGCCAAATGAGTTGGTTCGACTCATTTATACTAATCGGCTTGCCCTTTTCGTGCTTTTTATTGTAAACCGTGGTCAATGGTGAGCCGCTACTTTACCTGGCAGATAACATAAAGTGCCAACTACTTACTGCTTTGTGCATCACTCTATCGCACAGTGTTGGCTAACTACCTGTCAAAAGTACTCCTTTGAGAAGCCCCTAATGACTTCCTCAGTATTTTCATTGGCCATTCCATCTAACGACTGCTCAAATCTCTCAAAGAAAAGCTCACTGAAACCACCTTTTTCTCAATATTTATGGCGCCCCCGGTCAACACTCAGGCAAACTTATGTCTTATCAATTTGCTTGATGGATTATATTTAAATTGTTCAGTAAGAAGCCACGAATCTTCCAAGCGAAACCTGGCAAGTCTAGCTTTCCTATCAAGGTCAAAGTAAAGAAAAGAGGAGAAGGAAGTGTAAGTCTGAGAATGACGGTGTAAGACTGGAATCGACGGAGTAAAACTTAGCACAACGGTGTAGGCTTGAAAATAAAAGTATCATGCCGTTCGCTTGTGTGGATAACTAACTAGCGTGGGAAAAATTATTGCACTCATGGATCATTATCCTAATCTATTACAGTGCCGATCTGCAGGCTCAATATATGTAGAACGTGTTTCAACGAAATGCAATAAATCCGCACCCATAAATTGAAAGGAAAACATTCAGCAGCTGATGAAGCGTCCTCTTCTATTAGTTACCTGCTGGTCAATGGGGGCGTTCTTTGCATGCACCCTTGGATATGCCTGACATGCAGCCGGCAACATGGACCTCAGAACATCCAAGCTACAGATCAGCACAGCCAGTTCTAAAAAAAGGGTTATGCTAACATTCAGGTGGCCCGCAATTGGGCCTATACAAGCCACCGTGCAACACAGAATTATTTCTGACTCCCTGTTGTACTCCAGAGCTTTAATTACAATCTGTCTCGTCTCATCTCGTCAATTCGTCTCACTCTATCATATCTCTCTATATAACTTCGTAGCTCTTATTTGTCTGAAACAGCATCGCCGAGCATGCCGCAATGCGTCATCAGGTTGCAATTGGTCATCGGCAGGAGCCTGTGCGCTGCTTATCAATCAGCACTGATCTCCAGCCCTGCTCACCAACTGGCGTTACACCACATTGGCCGAAAACTGCTTGTCGCACCACACAGGCCTCGCCAATATGATGCTCACTCGAGGTTAGCAACCGCCTTCCCGAGTCCCGGCGGATACCCCTCCTTTGTCTTCGGCGCACAGTCGCACCACTGGCTCTTGTCGACCCCGCTCATCGCCAGAGGGATGTGCTGGCCGCAGCCCTTCCACGTGGCCTTTCCACACAAATCACAAGGAGTAGACATGCACATGTTTGAATATTTTGAATGTTTAGTGCTTTACTGAATTGCGGCAGATAAGATCAGGCGGCTCTCTCTCTTTTATATGCGATGCCTTACCGGGTAACCGCGGATGCAAGCAACGGCTGTCAAAGCCCGGAACAGTCGTTCGAAGGCCGACGGAGGTCTTCTTTTAAGATTCTCTAACTCTGACACGGGGATTGGTCAGCATTCGTGTACACACATAAGCAATGTGCAGACACAAAACAGAGAGCGTCATCCATTGGCGGAGCTTATAACACAGAGTCTAGGATTCTCGTGGGGTTCTTGGGGAGCCAAGCTGGATGCCAAACTGGATGCCAAACTGAATGATGCACTCTGATTACGATCACCCAAGAATGCTGCGATGTTTGAATTGCCCTACCCCCCTAGTTTGCCTTGCTTAGTTTTGTGTGCACTGGTAGAAGTCACGGAGGCTTTGAATCTTGGTTTTCTGCGAAGGGATCTCAAACTTGGAGCTGTTACTCACACTGAACTGAGATGTGCCGCCCGCCAGTGCGGTCCCTCGCCGATGCTTATCGGGCTCGCCAGCTTACAGAAAAATCTATACATAGAAAGGTAAACAGTATTCGAGTGGCAACGTGACAAAGTGGCCACTTGGCAAAGTGCTGGATTCGTGGCATGAAGGGGCCAATTGGAATCCACTAATGATCAAGAAGGTGACCATGTAGGAGAACTGTATTCCAGCAAAGCTCTCAGAAGCATGGCTGCATCGCACTGCATGGTCTTGGACCCGGGTCACGTGAGCTGCGGTTGAACCTTTTTAGCCATGGACCAATGGAAGACAGTAGAAGAATAAGCGACAGAGAGAGAAGTAAACTTTCGAATATCAGTCGACACAAATAAATCAAAAAAAACACGCCCCTTGGAAAAACTTTTTTTGGTTATTAACAGAACTCGTAGTGTGTATGTGCTGCTCAGGACTGCTAGTGGGCTCGCAGTGCTTTGGCCATCGGCTATGCATGTCACCTGACCTACCCCACACCCGAGCCCGGAGATGCCTAACCAAGTTCCTAGTTTCGTCAGCTCAACCCCACACCGTCTACTCTTCTTATTGTCTAGCAATGTTGAAAAGAAGCATGAGCACGATTTCGAAGTTCCCGTACCCAACTGCCTCCGAGGAGAAGAAGTTCTTTAAGCAGCAAGTGGCTGGGATCCAAGAGTGGTGGAACAGTGACAGGTACAAGGGAGTGGTGCGGCCCTATTCGGCAGAGGAGGTGGCCCAGTACCGGGGGACATTACTAGAAAGCTACGCGTCGTCAACGCAAGCCGACAAGCTCTTCTCGTTGCTCAGAGAACGGAAACGGCAGGGCCTTCCGGTCCACACCATTGGCTCGATCGACCCTGTGCAGATGCTGCAGTCGGTCAAGAACCAGGAAGTCGTGTACATTTCCGGCTGGGCGTGTTCGAGCGTTCTCACAACCACAAACGAGGTGTCTCCCGACTTTGGCGACTATCCCTACGACACTGTCCCGAACCAGGTCGAGAGAATCTTCAAGGCCCAGCAGATGCACGACAAGAAGAGCTGGTTCCAGCATTTGAAGCAGAGCACGCAGCAAGGCTCTCTGGCGAGCACCAGAGTCGACTATCTTCGGCCGATCATTGCGGATGGCGACACCGGGCACGGTGGCATTGGCCTGGTCATGAAATTGGCAAAACTCTTTGCGGAGCGCGGCGCGGCGGCCGTGCACTTTGAGGACCAGTTGCATGGCGGGAAGAAGTGCGGCCATTTGGCGGGGAAAGTGTTGGTTCCCACGAGCACACATGTGCAGCGGTTGGTGGCCGCCCGCTTGCAGTGGGACATCATGGGGCTGAGTAACATGTTGATTGCCCGGACAGACTCCGAGCTGGGCAACTTGTTGAGCAGCAGCGTCGACCCCAGTGATCACCCATTCATCAAGGGCGTCATCAGCAGAGACGTGGAGCCGCTCAATGCCGTGAGATTGCGCACCCCGCACGACAAGTTGATTGAGGCCGAGGACGCGTGGTTGGCCAGCACTGAGTTGTACACCATTGGCGACGCCATAGAGAAGTACTTTATTGAAAACGATTTACACCACAAGTTGGACGCTATCAGAAAAGACATCAGGGGCAAGTCGCTCTGGGAGATCAACAGGTTGCTAGCGTCTGACAAATATCTTGGCCCAGCCAACAGCTTTTACTTTGATATTGACGCCCCTAGAACGAGCGAGGGCTACTACATGGTCCAGCCGGGCATCGATGCTGCCGTGAAACGGGCCCTCGCCTTTGCTCCGTATAGCGATGCGGTCTGGTTGGAGACCAAGACGCCGGATTTAGCCTACGCCCGGAGCTTTGCCCAAAGAATCCTCAAGGATTTTCCCGACAAGATTTTAGTTTACAACCTCTCGCCCAGCTTCAACTGGTTGGCGCAGGGGTTTACTAACGACGATCTCAAAAGCTTTATCTGGGACATGGCCAAAGCGGGGTTCACTCTTCAGTTAGTCTCGTTGGCCGGGTTGCACTCCAACGGACTCAAGACCTGGGAATTGTCTCAGCGTTTCAAAGATGAAGGCATGTTGGCCTATGTCGAAGAGGTCCAGCAGCAGGAGAAGCAGAGCGGGACCGATATTTTGACCCACCAGAAGTGGAGCGGGGTGGAGTTGTATGACGCGATGGTTAGCACTGTGATGGGGAGTAGTCAGACCACTGGAGGCGGGAAGGAGTCTACGGAGGGGCAGTTCAAATGAGAGCAGTGGCGAGCGTCAGGCAGTGGCGAGCGTTAGCGAGACGCTGCGACGTGCAAACTCTTTACTTTGTGTGCAATTTGCAAACTCTGTGTGCAATTTCCCTAGCCCTGTGTTGAACATTCAACGCCTTGTGCTCTGTTAGTGATTGTTCAGCAAGAAGTGACACTGTGCGAAGTGCGTGTCGCAGCAGCCTGACTTCGTCGGTGGCTACTCACCATCGTCTCTTTTTTGCCACTCCTAAGAAACATCCGCCAAATTTTGACACTCATACATTGTGATATACTTTTCTTTGAAGCCCCGGCTTGCGCCGTGATTGCAGTCGGTTACTGAGAGCCGCCACCGGGTGCTGCAACATTGGCTGGTGTTCTTTTACGTCTGAGCACTAAGATGATAGTGTCCGTATCTGGCAGGCTAATTGAACAAGCAGCGCTGGTCATAGTGAGTAATAAATATTCTAAATAAGTGATGTTATCTTTCTAAGGATTCAGTCGAGGCGCCAAGGGTACTACACAGCACTACTAATAAACAAACACGAAGAGTATTGTGTACTAACAAGTAGAGTGCGCTAAGAAAGGCATGACCATAGTTTTGTCCTGGGAAAGCACTTGTGTTTAGATGAATTCCATTACCGTGCACTGTGGTGTACTGGTACAGTGCTAGAGTAGTATAGTACACTACACAGTCGATAATGCACTTGCCAGACTTTAACAGCGTTGTCAGTACATTGGCCAGCGCACCACAATGCATTGCTGCACTACGTTCAGGATAACTGGAATATAATTAACGTCCTTGTGTTCTGAATCTCCTAGAGAGGATAGGCTGTGGCGCCGTCTCAAGCACTGCGCAGTGCACCAGTGACAAGCCTCTTCAGTGTTCTGCTAACGATAAACACTCGCAACCTCATGAATTCTTCAGTGTACTGCTCAGTGCCCTGTGGTAAACAACTCAACAAACTCATCAACGTCCATCTCGTCCAACCGTCCCCCATTCACCGCCTTCAACACCTTCTCCACTCTTGGACTGCCCTTCCCGAAAAACTCCTCAATGTGGTGCTCGAACTTACTCATCAACAACGGCTTGCCCTCTTCTCTGCGGCGGCGGTGGCCAACAGGATACTCAACCTTGATTGGGTCAAGCTGTGTGCCATCATTGAGGGTGGCAACTAAGGTATTGCCAATGCTTCTTTTCTCCGGGTCATGGTAGTCGGCCGAGAACGCCTTATCCTCGACACAGTGCATCTTGTCGCGCAACTCGTCGATTTTTGGATTGCTGGCAATACTGTCCTGGTAGTGGTCGGCCTCCAAGTTGCCATAGAGCAATGGAATCGCCACCATGTACTGGATGCAGTGGTCGCGGTCGGCGTAGTTGTGGAGCGGCCCCTTCTTGTCAATGATGCGGAGCGCCGCCTCCTGGGTCTGGATCTCAATGCTCTTGATGTCGTCTGCGGTCTTCCCGAGCTTGTCCAACTGCTTCTTGAGAGTCACAGAAGCCTCCACCGCGGTCTGCGCGTGGAACTCCGCGGGGAATGAGATCTTGAACAACACGTTCTCCATCACATACGACCCGTAGTCTCTCTGGAACTCAAAGGGCTTCCCCTTGAAAAGCACATCGTAGAACCCCCATGTTGGCGCGCTGAGCACGGACGGCATTCCCCTCTCGCCGTTGCTCACGTGGTACGCCAAGTTGACTGCCCGGTAGCAGGCATCGCCAGCGGCCCACGATTTGCGCGACATCGTGTTGGGCGCGTGTCTGTAGGTTCGCAAAGACTGGCCGTCGACAAAGGCGTGACTCACGACGTCGAGGGTCTGGTCGTAGCTCAATCCCATGAGCTCGGAGACCACTGCAGCAGTGGCCACCTTGACAAGCACCACGTGGTCGAGCCCGACTCGATTGAAAGAGTTCTCCAACGCCAAGACTCCCTGGATCTCGTGGGACTTGATCATGGCCAGGAGAATGTCAGAGACTTTGAAGATGTGGCCGCCCTCGACTCGGGACTCGCCGCTCGCTCCGCTCTTCTTCAACCGCGTGAGGTAATCGGTGACCGCCAAGATGCCCCCAAGATTGTCCGAGGGATGGCCCCACTCGGCCGCCAACCAGCAGTCGTTGAAATCCAACCACCGGATCACTGTGCCAATGGCAAACGCCGCGCGGATCGGGTCCATCTGGTGGGACGTGCCAATCACCTTGGCCCCATTGGGGACCACCGTCCCCGGAACAGTGGGGGCAATGATTTTCTTGACATTTTCATACTTGAGCGCCGCCAAGCCACAGCCCACGGTGTCAATGAGACAGAGACGTGCTGTGTCGGTGGCAAGCTTCGAGTCAAGCTTGTACTCGTGGACATACCCAGCAATGTCCTGGAGGACCTTGTCGTAGTCGGGGCGGTCGTTCGCGGTGTTGATAGCAGCAGACATTGCCAATGGGGAGGAGGAGAAGTTTCTGAGCGCGGCCCGTCTTGATGCGCTTGTAGCAATCTGCTGCTTGAAACTAGCCAACATTTTGCAAACCACAGAGAGCACACCCGCCCATTATATAAGGACCCGTCAGGGCTCTGTCCCATTGCCGACTCGGACGCAGGCGGCTGCCGCCCGGCTATGCGCGCATGCGCCTACCATGCGCCTACCCCACACTGCAAAGGTACGGCAACGGCAACGGCCCACTAGGGCGATCACTCTAGCCGGGATCAAAAACTGTTTTGCGTTGTTTTGCGGGTGCTTTGAGAGGCCCATATATAATATAATATAGTTTAAGAGCAGCCCAGCAGCCCGGCGTTTTTCTGTCTTCTTCTGTGCTGCCTGTGCTATTCTGCTTTTATTAGACTTTTGCCTCGCTGCTTGGCTGCTTGCTGGGCCATTCCCTATCGCTTGACACCTGCATACGTCAGGTCCCCACCTCCCCCCGTCCGCCAATCCCCAGAGTCTGAAAACAAACGCTTTAAAACATCCGAAGCCCTTCCTACTTTGAAACATCTGAAGCCCTTCCTACTTTAAAACATCCGAGGCCCTCCTACTTTAAAACATCTGAAGCCCTTCCTACTTTGCTTCCACCGGCTACCGAAATGCTCTCGTTAAAATTGGCAAACATACGGCCATCTCTCAGTGGGGCCAGCCTCAACTGTGCAGCATTGTCTGTCATAGCTACTGTCAAAGCTACTGGCATTGCCTCACGCCATGCCCTGACCCTCAAGGAAACACTCAAAGAAGTCATTCCCGCGCGCAAAGAGCAGTTTTTGGACGTCAAAAAGAACTATGCCAACAAGTCGCTTGGGGAAATCAGTGTCGCCCTGACCATTGGCGGAATGCGTGGAGCTCCGGTGCTCTACTGGGAGTCGTCTCGGGTAGACCCAGACCTCGGCGTCACTTTCCATGGGTCAACTATCGAGGAGTGTCAAAGACTGTTGCCCCATTCGAAGTACGAAAAGGACAGCAGCTTGTCCGAGTTCCTTCCGGAGCTGATGTTCTGGTACCTTCTCACTGGCAAGAAGCCAAGCCAAGAACAAGTGGACGGATTCTCCAGAGAGCTTGCCGACCAGGGAGACTTGCCGGAGTACCTCCTCAAAATCTTGGACTCTCTCCCGGCCTCGCTCCACCCAATGTCTCAGTTGTCGATTGGCATCACTGCTCTCAACAACCAGTCATCTTTCGCCAAGGCGTATGAGAAAGGCGTGTCGAAGCACGACTACTGGGAGTATGTGTATGACGATGTGGTCACGTTGCTTGCCAAGTTGCCAGCAATGATTGGCAGGGTGTATCAGAATACCTACAAACTGGACTTGGCTCCGAAGAATGATTTTCTCGGCTCCCTCGACACGTCCAAGGACTGGTCGTACAACTTGGCCAGCTTCCTCGGGATGACCAAGAGCCACTCGCTCAACATCCAGAATTTTGACGAGGAGAAATCGTTAGACTTTGTGAACTTGGTTCGTTTGTATTGCGCCCTCCATGCTGACCACGAGGGAGGCAACGTCTCTTCTCACACTACCCACCTCGTGGGCTCCGCCCTCAGCGATCCATACCTCAGTTACTCCGCGGGAGTCCAGGGATTGGCCGGGCCGCTTCACGGGTTGGCAGCCCAGGAGGTTGTGAGATTTGTCTTGGGCATTAAGGAAGCGGTCAACGTGGAGTCTGCAGACGCTGAAAAGCAGCTCTCCGAGTACCTTTGGTCCGTGCTCAAGTCTGGGCGCGTGATTCCTGGCTACGGTCACGCGGTTCTCCGCAAACCAGACCCGCGGTTCGACGCGATGCTCAAGTTTGGTCTCAACAGAGAATCAATCAAGAACGACCCGAACTTTGAGATTGTCCATAAGTTGTCTCAGATTGCCCCATCTGTCTTGAAGGAACACGGCAAGACCAAGAACCCCTACCCGAATGTCGATCTGGGCTCTGGCGTCTTGTTTTACCATTACGGCCTCAAGGAGACGTTGTTCTTTACTGTGATCTTTGCGGGCAGCAGAGCGTTTGGGCCGTTGAACCAGTTGGTCTGGGACAGGGTTCTTGGGTTGCCGATTGAGCGGCCAAAGAGCTACGACTTGGCGACCATCAGAAACTTGGCAAAATAGCACTGGCAAAGCTAAGGAGCGGTGGGTTGAAGTCTGAGAGCTGCTAGTGGCGCCTGAGAGCTGCTATTGGGGCCTGAAAGTTGCTATTAAAATGGGCTTGACCAGTGTTCGAAGCAGCACTGCTACTACTGAGCCCTGCTAGATGTTGACTGTTAGCATGTGATGCCCACCTGATGTATAAATGTGAAATGAAGCACGGTTTTGTCTGCTGTAGTTGTCTAACCACCATTAGTGTATGTCATTACGTGCCAGAAATAAGAGCTATTGGCCTGTCCACTGGGGCACACATGTCTGACTGTTTGAGCATAGTCTTGCAGTGAGAAATTGCAATACACTTCACAAGTGTACGGCGTCATGATGAAGAGCCTCCCGCTGCTAGTCAATGTACCCAATATCGGTTCGTTCATTATACACTACTATACACGGCACCATGGTGCCCAAAAATGCCAAAGGTGCCCAAAGACAAGCCACTCCTTTGCAACTAACAAGCAGCACTGTCTCGCTAACACTCGCCAGCGACAACGCCAGTGCTAACGCTCGCCGGCACTCGTCTCTTGATTGAGCAGCTCATCATCAACCTCCATGTCCAAGTAGTCCTGAGTATACCGCCGGGCCAACTTCTTGATCGGCGACCGCTCGAGGTGGGTGTTCAGCTTGGGCAACGCAAACTTCAACAGCGTCGGCGGCAGCATCTGGCCAAGAGTCAGGCTCAGCGAGTTGAACATCAGGGCATCGGCTTCCTGGGGGATTTGCGGGGTGGAGTCTGTGTTGTCCTCTTGTGGCTTTAGTTTGATTGGCGAGAACTTCAAGTAGGTGAGCTCGGGCGTCTTGGGTATGTCATCCGGCGAGTCATCCAAATCAAGCTGGTCAATGAGATTGCTCAGTTTCCGGCGGGGCGTCGCTGGGCTGTTTTCTTTTCTCTTTTTCATGGGCGACACCTTATACGGACTGATGCTTTTCCGCTTGCTGTTATTGTCCATCGTGAGGGTCCCCGTGTTCTGCTCTATTATGGAGGAGAGCCCCGCATTGAGCTCAATAGTCGACGACTCTGCCTGCTTCAGCCGGTCCGCAAAGAGCATCGAGATTTCGTTGGGCGGTGGCGGGCTTTCGGCAGACGCCTCCTTCTTGTTTTCAGCTCCGCTGGCCCTATACTTGTGGATCAGCTCACTGAGATCCACCGAGTCGCCGAGAATCAGCCGCGAAAGGTCTGACTCAGGCTGCGTGACTTTGGCAGTGGCAGCTATTTCTTGGAGCGTTGAGCTCTGGGATGTGAGATCGGCCGCCTCCTTCTGCTTAGCCTTCCCGCTGGCAGCCCTCTCCCGCCTCTTCTGAACCTGGATGTTTACATTCAACGAGTTCTCAAAGAGGTTTTTCAAAAAGCGAGTGTTATCGTTGATGTCTCTCGAGTTCTTTTGGTGCCTCAAGAGAACAGGCACCAACCGGCTTGTGATTAAGGAGTTGCACGCGTCAATGTTGTAATGGATAAGGGAAAGCGTCTTGGAAATCTCCTGGTCCACCATCTCCACAGCAAGGATCTCCTCCTCAAGCGCAAGACTCTCATTCTCGCTGCTCCCCACCACGCTTTGTCGCTTAACAGAGTCAAAGATGCTCTTTCGTTTGGACATTGAAATAATCAAGGCTTATAGTTTCAGTGAGATAACGATCTTCTGGCTGTCCCCGCCTCTTCTGACTCTGCATGCAACCCTTCCAAACGTTACGGACGCGTGCTTTTTTGGATCACGTGCGCCGCGTTTTTCTGCCATCTGGAGTTTTCCAGATCAAAAAGTGTCTAACGTTTAAGTCTAAAAGAGGCAACATTCTTCTGGTCCACCTAATATAATATGATCAGGCTTGCCGGAAATCGCAACTCCCGGGTCTTGGGGGTCACCCTCTGCCTCTTTGCGTTTACCCTCGTGTTCTACTTCACCCTGTCGCTGTCCCCGCTGTACCACGCCCAGTTGTCGGACGCCACGTTCATCCAGGCCGCCAAGGAGAAGGCCCAGACCTTGGTCGGAGGCGCCAACAGTGCGGACTACACCAAGCAGAAGTTGGAGTCGGTTGCTGACTCCAAGGGGGCTTCCAACGGGGCCAAGGCGGTTCCGAAGGCGCCAGCTGACATCGTCGAAGATGTCCTCGATGCTGACGTCAAGCCCGACGACGCCGACTTCCCAAAAAACGAGCCACCGAAGCCGCCTTACCCAAAGTCGCCAAGCAACAAGCAGGACACCAAGAACAAGCCGAAGGTGCAAGCCGACAAGGCGTTTTCAACTGGTGAGCAGCTTAAGGATGGCGTTGCCAAGGGTTACAAGGGCGACGCGAGCCAAGGCGACGCCAAGCTTGACTCGTCAGTTGACGCTATCGGGTCTTCTTACGACTCCTCGCTCAGCGCCTCGGCTGGCAAAAAGTGCACCGCCAAGCCGGAGTTTGTTGTCATGATCGACGCCGGCTCCTCAGGATCGCGTGTCCACGTCTACGAGTTTGATGTCTGCTACTCCCCACCAAAACTCCTCAAAGAAGAGTTCAAGATGCTCAAGCCGGGTCTCTCATCGTTTGACACCGACACCGTGGGTGCGGCCAAGTCGTTGGATCCGCTTTTGAAGCTTGCCGTCGAAACTGTTCCTGAGGAGAACAGAAAGTGCACTCCCGTGGCGGTCAAGGCCACCGCTGGTCTTAGACTTTTGGGTGAGGAAAAGAGCAACGCCATTCTTAAGGAGGTTAGACGCTACCTTGAGGAGGACTGGCCGTTTGCTGTGGTCGACGGCGATGGAATCTCCATCATGGACGGTGCCGACGAAGGTGTGTACGCATGGATCACTGCCAACTACCTCATGGGCAACATTGGAAGCAAGGACAAGACCCCTACTTCTGCGGTGTTTGACCTCGGCGGAGGCTCGACCCAGATCGTTTTCGAGCCACATTTTCCCGTCAACGAGAAGTTGCAGGAAGGCGACCACAAGTACGAGCTCAGCTTCGGGTCCCGTGATTTTGAGCTTTACCAGTTCTCGCACCTTGGTTACGGGCTCATGGAGGGAAGAAACCTGATCAACGGATTGATCATTCAGGCTGCTCTTAAGTCGAAGAGCGTTCCTAAGGGTCTTGCTCCGGTTGACAAGAGCACCAAGGAGGCTACTGCCGACGTCGTCTCTCCATGTGTTGCTCCGGGCACCACTGCCAAGAACGTCAAGGTCAAGGTTGACGGCGAGACTTACGTTGTCAACTTTGTTGGTCCTGAGCTGGCTGCTGGTCCGCAGTGCAGATTCCTTGCCGAGAAGGTCTTGAACAAGGACCTCGAGTGTAAGCTGCCGCCATGTTCTTTCAACGGTGCGCATCAGCCATCGCTTGTCAAAAACTTCTTGGCCTCTTCTGATATGTACGTCTTCTCTTTTTTCTACGACCGCACCAACCCACTCGGGATGCCATCGTCGTTCACTCTCCAGGAGCTCACTGATCTTGCCAAAACGGTGTGCAACGGCAACAGTTTCTGGGCCCTGATGCTTGGTGCGACCGAGGGCGCGCTTGAAGAGTTGGAGAACGAGCCGCTCTACTGCCTTGACTTGTCGTTCATGGTGGCGATGTTGCACACGGGATACGAGATTCCGTTGAGCAGAGAGCTCAAGACGGCCAAGACGATTGCGGGGAACGAGTTGGGATGGTGTTTGGGTGCCTCGTTGCCTTTGTTGGACAAGAAGGGGTGGAAGTGCAAGGCGGTGGCCTAAACAGCAGCTCACAAGCACAATTAGCAGCAGACCACTTCGTGGTCTGCTGCGACGGCACATTGTACTGTTAAAAGCAGCGAGTCACCGAGTGTGGTGCTGCAAAACTGGCAGTGCTCCTGCAGGCATAGCAGTTCATTGGTGTACATTCAACATTGATTTCATTTATTAGATAGCGTAAGCTCGGTACTATAAGGAGTCATATATGGCAACGAAGTGGCGAGTGACAGTTTCAATAGTTGATATAAGAGACTATAATCACGTCACGCTAGACTCGGCTACTCTGGTCGCTCAATCAGAGAATTGCTGTATATTGTGCAGTATACTTCCATGGGCCAAAAAAAAAAAAGTTTTTTTTTTTTAATTATTTAGTATTTGGTATTTGGTATTTAGTATTTAGTATTTAGTATTTAGTATTTAGTATTTAGTATTTAGTATTTAGTATTTAGTATTTAGTATTTAGTAATATGTTTGTATATTGGTAGTATTTTGTAGTGTATCGTTATTATTTTGTAGTATGGTGCTGTTATTTTGTAGTATATTTTCTATATCCGGTGGATAGCTGCGTGGCAACCCACAGTGTCCCCGCCGAATATTGAGTCGCCGCCGCGACTCGAACCTGTTGCAACTCTCACTTGCAACCTACCACACTGGTTCTCCCTACCACTAGACTAGCGGGCCCACTAGTAAATACTTTGTTTTTCAACGGGGTATGTGCTTCCTTGCTCTGTGCAAGCACGTAGATTTTCCTTCATCATGCATCATGCAGTGGGGCATTGAGCAACGGACCACTGGGATGCTGCGATGGACACACTTTGCAGTAGCTCATTCGATAACGTATATTTGTAAAGTACCAAATTCCAGTTTATGAACAGTCTTACCTTGTTACCCTGTATTTATATGTCATATTGTGCGTAGTTTTGAGTCTTAGCAGTAAGGAGCACACAGCAGTAAGCTGCTGAGAAGCTGTTGAGCGGAGTAGTAACCTCCCCTACGTGAAATTGAGATGTATTTCATGACACTGCTCTTTGAAAATGTATTGGCAGTTATGATACTGCACTTTGAAAATGTATCGACAGTCAATAGAGTAGAACTTCCCTCTATCTAAGATAAGACGTGTCTGACTCCATATGCTCCTTCCTACACAACGCCCATAAAACTCTCTTACTTATTATTTAGCCATAATTATCTTTTTGGAGTCGAGCGCCCACAGATTTGGCCATGCCGAACTGAATTTGTAGCGCATCAGTTGAGCCATTGCGCTGTGTGTTGTCGTTCAAATCAATGGCACTTGCAACCCGATACGCTGAGTGCTACATCAAATCATCATGCACATTCGCAAACCCGTTCAACACCTTCTCCGTCGCGCTAACTCCGTCCGCCAAGGTCCTCACCAACAATCTCCCCTGCTCATCAACTAGCCTACTCCCCGTCAACACAAAATTGTTCCCCTCAAACGCAAACAGATTGTTGCTCGTCACCAGGGCCAGGTTGTAGTCAAACAAGCCCAAAATGGAGCCGCTCGGCTTGATAGGAGACACAGAGTAGCCGGAGCCAGACAGCGAAGATGCAGAGCCGGAAAACACCAGCAGCTGCCGGCGACGCGGTTTGTTCTCCGGAATGTCAAGGCTTCCTTTGTTTCCAATAGCGGGGTCCTGCTTCTTGAGTTTTATCTCGTAATCGGAAATCTCCCTGGTGCCCACATTGACAAGCACCGTGCGGGATATGACACACTCTGCATCAGGCAGAGAATTGCGCAAACACAGGTCGATGTAGTTGTTATGAAACAAGTCCTGCTTCATCGCACCCACGATCTGCTGCTTCACTCCCTCATCCTTTCTAACGGCTTGCACTGCGAACTCCGGAAGAAAATCCGGAGAAAAACTCACAAGGGGCGGCAACTCAATGCTCTTAGACGAGAGCAGAGTAGTGGAAAACTTCACACTTCCCCCGTCTAAGCTGCTTTGTTTCCCTGCAAGTGCCTCAATCTCATTCTCGGCCTTCAGTTCGCTCTTCCAAAGAGCGCCAGGGCTTCCGACCTCAAATCCAAAGCTGTATTCGTCATTACTCAATGATTCCAACGAGACTTCGTTTGCCTTTGTCAGCGCATCGTACTTGGTCTCAAGTTTACTTGTCGAAAGTATTTGATTCACGCCCCGCTTTGTCTCTTTGCCATTCTCCATGAGAAACAAGGTGCGCAGCAACCCACTGCCCTCCTTGCTCTCTCCACCGCTATCTCTTCGCTCCCCGATTTTAACTCTTTTGATCAGAGTGGTGGTTCTTTCGAGCAAATCAACTTTGACGCCCTTCCGGTTGGACGCCCTGATACTCAGCTGGGTCAAGTCGGCAACCAGCAAGGTCTTGACAAGTCGCCGGCGGGGGTCAAAGCTCAAATCTTCCGCGGTCAACAGCGTCGCCAGCCCGCTTCGCCCACCGAGAGGCAGCTCAAACTCACTGCTCTTCATCAGCAGCGCCTCCAGCAGCGACTGTACGCTTACGTAGTCGCATCGGGTGGTCTGGGTCAGCGGAATCAGTTTCGGCAGCGACAACGAGAGACCTCTAGATTTCGAGACGAGGGGCAGAGGAGGCGCAAAGCCATAGGCCAGTGGCGTGGGCGGTCTTGCTAGCGTCCCGGAATTTTGCCTCGTCTTTGTCTGGAATGTTTCAAGTTCCAAATGCGGCTTCTTGGGTCTGAGCAATGGGTACTCAGTGCTGTCGAAACTGACATCGCAATCCAGGGAAAGATTTAGCGAGTTGTCAAAGCTCGTGTTGCTTGGTTTTTGCTTGATGTCGGGCGGGGTGTCAGCAGTGTACTGCTTTTCTAACTTGGTATACTTTGCTTGAGACACTATCTCCTTCCTGAACAAGACGCTTGGCAAAAAGCTGGCAATGATAAATAAAAGACTATTCAACACAACCTCATTTTGGGCAGCTAAGACTAGCCGCACCACCCGCTTGTTCCTGTTGGCAGGCCGCAGCTGAACAAGCTCGTCTCTGATTGGCTGGAGCACCAGAAGCACTGTTGCCAAAAACTTGGTCCCGGGAGTTTTCAGCGACGCCTGGTCGTGGATGGTGAGCCAGTGGCGCACCTCCTTGCAGAGCTGAAGATAGACGGGGGTGTCCCTGTGCTTTAAGGTTCGTTCCAAATCGAGCATTCCCGTGACGATCCGGGGTGTATTGAGGAAGACTTGGATTCTCACAAAGAAGTTGAGCAAGACTCTCTCCGACTCAAAGTTCTGCTGTAATATGTGCTTGGCAAAATGGATCTTTGTCTTCTGCGGGTTGGCCATCTTGAAGTAACGGGGCTTTGATCTATTTTGCACCTGTGCCTCACTCTGCAAGACATAGTACTTTTTCAAATATTTTAGTGTCAAATCCTGTATCTCGTAAAGCCACTTCTCGAACTCTTGATGGTTGGCCCCTACTGTTTGGGCAAACTGCAGGTGGCCAAAGGGGAGCACAATGCAGATCCCGATGGGTGTATTGTTTTTCGACCCGAAGTCGAGCTCGATCTTGGTCGACGGCTGGGGGTGCCAGGCAGTGGCATGAGCAGGTGAGTCGTGAGTCTTGGTGGTTGGTGAGTCGTGGATCTTTTCAGTCGAGGAGTCGTGAGTCTTTGGCGAACCGTTTTCTCTCGGAGCACCCGAACTCTTTAGAGGCAGCTGCTTTAGCGCCAGCCCTTTGGGAGAATTATCCCTCGAGCTATCCCACAGTTTGAGACTGAACGAGCTGAGGTCTGGGGCACTCATGTTGGGCTTGTTCTTCTGCTTTTGCCGTTGCATGAAAAGTCGCTCTTCATAGGAGGCGTCAAAATGGTACGCTCTGACCACAAGAGTCTTCTCTAGAAACTCCTGTCCCAAGTCTAGCGGCCCACAATGTATTCTCGAAGTCTGCTTGGTCTCTCCCTGGAACGACGACCCAAACACGTATTGCGCCATCTGACGTATCTGTTTTGGCTCATACTCGTGCCGCAGACGACCCCCCTGTTTCCTGCTTTTTTCCAATTCAGAGTCGTAAAGAACGTAGTATCTGTCGGTGCTTAGGAGATCACCCGTGTCCTGGAGCACCACGATGCGGAATTGCGACTTGTCAAAGCCATAATATCCTATCTCCGACGCAGCAAAAAGCGGAGAGTTCGTCGGCTTGCGACCAAGCTGGTCGTTGTCAATTTGCGAGAGGGGGACCGGTGAGGCCAGGTACTGCGATGGCGGCTCAATGGGGCCCAGCCCTTTATTGAAGAGGTTTGCAAGCATCCGAGGAAGCGAGTTTTTTAAAATTCAAAGTAGCCTGCGTTTGCACTGCGTGTGGTGTCTTTATTGTGAGTGCTGTCTCGCTATCTGGTTCTCACTGCTAAAATGTGGCTCCTCTTCTCCACCTCTCGGCTGTAGGCTAACAAATGTGGAGTGCAGTAAGTTTTGAGGTCGTCCAGGGGCAACGGGTTAGAGTCAGCGTGGGCCCGGAATCAGTGGAGCGGTAATGGTCAAGATCAGTAGGCGAGAGAGACTCTCCCGGTATCTCTGTCTCAAAGGTTTGCTGAGAGCTCCAAATATTACTTGTTATTAATTGGCGAGACAAATGCAGGTAAAAGGGTATGGTCAGGTGGCCTAGAAAATCACCCGCATGAAAAAGCCGCGGGGCAGGACCGTGTGCGTGGGGCGTGGGAAAAGAGCCGAAGGGAGGTATTAAGAAAGTGAAGGGTTTCCAAAGGGCGATAGTATTATCTATTGAGAATTTTTGGGACAGGACCGTTGCTAAATTGCGCACTTGACTTTGGTAGGGATAACATATTATGTTGTGAGTCACGGTATTCACCTTGTCGATAGTCCCCACCCCGAGTCAACCTGAAGCTAGGCAATGCCCCACTGCTCTATGGAGCATTCGCCACCAAAATTGGCAGTCGCATAGAATTGGGCTGTAAGAATCAATATTAATCATATAGAAAGTTGCTCCAAGTTCATGAAGTTGTCTTTCTATTGGTGGTGCTCCCAGCTGTGACCTCCCGCTGTGGGTACTCAGAATGCAGTGCCGATCCAGCCAACGTAGGCCCGTCTTGACGATGTCGCTGATCGCAGGAGGGCTTGTTTCCTCTCTGATGATGTCGCTGATTCAACTAGGGGCTTGTTTCCACAGCTTATCTACAACTAAAAAATCACAACCATATATATATAATCAATCTCAATACTTGTGGCAACGTGACACAGGGTGGGATGCTCCTCACTTAAAATCACTGTTCTCCGCACTGTCCTCATCACCGTCCTCAGCACTGCGCTAGTCGTACTAGACTATTTAGCAGTTTAGATCACATTTGTGCAACCGCAAATGAATGCGAAAAGTCATTTCTTCTATAATGCTCATAGCCTCCAACAGAGCAGTCGACAATAGAGAGGGCACCCTGTGCTACTTGGCATTTGCCAGCCTTCGGCCCTTCAATGGCCCCCGCTACACCTGATAGACTCGCTTTGACTCAACCTCCTCCTCGGAGTCTTCAAAGATATCACTCTCGGTGTAGAACATATTGTCGACCACGGTTTGCGGCGTCTCCTGTGGCTTCCGCTTGGCATCCTGGAACCGCTCGTACTTGGTCACCAACCAGCCAAGTCCCATCATTATTGCCGCTTTCTTGTAAATATGCATCGCTTTCTCACCCAAGCCAAAAATAATAAATGCTAAATAGCAAACCGGAATATAGATCCAGCGACTGTAGATTGGGGCATTGCGGTCCACAAAGAGCACGATGTACCAGAACACAGGCGAGTGGATCGACTTGAAGTTGTAATGCGTAATGTTTCCTGCGTTACTGATGACGAACAAGATGATTACTGGAGTGGCAATGCAAATAGTCACAACGCAGAAGAAGAAGGTTTTAGCAAACTTTGAAAGACTGAACCCGGTACCAGTGATTCTGATAATGTTCTTGACGTCTTGTCTGCGCTTGAAGAAGTAGAACACCACGAGTATCGCAAGGACAATGGCAATCAACGACCAGAGCAACGGCGGCATGCACATTGTGAGAATAGCCACCCATGTCTGAGCCATCACCGGAGTGCAGCCGTCGTATTTGAAAATAGCATAGCGCTGGACCATGTTGACATACTGCGTTGCAATGATGAAGATCGGCGTGGCAAGGCAGATGGCTGCATAAACAATGTTTCTCTTCAAGCTGGAGTATGCCATGAAGTTGCTGGTACTAATGGTGCTAAGTAAAAAGAAACAAATCCCAGACGTAGAACAAATGAGTCCTGACAAGGTGGCTGTGTTGATGTACACCATCACATCGCAATAGCCTTTTCCTTCCCATCTGCTGGTAAAGTCTGCGCCGCTCCAGATGGACGCATTGATTATGGATTCGATCGATTGGATAGCAAGCCAAAAAAAGAGACAGAGGAAAGGAAAGCGATGAGGATTCTCAAATTGCACGATAGTTGGAACGATCAAAGAGACAAGTGCTATTGCTGAAAGTGCAATCAAGAGGGCTTGGTAATTCATTGGAAGCTATTGTATTGTATGGTCGGCAAAATGTTGATTGCAAACCCTTGCAAGATCCGGGATCCTTTTTACTTATGGCTTGATACTCATCTTTTTTTCTCCTCCTTAGTTGTTCTAGGGCTGGTGTTACATGTGGATGACTTTGAGCACCATGAATTGCCTAATTGGGAACTCAAAGGACACACATGCTGCCAAACGATTTGCTGACGGAATAAGGTTATAGAATTTTTAGGCAGCCGCAAGAACTTGTAACAGAATCAACTCATATATAGATCCCTTGAAACACTTTTGTCTTGGCTTTAGTGGAGAAGGCTCATTGCACGGTCACTTGAGAGCGAGGGATGGCTATGTTCTCATCTCATCATGCATGGAGGGAAAGTGAGGCTCAACGAATGATCATAAAAGAGTTACAGAGAACAAGAGAACACAGATGGTATCCGTAACCTGGTTGTTTTGGATGCTTCTGCTGAGAACAGCTAAACATTGCCTGAGCCTTTAGTGTTTGAGTCCTTGGTATTTGAAGCAGCTATCACGTGACCTGTGGTAATGTATAGAGCCCGCAACTGACGATCCACCTCTAACAATCATACTGAACAATCTACTATAAAGTTGGCAAATGACACCAATCTGCTACAAGTATTCTCAAGAATATGGTATATTGGCAACAATCCTGATCTGAGAATCTGGATTCCTTGGGAGCTTCCAAACGTTCAGATAAAAAATGGTGTAAATATACAACCAATAAAACTGCATCTGCGTTTTTGTGTCAAAATAGTTAGGTAAAAGTGTTGTAGGTTATCCACGGCGAATCACAAGTGAGCTGGCACGGGCAGCTGTTTCAAGTTATGGTGCATGAGTGTTCTCTCACGAGTTTGTAGGTAGCAAAAAACTCTCTCGCTGATTTCAAGTTCCACGAGTTTACTCTCGATGTGTAAAGTGTTTGTAGGAGTTGTCTCTCAGTATCTGGGTGCCACCTTAGGCACCCCGGTACTGTGGTTTCTGGCTGTCCTCTGACACCAAAACACCACCAGCACCCAGTTGTTTTAGACGGAGTTGCATCTCCGGGCTATTTTTGCCGAAGCTAGGGGTCCCAACCTAATTGAAGCCTTGCAAGCAAGACTCCGTGTACGAGTTTAGGACTCACAACCTATTTTTTCAGGAGTTTTATCTCACGGGCATCCCAAAAAAGCACTCACCAAACACAGTGAAGTGCTTGGCTCATACTCTCCTAGGAAAGTGGTCCGCCGAACAAAAGAATCAAGACTGTACGGGTCCTGACTCACTTGCCCGACATACACGGATTTTATCCAGCACGATACTTACCAGAGCTCGTCAGCTATTGATAAGTGTCTTGGTGGAAGGGAATGGTCGGCTGAAACAACAGCTTTGCACACGAAGAATCGAAAAAAGGGTGGCGAACGGGTGAGATTAAATAGTTAAAAAAGTGATGTCCGGGTGTGGAGAACGCGCGAACAAGGCTCAAAACGCGAGGCGTGTATCCCCAGCAAATTCCGAAGTGGGAAAGGTGTGAGACGCGTGTAAGACTTCGTAGATGACTACTAACTTGAATCTCTAGTGAGCCTGCAATAGGCTAGGCAAGTACGCTTCAGGCAAGTAGGGAAAAAGGAGGATGTTGTATGACAAAATGTGTCGTTCTAAACAGGAGATTTTCTGAGGTGGACATCGAAGAACTACTCGCAAAAGTGACTAGGCTAAGATGACAGTTTTGTTCTCCAACAAGATTGATCCTACTGTTTGGATTCCCGTGGAGCTTCCAGACAGTAAGATAAAAAATGGTGTAGAAGCCAGAAAAACGTGAAGACGGATTGTGCGCCCAGTTTTTTGAAAAGTTGAGTGCGGCAGCCACTTTGGGGCTAAACCGGCACCGAAGTTGTTGGTCGCTGCGTTCGCAGGTCGGCCGGTGAAAGCGCGGTGTGTTTTTCAATAACTCAGGGACCAGGGTGTGAGTCGGACTCCACCGCGCTGTTTGAGGAGTTGTCTCTCCGGATGGTTATAGTGGCATCCCTACCGAGTGTGACTGTCGCTTCCCGTAGCCGCTTGTCAGTGCGGGGCGCTGCGATGAACTCAGACATCGGGCCTCTACTGTGTAACGTCAACGGGCTATGGACCTCGGAATCTGGCGCTCCTCAGTGCCGGACACGGGACCCTGACCCCTGGCCTCTTGTCGCTGTGGGACACCATTGGGGACAGGCTTTTGGCTGCGGGACTGCTGGTCTCTGCTGAATTGCGGCTCAGAACCTCCAGGGTTCACGCCTGAGAAGAGAGAAAACCACTGCTTTGAATTACGCCCAGCTTGGCTGAGCCTCAACGCTTCGTGGTGCTTGGTGGATGGAATCGGCCCGTTACCGAGGCAGTTAGGGGTCATTACTTCCTAAGCCTCAACGGTGCACCTCTTTACAACTATTGGTACTGCCAAAGTGTCCATCGAGGTTGCCTTTCCATCACACGAAGAAAAATTCTATCGTGAAACTTTTGGCGATTTAAGTAGTGGCTGCGGAATGTGGTGTTTGGATGTATTCTGCTGGGCTTCCAACGTAAGTGGCTGGAGTCAGCTAAGCGTGAAACCATTGACCCGCCCACTTGGTACTGGAAATTCGCAGAGGGTGCTAGCGATGGAGCCCTGAAGAGTTCACATTATTAACTGTCCCACGAAGACACTGAAGTCAATTCAGGGCAATACAATCTCACGTTTTCCAGAAAATCCTGATAGAGAGGTCATTCTGCGTATCAATACAGCCGATTTCAATAAGGAGCCATCTGGTTATATATCTAACACACGATGTCACGAAATAAAGAAAAGGCACAGTCTCTTTTGCACCAGGTCGAAGAACAGCGAGCCATTGACCTCGGGTATGTCAACATTAACCGACTCCAGCGTCCCCGCAGCGTACAGCAGGTCAGTGATGTGAGGATTGCGGAAAAGTGGAGAGCCCAAGTAAACCAGGAAATCAATATCAAGATCACGAAATTGCATGACGAGATGACGACGGCTTACCAGCTCCGAGACTTGAACGATGAAGTTAACAAGTTGGTCCGTGAGAGAACAGCCTGGGAGTATCGTATCAAGGAGTTGGGAGGGCCGAACTATTTGAGAGGAGACAAATTACTGGGGCAGGTTGTTATTAGCAACTACAGGTACTTTGGCCGTGCCAAGGACTTGCCAGAAGTGAAGAAAGTGCTAGCGTTGAGAGATAAAGAGGCACAGCGGAGAAAAGATCGGGCCAAGGGCGAAAATGATGCGGCTATCAAAGACCAGATTCAAGGGTTGAGTGCGAACTATTATGGGGTGGTAAGCGGTGATGGTGGGAGTTTGTCGGGTGATCGATTCAGTCAGGTTTTTGGCAGCAGTGAGATACAAAGCACTGACGCACATACTACCATTTCTGACTTAGAAGTGGCTGAAAGTAGAGTCTCGCAGGAGCTACTTGCAAAGAGGGAAACGTCATTTGGGAAACCGAGTGAGGTGCTAGGGGCTTTGAGGTCGTACAATCCCGTGGACTTGAAACAGACCGAAGAGTTCCTCGTGGAACGCAGACGGAAGATCATGATGGAGAGATTCGGAATTAATTAGAAAGTACCGTGGATTTTGGTGCTCGACCCTTAGGAGTTGGCAGTTGCTGGCGCGCGCATTTGTGCGCGAAATAGAATGCTACTAGGCACGAAATTATGTCTTTGTCATTTTTTCCAATTTGTAAGTCTTCCAACATGAATTTATTTAAACTTTGATTTTGCAATTCTTTTAGTTGGATGTGACTTTAAGGCCGCTCTCGAAGTTTTTCTTTTTTGATTTTTTTTGAATGCATTCATGTGGTAAATTCTTTTCTTGTTTTGCTCAAAAACCAAAAATTACGAATATAAAAATAACCAATCATAACTCATTAATTGAAATATTAGAACAGAAAGATAAACCTTTGAAAATCGTCTCGAAGCTGGAAAACCAGAATAAACTCCTGTTGAGCCAAAAATGGCTCAACCAAACACCATCTTGGCAAAGTTGAAGAGCTTCTCGCGCAAATTGGAATTGTACGCTTTGGTCTCTTCCCACACAATCTTGTCTAGTTCCTTGCGACCGACATCCAAATCAATCTGCTCAGCTCTCAAGATTTTAGTGCCTTTGATGAACTTCCAGGCAAAATATAATACAGTGCAGAGAATCAACGAGCCGTAGCTCGTGATGAAGAACTCGGTGCTCCAGCCCCCCTTGATGAACACGGAGACACCGGTCAGAAGAACAATAACTGCGCCGCCAAACACCCCATAGTATGCCAAATACGGCTGAAATGGGGCTTTGTAGGGGAACGCAGGCGAGTCTCGGGACAAAAGATCCGGACGCAGCTTCAAAGCGTAGTAGTACCTAATAAAGGCAAGACACATGGACGCCCAGACAATTCCTCCGCTGGTGGCACACACCGTCATGAGCCGCTGAAACACATAATTGGAGTCACTGCCTAGACAGAGGTAGGCAAGTGCGCCAAAGAGCCCACAAAAGAGTACCGAATAATAAGGAACGCCCTGCTTAGAACACTTGGAGAACACAGACGGCGCCTTGCCCTGTACAGACATCTGATAGAGTGTTCTGCTGGAAGCATACAACTGCGACAGGCCCGCAGAAAGTGCAAAGACAACGAACAAGCCATTGAAGAAGGACAGAAGTGAGCACTTTTGCGCGTTCTGAAATGCAATAATCCAGGGACTCTGGTTTCCGTTGTAAAGACCCAGAAAATTCCGGAGTTTCTGCGCGGTTTTACCCAGCGTGCAGTGCGGGTTGCCAAAATACGCGGTGATCTCTTCTTGAATGGCGGTCTCGTTTGCGTCGGGTTTCGAAAGTAAGCGGTAGCGTAATAGGCGCGGGTCGCCAGAGTAGAAATTGAGGCTGACACAGAAGATTGAAAGTAAGTAGAAGACAACGATTCTCCAGAAGATCTTGTTTGTCGCCGACGGCAATGCTTTTCTTGGATGCTTGGCTTCTCCGGCAACAATCACCACGATCTCCGTTCCGACATAGGCGTAAGAGGCAATGCAACAAGACACAAGCACGCTCAAAAGGCGGCCAGTGTTGCCCCCTATCCCAGAAAGAGATCCCGTACCATTGTCATACAAATCGAACGTTGGTCTAAATAAACCAAAAGTTAGACCCTTCTCTGGCACACTTTGCGAACTGTCCCAGTACTTGAAACGTACCGCCTGATACTTCGGTCCCATTCCGCCCGTGTTGATAACAATGTTTAGCAAGACTGAGAGGAGCACGATTGCAAGCTTGATGATCAGTAGCACAAACTCAAGCTCGCCGTAAACACGGACATCCAATAAATTGACCGCAACAATCCAGCCCAAAAAAAAGGTGATCCACCCTGCGGCGGCCTTGCTTGGAAGATCGATGTTATCGTAGTAGCTCAACATGATGGTTCCCGCAGTGATCTCGGAGGGAAGCGAAATAGAGTAGTTGAGCCAATAAACTAGCCCAACGGCAAAACCAAACGCGTCATCCACAAAACGCAGACCGATCCCACTGACTCCTCCAACAAGCGGAATGAACGTGATCATTTCGCCCAACGACAACATCGCGCACATCACCACACTTCCAGCGATGGCAAAACCCAAAAGAGCGCCCAATGGACCGCTAATCGAGAAATTTTTGGACGCCGACAAATAAAGGCCCACTCCTAGTGTCCCGCTCAAGGCAATCATCTGGAGATGTCTCTGGGTGAGTTTTCTGTGCAAGCCGTGATTTCTCTCGATGTTCGACTGCACCCTCAGCGCGGTATCCTCTTTGTTTTCCACGGGCGCGCCAGTGGTGGCGTAAGAAATGACAGCACTCAGTCGGGTCGTTCGCGCCACAGAGTGGCAGTCGATGTCGCGGGTCTGCAAGGTGTGAGCCAGATCGATGGCGCTTAGCAGGGGGCTGTAGAGAAAAGGATTGACAGGGTTGGTGTCAGACGCCAAATCAAAATGCGTGGGGCTTGAGTCGAACTTTTCGGGACTCGTCTGCTGCCGGCTGAGCTTGCTCTTTTGGTGCCGGAGGCGCTGCAAAATGTTGGGCGAAGTAGTGACGTCCAGAACTTCGGGCGAAGTAGGATCGTAAAAGGCATCCGACAAGTTGCCGCCACTTTGTACGTTGATGACCTGCCGCCGCTGCAGCCCACTTGCGTCCTTTCTTTTTTGCAACTCCTGCTTGAGTCTCCGCTCAATGACCAACTCCCTGTTATAGTCTCTTATGTAATTGGCATAATCGCTGGCATCCTCCTCGTCCGAGCCTTTCTCATTCCCCCTGTCCTGCCTCGCTCCCTCATAGAGCTGCGAGTAAAACCCCTTCAGCTTGGCGTCTTGCGCAAACTCGGGTCGCAAATTGCACTGCAGATCGTACATGGCGTCCGCCATGTGCTGCAAAATGGAGTCATCAAGAGAAGAGTGCAACGACCCTGATTCATGCAGCATGCTCAGGGTGTCGGCCGCTGGGGTCATGAAATTGACCCGGGGAAATAAGTTCAGCACAGGCAGTTGCAACGCAGGCAATCGAGGTGGCAGTCGGAAGTTGTGTCTCTCATGTGGCGCAACAAAGTCGTTCCCCGAATACGCCACAAGGTCCAGGCCACTCGAGGCCCCGCTGGAAGCGCCGCTAAACGCACCCACGGATTCCTCCTCGTTTATCGATCCGCCCACGTTTATTGACTCTGCCACATTTATTGATTCGTCCACACTTGTTGGACCGCCCTGATTTATCCTGATCTGCTCGCGATGCAACCCCGCAGCTTCAAACAAAATATTCGTGTTAGAGCCAGGGTCAAACTCAGAATTTGGGCCAGAGTTTCTTCCTAAGATGGCTGCATCTACCAGAGACGCATGGCCACTCGTGGTGTGCTGCTCGCTGTGAGCATTTTGTGCAACCTGCGACCCCCTCCTCAGGCTAACAGAATGCTCACCATCATGCGACGGTTCTGGCGGCGACTCGTGGCTGCTGTGGAATGTGAGCCCGGCCATCAGTGACTGGTGATGGCCAGTGATGGAAGATATGCCCTTACACTCAGGCAGGGTAAGCCCGCTTCCGATGGGCGGGCGTGCGCGGAAGTTGGACGGGTTCGGATCAGCAGATCCGCCTAGCTTGTGCATGGCCCCGGTGTGGCGACTACCACTTGTAGACATTACTTGTGGGATACTCTACCGGCCAACAACACTGGGTCATGCGTTCTCCGAGATTTTCCGGTGCATAAGGTTTCTCCGAGAGTAATCGCCACCCAGGGTGTGCATTTGCATGGCATCGCAACGGCTGATGCACCGCCTTTCTTAAGCTCTTATGCGTAAGAACATGACAGTCAAAGATGCGCTGCCGCGCAGGCTTTGTCGCAGCCTGATTGCTCCTTGGGGGCATTTTTTCGATGGGGCGTGCAGCTCCGATCGGCAGGCAGCAGCTCCGGCCTGCATAAGGTGTGTGTTGGCTAGAGTTTGTCCATGGTTGCTAAAGCAATATATAAGAGCACACACAATTCCCTAAAGTCTTTCTTTTCATCACCACAAACATCAATTGATATTAGATCATCGACTTCAGTCATTGACTCTAATTCTTTTTCGTTGACTGCAGTTACCTTTCGTTTAACACTCTTGACGAACAAATGACCATCCCCATCGGAAAGTACCTCTTCGAGCGCTTCAAGCAGTTGGACGTCGACACCATCTTCGGCTTGCCGGGAGACTTCAACTTGGGGCTTCTTGACTACATCTACGAGGTCGAGGGGCTCAAGTGGGCGGGCAATGCCAACGAGTTGAACTCGGGCTATGCCGCAGACGGGTACTCCCGAGTCAAGAGACTCGGTGCCCTTGTGACCACCTTTGGTGTCGGAGAGCTCTCCGCGTTGAACGCTGTTGCCGGTGCCTACTCCGAGCATGTTGGCTTGGTCCACGTCGTGGGCGTGCCTTCCATTGAGTCGCAGGCCGAGAAGTTGCTTCTCCACCACACGCTTGGAAACGGCAACTTTGGGGTGTTCAAGGAGATGAGCTCTAAGATTTCTTTGGACGCCTTTGTGATCACTTCTGTCAGTGAGGCCGCCGAGAAGATCGACAGCGCGATCAAGCAGGCCTACACCTTGCAGAGACCGGTGTACCTTGCGATCCCAACCAACTTCTTTGACCAGACCATCGAAAAGGACCTCTTGAGCACCAAGATTTCCCTTGAGTTGCCGGCCAACGACGCCGCCGCCGAGGAGGAGGTCTTTGAGGAAGTGCTCCGCCTTGTCAAGGCTGCCCACAACCCGGTCATTCTTGTGGACGCATGCACCCTCAGACACAACGTCACTGCGCAGGCTGCCAAGCTTATTGATTTGACACAGTTCGCCACCTTTGTGACTCCTATGGGCCGCTCTGCGGTCGACGAGTCGCACCCACGCTTTGGCGGTGTTTACATCGGCTCGTTGACCACTCCAGAGGTCAAGGAAGTCGTCGAGGCCACTGATCTCGTGATTTCCCTTGGCGGATTGATGTCCGACTTCAACACGGGCTCCTTCACCTACGGCTACAAGACCAACAACATCATCGAGTTCCACTCGGACCACACCAACATCCGCAAGGCGTCCTACCCAGGCGTCCAGATGGAGCACTTCCTCACGAAGTTGGTTGAGAAGAAGGAGTGGGCCGACAAGTTGCAGGCCGCTGCCTCCCACTACAAGCCTGCGGACCACCCTGTTCCGGGCAAGAAGGAGCTCAACAGCGTGGTGCCAGAGCCAAAGGAGACGCTTTTGAACCAGGCGTGGTTCTGGGTCGAGCTTTCCTCGTGGTTGCAGGAGGGCGACATCATCATCACCGAGACCGGAACGTCCGCCTTCGGTATTGCCTCTACGAGATTTCCTAAGAATGTCATTGGCATCTCCCAGGTTCTCTGGGGCTCCATCGGTTACACTGTTGGCGCGGCTTTGGGTGCCGCTTTTGCCTCTAGCGAGTTGAAGAAGCCACGCCGTGTGCTTTTGTTTGTCGGAGACGGCTCCCTCCAGTTGACCGTGCAGGAGATCTCTACGATGGTCAGATGGGGCCTCACTCCATACCTTTTCATTTTGAACAACAACGGATACACCATTGAGAAGTTGATCCACGGGCCTAAGGCGCAGTACAACGAGATCCAGGGTTGGAACCACCAGAAGCTTTTGGAGACGTTTGGTGCCAGGGAGGGGCAGTACGAGAACTACGAGTTGAAGACCGTGGACGATGTGAAGACTGTCTTTGCGGATAAGAACTTTGCGAAGGCGGACAAGATCAGAGTGGTCGAGACCTTTTTCCCAGTGATGGACGCACCAGTGGCGTTGGTGAAGCAGGCCGAGTTGACTGCCAAGACGAATGCCTCTTAGGTAGTGCTCAGCCCTGTCTTACGGTGCCAGAGACTAGATGACAGTGTTTCCGGGCATTTACTAGTAATTAGAATTTCTGACTTCCTTGCCTAGAAGCACCGTCTGAAGTAGCCAAGCATCACGTTGAGCGACTTTGAAAGCTGTGGTGCGTGGCATATAATAATATGTAAATAAATGAGATACTATTTGCTGTAGAGAAGGCGGGAGGCAGCCATCCTTACGCTCGCTGATGCCTAGGTTACGAATTTTCTATTAAGTGAGTACCGAGTACTCAACTTCGGGTCTTAACAATAGTAGAGGGCGCATGTTCTCTTGCAGGCATTGCACGACAGGTAGCAGAATACACCTTTGGAGCAACGTGAGCTCTGTTGATTCAACGTGAATCGCACAGGGGTTGAAATTGCTGCTTGCCATAAGGCGTGCTGAGAATGTGTTGTATCATAGCCGGGGTGTGAACTTGGGGTGTGATATTAGGGCGCCACCTTGGGGTGTGCTATTGGGGTGTGACATCGGGTGACATTTGGGGGTCGGCAAAGCACATAAGGGAAGGGGTCCACTTTCACTATCTAGTTAGTGACACTGCTAGTAAATTACCGGTGAATGACGTTACTACAAGGATAAACACGCATGTTAAAGAAAAGGCTGTTTTGGTTGTCAAAACATCACCAACGTGCACTGTTACTCGGCAATGCTCCCCATGCATGCGGGTGTCACCGAGCAACTCCGCCCAGATCCGAACGAGATATGGAGTGGGAAGTACAATAGGCGAGATCCGAACGAGATAGGGAGTTGGAAGTATAATCTTTCCACCTGCCGAAACTGCTTTTTGGGCAAAGTACAAAACTCATCCGTGCTTTGTCAGAAAGTGACTAAGCCTAGGGCTTGCTTTCTTGCTTGCTACCTGCTGCTTGCTAGCTTGCATTGATGTCTAGCAGCAACGGCCACTCAAAGTTCACTGGCTGCATACTTGCAGACCTGCAACGTTCTATTATTAAATTAGCGAACACTCAAAAAGCTTCGTTCAACTTTAATCCTGGGCCGGGAAGTTCGTAGCCCACCCACGGCAAATTCCAAATGGAGTAATTAGGGTGGGAAATTTTTCTGGTCACTCTTTGCCACCGCAGTGACACAGCCGCAGTTCCACACGTTACTGGACTGCACGATTTCTTACTGCTGGCAAACTCCGGCGCTGGCATATGCAGAGCCCGCCCGGTTCCAGCCGGAGGGAGTGTTTTCATAGGAAACGATTGCCGCGTTTCCTGCATTCCGCCAGTGCCCCCAACCCTTTTCTGACCAGTGGCGGCGCCGGAATTTACAATACATGCGATATTTCAGCGCCTGACATTTTTTTTTTGGCAACCGGATTTTTCTCTTTTCTATCTACATCAAATCAACATGGGTGAATTCAAGAAAGGTAAGTTAGACAGTGGTGCAAAGTAGTGGAGGATATTGGGAGCCACAGGGAAACAACAAGAGCAATGGCTGTGTTTAGTTATCACTCGTTGCAGGCAATTTTTCACTGTTGTTGGTGGTGTTCTGCCCATGGCCAGTGTGATGGCATAGCGACGCGTACTCAAGAAAGGAGTTCTAAAAAAGATTGGCGCATGGCTCAGCAGTGGATCATCAATGTATTGACATAAACACAATGTTGATAGCATTGTCAGACTGCTGTTGCCACTTGCCATTGCTGTTGTTGCTGCCATATTCTACCGGGCTTTCCGGAATTACTCCTCCTCTTACTTTTACACCGGCGCTCCCGTCGGAATTGCAGCATTGGTCTCGCCGATGCTCTGCTATAGGCCTCAACTAACATCAGGAAACGCTAAGAAGGGTGCCAACCTCTTTAAGACCAGATGCCAGCAGTGCCACACCACTGAGAAGGGCGGCCCAAACAAGGTCGGTCCTAACTTGCACGGTGTCTTTGGCCGTCTCTCCGGAAAGGCCGAGGGCTTCTCGTACACCGACGCCAACATTAAGAAGGCCGTCGAGTGGTCGCCAGAGACCATGAACGAGTACCTCGTGAACCCAAAGAAGTACATTCCAGGTACCAAGATGGCGTTCGGTGGTCTCAAGAAGGACAAGGACAGAAGCGACCTTATCACTTACTTGATGGACGCCACCAAGTAAGTCAGGGAGTGTTTGAGACAAGCATTGCAGGTTTAATATGTACATAGTAATGCATAGCAGCAGATACCCGTAAAGTGGTGCACTGGCGAAGCCAGTGTGCTGCGAGTACTGTAGTCGATACTCACTCTTTAGAGAATTTGAAAGTGGTGCTTCGTCAGTATGTGAACCCAAGTTTCATTCTTACCGTTTGCCAGTGCGGCGGTTCGGTGCACTGCTTAAAGTTTTGGTTGTAGCAGACAACTCGCACACTATACCACAGGCGATGTTGGATCAATGTCAGCACATAGCGTGGCCTTGTTAAGACAGGCTTAATATTGTAAGCCTGATAAAACGTTGTGTAAAAACCTTGCTCTCACGGGGGTTGAGATACACAGTTCAGGATGTGCGAAGGACGGAACAACTCCAATTACAAAGCGGCCCCCGAATTGTTGCACAACGTTATTGCCAACGCACTGGACACAACTAAACTCACGATGTTTATATGTTATGTATGACTTTTGTCGTCAGAATGGGGTTTCGGAAAGTGTACTGAGAAGCTACCATGCGAAGTTGTGAAAAAACAGCGATTGGCTCCAGCAAAAAAAGCTCTCCCACTCCAAACATTTGACTGAAAGACCTCTATCAGAGCAATTTAGGAATCGAAAAGTCGCTGTGCAGTTTTTCAAACAAAAAAAAGGTATCTATTTAGTAGTTCGAAATTGTTTTGAGAGCCACTACTTTAAATTCAAAAGCTACCATATTTTAAGAGCAGCTCACAATATGCCTAGAAAAAAATTACTTCTAATTGCCATCTCAAAGAAAGCAAACTAAATATAAAGATTGAAGAACTTCATTAACGTAGCAATATAATAGAACAAAATCATTGTTGTAAGAGGTACTAGCTAAAAGCAAAATCGACCCGCGGAGGGTATGACTAAGATAATGCAAGCCAAGCATCAAGAAAAATATCGAAGCACTACCGTCCAGCGCACCGGTTCATTGCTGGGAAGCAGAGGAGTTGTTACTCGAGAGTTGTGTGTCGTCAGCGGATGCCATGCCTCAGCATTAGAAATCTATGTTTTGACAGGATAGAGCTAGGTGGTGGCCACGGTGAAAAAAGCCGGATGGTCGGCAGCAGAGCGCGATGTGGTGACACATCATAATATAGCACATGTGTACATTACTAAAGCTACCACAACAGCAGGCCACGATGCTGACAAGTACTAGTACCAATAGGTGACGTTACGGAGCGAATCAAAAACTCTTGGAGGTCATAAAATGTTCAGCCTACCTGTCAACTCGCTCCGCTTGTTGACGCCAGATCCACTTGTTGACGCTAGCACTTCAGCGTATACACCAAATCGTCATGACCAAACACCGCAAACTTCACCTCCTCCAACTTCCCGGCCCACCCTTGCAAACTCCCCGCTTTGCTCAAGCTCCCCTGGCTGCCCTCCAACTTTTTGTGCTGCGCCACCGAGCTCAGCTTCATGTTTTTCATGATCAAAGACAGTAAACTATTGGTGTCAGCCAGGAGTGGCACGGCTAGTATAGGAAGAGCACTCTCCGAGACAGCAACCAGCTTACTGCCCATGGCCATCGTCGACAGCTTCTCAATCGTCGACAGCTTTTCCAATTGGACCGTTTCCGAATGACTGAGAACCTCCTTTTTGATTTTGGGCTGAGCATCTTGGAGCTGGCTGAGGAGGGACCGGACATCGTTGGGATCAAAGCTAGGTAACAACCGCTTGGCGCATTCATTTTGAGAAACATGTAAGCGTCTGATGGATGTGGCCACGATCAGCGGGTTCTGACCAGGAGGAAGCAACAGCTTAGTCGTGCCGATGTTCAAGGTCATTTTCTTATAGTCGAAACGGACTGGCGTGGTCAATAGCTGGTCCCTTACCATCTCGACCACAAACTGCTCGAGCGACTCACACGACTCGAGCCAGAGGAGGCTGGTAAGAGTATCAATGTGGATGCTAGAAAAAGCCTTAAAGATCTCGGCCGCCACTTTGTACTTGATGGATCTGAGAAGCGGGTCTGTGAACAACGAGACAAATGGTTCGGTCTTGAGCAATGAGGCAACGCTGGCTTCGTAATAGGAGTAAAATTTTGAGATCTCGCTTCTCTCAAAGAGTGCTAGCAAGTGAAGGAGTGAGGCAATAGTGACATCTCTGTTACTTCCCTCGCTCGTCAAGTAAGGTTTAATTTCGTTTGCCTGGAGGATATTTATCTCAGACGACGAATCCAAGAAGGCCAACAAAATGAGTGGCTTCAACACTCTTAGCTTATCTCTGACCAGCCCGATTTCGTCATAATTCTTGAAGGACTCAAGCAAAGACTCCCTCGCAGTGGAATACTTCTTACCAATCATCTCCAATTTCCCCCGGGCTTCGCACATGATTCCTAAAGTGCCGGGGTGGAAAATGAGGTTGTCCTCAAACAGTTGACATCTTGTTAGGCTTTCCTGAAGAACGCGAAGACCCGAAGCAGTAGATAAATCTTGGAATCTGAGTGCGAGCCTGAGCTCAATGGTGCGAATCTCCAACAAGTAGTGGTTTCTACTATAGTCACTGGAAAGCCTTGTGCACAGCAGAAGCGCTTCCTCAATCAACCGACCCACGTCCTTGCCACTTTCAGCCGTCTCCGTTGCTAGCTGCAACTTCAAAAGCCGTGCCTTCATCACAAGCTTTGCACTGAGCTGTTCGACGGCGAGGGTAGACTCCACCAACTGCTCAACAAACCGCTTCTCAGTGCACTTGCTGTAGCGGTCGAGAATTTTCTCCAAGGAGCCGATAAAATACTCCGGGTCGCTGCTCTTAATCGGACTCTCCACTAGCAAACTGAAATGGTCCAACACCTGGGCATACCGTTGCTGCTGATAATTCACCTTCATCAATTGCTTCCGCGCCTTGAACAGCCACACGCTTTCCCCCAGCTGCGCCACCACCTCGCCAAACAAGCCCTCCGCCTTGCCGAGATCGTCTTCCCGGAACGCCTTGGCACTGTAGTACTTGTTCTCAATATCCACGGCCTTCCCCGAGGGCGCCTCCCCATTGCTCACCTGCATTTCCTCGTCAGAGTCCTCGTACTCGAACGAGTCCTCCTCCGAGTCGTCATACTGAAAGTCCTCCTCTTCGCTCATATAATCCAGCATGATCTAAAAATAGAGTGGTTTTATAAAGAAACAGGAGGTCTGTGAGACAGTTTATACCCGAACTATGTCTATAGAGTCTAAGACTGGCTAAGAGAGATATATGCACGATCGTGTACAGCCCACTGTAAAGTATACCACCACAGTGGGCCATTGTGGGCCTTCGAACAAACAACCCGCGGGTTTCCCACCACTTTTTGGAGCATTGCTGTACCATGGGCGCGGGTCTTTGCTCAGGCGAGCAGTAGCCAAGGGTATACTTATACGTTGCTTCATTTTATTAAGTCTTTTTTCTGACATCTTTTCATAACTCGAAAATGTTAGCAGCATCAGTGAGAAAAGACATGTTTTGCAAAACAGTTGGACAGAGCTTTGCAAAATGGAGTCCTGTGAGTCCCACTGCTTGTGCCTCTACCATGAGACAGTTCTCCAGTGGCAGGGCCCCACTCTCTGAAAAGATCAAGTACTCTGTGTTCAAGCCCGGCCACTCATTTCTTCCCCGGCTCAGCAACAACCCGGACGAGCCCGTGGTTTTTTTACATGACCTCCTCAGTCTGCGCAACAGGTACGCCACGGAGGCCAACGACATCTCGCTGACCTTGGAGACGGAGGTCTATGTTCCCGAACTCAGAAATCATCAAAGAACCAAGAAGGAGGGGTTTTCCAACAGTTTCGACATTCCCCTGTTGGTCAGCGATCTCAATGGGTTTTGCAAGGAGCACAACTTGTCCAAGGCCTTGCTCATTGGAGAGGGCTTGGGCGGACGCATTGCGATGGAGGCGGCCCTTCTGGGCAGCATTGATTTCGAAATACCTAAAATGGTGATTATTGAGAGCTTGCCCCAGAACGTGCCAGCTGCTCGGATTGAGCAGACCAAGAACTGGATCGATGCGTTGCAGTATGTAGTTGAGGAGGCCAAGATTAGTAAGTTTGAGAAAGCATACATCGAGGAGGCTAATAAGATTTTGAAGGAGAAGTTTGGGATTCAGGACCCAAACCACCGCCATTTTTTGTTGGGAAACATCACCAACAAAGGTACGGACGGCCCCTACTTGGAATCTAAGGTCTCGTTGGCTCAGTTCCGAGAGTTCCTCTCTCAGTATGCTACATGGGAAGCCAACGAGGCGGTCTTTGACAACCCTGTTCTTTTCATGGTCGGAAGGGACTCCGACTGGAAGTCTAAAAGCGTCTATCAGCATCTAAAGGACAAGGAATCTGTCTCCAAGCAGTTCCCTAACAGCAAGGTCAAGGAGTTCACGCTGGACCAGTTCTTGGTGACGAACCAGAGCGCGCAGTTTGTGAACGCGGTGTGCCAGTTTTTGATCAAGGAGTATCGGGAGGAGTATGATCAGCTCAGAGAGGACAATGAGTAATTATGGAAATCAGAGCACACGCGCGAAGCGCGAGGAAACAGGAAGGTGTGAGAATTGCAACATGAGACATAGCACTTACGAAGTGGAGCAGCTTTGAGGGAAGACTCCCATGCTACTGGGAATGGTATGAGCTGCTAAGCAACTGGAGATCAAATTTCAGAGTTGCCTGACAATGGTCGGCGTCGGGGCCGTTTTACAGAGGATGCAACCTGGGGAGCAATATTTCATGCACACGACCTCCAAGGAAGCCACGCCCATAGTTAAATTGTCAAAGGGTGTTCCAAGAAGGCTCAAAAAATTGGACGGCTTAATTAGACAAACGTATATTACATAGTTTCATGATTTTTATAGATGTGCGCGCCGAAGCCAATCCCACTTGTAGCTAACACCTACCGGTTGAGGTACTACAGTGCTCCACCACTCCTACTGCCAAGCCGCAGCCCATTATTCGTGCCAGTGTCTTAAAAAATTCCCTCAAACTGCCTGCTGAGAAGCGCATAGATGACGGGAACCCGAGCTCAGCTCGGCGTCATGCCACTAGTGTCACACCGCTCGCATCCCTCCGGCAGTTATTAGCTAACACTATATCTCAGTGGGCAACATAGAGTAGCATCTGCTGCAGCAGCAAAAGTTCTGGGCCGGTTTGTTTTAGCAGCAGCTCTTTTAGAGAAGCCAAAACGTATGGTTAAGCAATGTCTAAGCATGACCATGCCGCAGAGTAGGAGGCCCGATGGACTACGGTCCACGCCCGTCGAGAATCTAATATATAAATTTAGCATCTGTTCTATAAAGTTAGCAAGCTGCTAAATCCATTGATGTTAGTAGAAACAACATTGGATTGAGCGTCTACTAAGTATAAAGCTATTTACCACTACAAACTCCGACAAAGACACCCCATACTGACACCCCCGATGTGGTCTGATCTGCCTGCATGAGAAATCTCACTGATAAGTAGAATTCGAGCCTGTGCGCCAATGCCAAACCCCAATGATGACAGTGGCCCAGACACAGAAGGGGTCTCCCCAAAGACCGCATTTGTTTCTTTAGGGATGTTCATCTTGGACGAGATCCACTACCCGGACAAACCGCTGGTGCACAACGTGCTTGGCGGCGGCGGGCTCTTTGGGCTTCTTGGGGCAAGAATCGCCCTTAGCTTTAATCATACGGAAAAAGCAGCTTTCATATTGGACGAAGGGAAGGATTTTCCGCAGCACGTGAAGAAGCAGATTGAGCTGTGGCAGAGTGGCGTTATATTCAGACAGGACTCTAACCGGTTGACGACCCGTGGCTGGAACCTGTACGGAGCCAATGACTTGCGAGGGTTCAAGTACTTGACCCCCAAGAAGCGGATTGATATTGAGGATTTGCAGGAGGTTGACAGAGGACGATTTGCGGAAGGCACAGAGGGGCTTCAGAGACCAGCCTTGAACACAAGTGACCCCTCCCTCCTAGTCAATGCCGCTTCCTTCCACTTTATTTGCTCTGCTGCCAGGGCCAGTGTGATGGTCGAAAAGTTGCAAAAAGCTCGAACCGCCATCACTCCCCCCGTAGTTTGCTGGGAACCCGTCCCGGACTCGTGCACCCCGGACAACCTCGAGGCGTGTCGCGACGTGCTACAATACATCGACGTGTTCAGTCCGAACTCCGAGGAGGCGGCACGGTACTTTGGCGAGGCCGAGCTGTTTGACAAGAAGGAGTTGGAGAGCTTGGCCCAACGATTCTTAGAGTACTTGCCCAAACGGCTGCGGTTTGGCGCGGCCATTGTGTTGAGATGCGGCCCCCTCGGCTGTTACGTCCTAAGCAAAGGCAACGGTAATGGCAATGGCAAAAGCAGTGGGGACAGTGGCAGTAGTGAAAGCGTCAGTGCTGCAGGCTTCTGGGCCGGTGCCTATCATGGAGTGAGCACTGAAAATAAAAAAGAATCGAGCAAGGGAGATGCTGTGGAGCGGGGTGGTCTTGAGGACGACAATGGTAACACTCCGAGCACCTTGCCTCCTCACTTTGACTTCACTGGTGCCGGAAACACCATGTGCGCGGCGCTCACGACGGGGCTCGTGTTGAGCGGCGACTGGAAGGTGGGTGCCGTCTGTGGGAACATCGCGGCCGGGTTGTGTATCGAGCAGTTGGGGGTTCCACAAGTGGCGGGCAAACAGAATTGGAATGGCGAGTTGCTAGAGGATAGGATTGAGAAGTATTTAACTAAGGAGAAAGCGAGAAGACATGGGAAGGGGCCCTTTGAAGGGTACACCCGGGAGCGGGTCGTGCGGCTCTTGGGGTGAGGCGGTGTGTCTAGTCGTCTGATGTCTAAGTCATTGCCGCATCCGACAGTCGAATAAGGGCGGTTACAGATTACCATGACAAGTATATTGAAATCAGAAAGTACCAATATTAAAGAGCCATAATCCATTACTGCATCATGCTGGTAAAAGCCATATAAGTCATACTGAGCCAACAGACGCAGCACATTGGCGAAGCCAAAAAAATAGGAAGTACCAACATCAAAGAGCGACCATTACCGCCCTGAATCATGTTGGTAGAAGTCTTATAAGTTATACTGAGCCAACAGACGCAGCACATTGGCTTCGCCAATGCACTGCTTTGCAGCGGACTGAGAGACACAGCTTTCATAAGCGTCTAGATGTGCGCTACACGCTCAGCTATGCAAATGAATAAAATAGACAGTTGCAGAACGTAACCAGTAGTTCACTGCCCAGCTTTAAAAATTTAAATAATGATTTTAGTTTCTCTGGAGTTGGTCCTCCCTTGGCTATGCTTCCTATACCAATGCCGGGTAACAACTTGACCAACTCCAATGAGCATCGACTGTGGAGCGCGGAACAACTGTGACGAACTCTCAAGCAGATCTATACAGGACATTGCCATTAACACAAAATTTTTGAGTTGTGAGTCGGTCGAGCATCAGAAGTCTTTCCGAGCCACAACCACTTTTTCCAGGGCCACACAAAGTCAGTGACTTGCACAGAACAGTCATTGCTCTACGCTCTTTCACACACTCTTTCATACACTCTTTCACAAACTCTTTCAATCACTCTTTCATACACTCTTGCACCATGCAGGTATTATCGACCTACCTCAACTCCTTGGCGGCGTGCCTTCAGGCGACCGTTCAAGCCCGCCCAGAACTTACCTCGACGCTTCTTTCCCAGCTTTTTTCTGCAAACGGGAAGTTCGTGAGCCACTTTTCGGTGGCAGACACCGCGTTGGCCAACAATCACCCCACGTACTTGGCGTTTCCGGAGTTGTGGCAGCAGATAGTAGCGGCCTATCTTCAGATGGCGGCGGCCATCAACAGCGGTGACTTAATAGGTGCGTACGAAGCCTCTTCCCTGCTCCTAAAGAGCTTCAATCGCTACGTGGAAACACAAAACGCCTGGGTCTTGCCGCCGTTGTTTGTGATCTGCAATGATCTCCGGAGGCTCGCTGCTGCCGCAGACAGAAAGAGAGCTTCCGATGAGAAAAAGAGCGCGAAGCAGAGCGCCAAAAAGAGTTCCCCACTGGAATCTCTGTCCCCGGGCGAAAAATACCTTGAACAGGCTCTGCGAGTGATAAACCGCTCGTTCACCATCTGCCTCAACGATCGGGAACTAGTCCCCGAGAGAGATAAAAAAAGCGCAGTGTATTTTTTTGTGGGGCAGTTGTACGGCATTTACTTCTCACTTGGGAAGTTTGATCTCTGCAAGCTGGTGCAGCGTGCCATCTTGGCCAAGCAGCGTGAGTTGCCGCCCGTCAGCGTGGCCCTGAAGAGTGCGGCGGTGACATACTTGTACTACCTGGGGAGATTGTACAGCAATGATGCGCAGTTTGCAAAGGCCGACGCCTGCTTAACCGAGGCTCTTTCGTTGTCCAAACACCACAACAAGCAGGCCCAGATTCTCACCATACTTATCCCAGTCAAGTTTATTGCCACCAAAACATTGCCCTCCAAACACCTCTGGCAGAAATTCCCCGAGCTCTCTGCCCGCTACCTGGTGCTTTTTGCAGCAGTAAGAAGGGGCAATCTCAATGGCTTCACCCAGCAGCTCAAGCTCCGTGAGGAATTCTTGCTAAGATCCCAGTTATACTTGGCGGTGGAAAATTTCAAGAAACTCGTTGTTTTGAAGCTCTTCCGCACTGCTTACAAAATCATGCTCCAGCTACCGGAGCTCTTTCCGAAGCAGAACCAGTTGCCTGTTTTGGGCTTTGCCCAGGCCTTGAATTTCTCATTGCACTATGGCGCCGATCTTGCTTTACCCGACGAAACATTGACGGAGTGCTACTTAGCGAACCAGATTTTTGCGGGGAACATGAAGGGGTATATCAGTCACACCAATGGGGTGGTGGTCTTGAGTAAGACGGAGGCATTTCCTAGCACCGTCAGCACCGGCGAGCGTTAGCGAGCGGTGCGGTGTTTGCAGTCAATGACACTAGTATCAACAGCCAGTGGCACAATGGCACTAGTATCAGCAGCCAGTGGTCCTAGTATTAGTAGCCAATGGTCTTAGTATAAGCAACCAATGGTCCTAGTATAAGCGGTCAATGGCCTTAGTATTAGCAGCCAATAGCACTAGTATCAGCATTAACAATAGCATTAGCCAATAGCAGTAGCTCCAGCTAAGTCTAGGCTCATACTGTCAAACGATAGCATATATTTGCCAAACACTAGCATGTAAATTTGCCAAACTCCAGCAGCTTCGCAATGCACTGCTATACACGATAATTCTATCAGTTGTCTATTAACTAAATGTACAGAATTGTGCCAGATGGCAACGTAGAAAAGTGGGCTTCACCCTAAAAGCACTGGTAGTGTAGCCAAGGGTGATACTACTCATAGCAGTGGCATCAGCCACAGTAGCCAATCGCTGGGAAGTAGCAACAAGAAATGGCAAGAGCTAACGAGTCACGCTTGCTCGCAGGCGCTATTACTGGGTGAGCGCTTGTCCCCAACACGCCAACACCGCCTTGGGTCTTCCACTGACACTGACATTCAACACCCGGCAGATCGCCTCTGCGCCAAAAACACGTCTCGTCACGTCCGCGAGCTGCTGTAGACTAGAATTTCTCGGAAGCATCAAAACAATGTTTTCCGAGAACGGCGTCAACGATTTCAACATATCCTCGATTGGCATCGGCTGGAGATGGTCTAAATCAAACACTTCTTGATAGAGGTAGTCCGGCCCACCCCACGGCGGCAGTGCAAACACACAGTCGACGGCACCCAATGAGTCCTTAAGCGATGCTAGCACCTCACTGTGCCTCACCCGTTTCCAATCAAGCTGGTATCCCGTGACATTGCTGCCTTGGTCATATACCTTGCAGTTTTCTAAGGTGCAGCGCAAGTTGAGTGGTTCTATGTCGACAGCTGCAACGTTATCGAAACACTGCGCAAACTGAATGGTGTTGCCGCCACCGCCGCAGAACACTTCTAGCACACTCTTGGCTCCAGGAAGACAGCCCTTCAAAAACCGAGCGATGAACACAGCCATGAGCTCGGGAGTCACAGAGAACCAGAGCTCCGGCGTCAAGCAGATGCCGGAGTCGTATTTGGAGAAAAGATCGTACCGCTGGCGCCAGAACTTCGTGGCGTTCCGGTCGAGATGACTGCGGTCTGTTGCTAGTTGCAGCGCAAAGTACTCATCATCTACAGAAGAGACAGAGAACGGGACTATCGGGTGGACGATACCGCTTTCCAGAGGGGAGGAAGCATCGGAGTCTCCTGAGGAAGCCTCGGAATCGCCTTCGGAGGAGGCACTACCAGGGATATCACTATGGGAAGAGTCAAACTCCCTAGAAGAGTCGCTGTCGGAAGACCCACTGGAAGAGTAAGACTCACTAGAAGATTCACTGTCGGAAGACGAAGAGTCAGATTCACTAGAAGAGTCAGACTCACTACCAGAGAGGCCTTGGTTTGACTCCTCACCGCCTCTCGCTCCTCCCTCAAGCTCTGCCTCACCCCTCGCTCGTCTTCTCTTCTCGCCCCTTTTGCTGTCTGACAGCACACGCTTCCGCCTTATGCCGCTGCCCATTTTACGGCTGCTGGGGAGTCCCGAGTATAGGCACGGCCAAGAGACTCGATGCACGGCCGAGTAAAAAAAAAATGCTCAAGTAAAACCTATGCAGGTCGAGACTCAGTGTAAGCCCCAGTCGACGCCTATTTGAGATGGCGATCGGAGATGGCGATCGGCGATATGTTCAATAATATTGTGCCCCCTGTAAATTTTGCGCCTTGGCTACTCGTATGCAGTTGGGATCCGCGGCTGCAGAGCTGGACAGTGGCGTGTTGGACTGGTGCTGTGCTGTGCGGTTGGGTTTCCCAATCTATTAGCGGCCGGGATGTCTCAGCTGTGACTCGGGAAAAAAAAAGGGCAGGCAAAGTAAAGTGGGTGTGTAATAAGTGGGTGTAAAAGAGTGTGTAATAAAGCACACACTTTTACACAGACTTTTTTACCAACTGCCTTTTTTTTTTGACACCGATCTATGCAATCTGCCTCGCCTCTGCCTCGCTTATTTTTAGCCACGCCGTGTGTGCTCGAGGGTAAACAAAAACAGTGCCAGCCACTTTCTGTCTTAGCCAGTTGCAGCGGCTGTTTACCGGGGCCGCCTGCCGCCTCGCAGTTGGGGGCGGGCCCTGCTGCAGCGATCGCGCAGATCAGTGCATATCCGTCTAGCAGAGCAGCTTAGTGCATATATATCACAAGGTTGGCAGAGGCGAGAGGGTCTTGGAAAGTCTTGGAAATTTCTTGAGGATTTGCCATAAGAAGTTGTTAAACCACTACTAGAAGTTCACACCAATAGAATAAACCAACAGACAAACCAACAGACAAACCAACAGCAAACCAACAGACAAACCAACAGCAAACCAACAGACAAACCAATAGAACAGATGCCCCTCCCGTTGAAGCTCAGCACCATCAGCTACCAGCAGTATGTGGCGAGCCCGCAGGCTCAAAACACTAGCCACCAAGAAGATGTGAAGCAGCCCGAGATAAGGATCACCCAGAGTCATGACCAGGGCAATTTCGGGAACCCTGCGGCCAGCAGCCCAGGGCTTTCTGCGGCGCCCCAGAGAGAGCTCTCCCAGATGACAAGCTCTCTGAAGTACACTGGGTCCAAGTACAGCTCCTCGGGCAGTCCCCTGATTGCCAACTCCCAGGGGCACTACAAGGTGGACAACAACGTTGTTCGCCCCGTGCCGAGCTATGCCAATGCCAATGGCTATGGCCCTGCAAATAGTCATGGGGCCACCGCCTTGAGCGACGGCTGGCTGACGATAGACGGCAGCCAGCAGGGCGGCGCCGGGGACCTGCAGAGCATGCGCAGCGGGCAGAGCGGACAGAGTATGCAGAGCATGCAGAGCAGGGGCGACCGGTTCAGCGAGCGGTTGGCCGGGCAGCTCCAGGCCAAGCGGGGAATGCCACAGGGGCAGGGCATGCCACAGGGGCAGGGCCCCGCTGTTGGCCCTGCCGCGCCTTCCTCTGCTTTCTCAAGTGTGCATGTGCCGACCGCGGCGAACTCGACGATCCAGCTTCTGCAGGCGTCCCCCGAGCCGCGGGTCGTGGTCCACAACTTGCGGCTCAGCAAGGACAGTCTCCAGAAGAGCACCGGCTCGTTCCAGTTGCAGTCAAGCAACAGCCCATTCCCGGGGAACAGGAACAGCAACACCCCGAGTGCGAACACGTTCCGCTCGTTGCAGCACTCCCGCCTGGACAACCCGTACGAGTTGGCGCTTGTCAACACGGGCTCGTCGGTGCAGTTTGGCGCCGGCCTGGTGCGGCTGCGCAGCGTGCGCAAGCGCGCCTGGAAGCGGCAGTTGGTCACGTTCGGGGGCAGGCTCAAGGCCAAGCTCCGCAACTGGCGGCAGATTGCCCGCCGCGTGGTCCGCCGCAAGAAGACCACGGTCACCAGCTCCTACAACAAGCTGAGCGGGGTCAGCCGCAAGAACACAAGCCATGCCAAGTCGGAAAAACTCACGGACCGCTCCCACTCCGCGTTGCAGAAGGACAAGTTCCAGCAGTATGCCGAGGGCAACATCCGCCAGAAACTCATGCGCAAGCGCGCGACTCTCAAGTCTCGGGTCTCGCGGATGCTGTCCCGAGTGTCGGGCCGCTCGGGTCGTTCTAGAAGGGCTCCGTCGCTCAAGCGCAACCCGTACGGCGACGCTCTTGCGTTGGCGCCACCGCCGCTCAAGTTAAACAACGCCCGGCTGACCTCGGGCTCGTCGTTGTTGACGGTGGAGAACATCGAGAAGCACTTGGAGTTTCCCGCGTACCAGCCGATCAAGAAGGACGTCATCGAAAAGTATGTGCTGGAAGTGTCGGAGGAGATCCACCTGAACATGGAGAAGTCGTTGCCGGAGAACTCGCAGTCGTTCCGGATGGGGCTGCAGTATGTGGAGAGCCGTGACGTCAGCGGCGAGAGTGGCTTGAGCATGAGCCCGGCGCAAAAGAACAAGCTGTACGAGTCGATGAAGACCGACGTGAACGACAAGTTGGGCAAGAGTCTGTCTGAGAGTGACAGCGAGGAGGATGCGGCTTCGACCAGCTCGGCGAAAACCGCGTTTTCTCTTGGTCCCGAGTACGAGAAGTTCCTTGCCACCTGGAGCGATTATCTCAAGAACACTGTCGCCCAGCGCACTGTGCTTAAGCTTGAGATCTCGCACCTGGAGCTCCAGGAGAATGCCACCTCTGAGGACGAGGCGAGAAGACTCAGTGTTTTGGACGCCATCCTTGGCCACTACTCGGACGCCAGCGACTCGGACACCATCACTGATGTCGACACCATCAACGACGAGGCGAAGCAGAAGGGCCCAGTGCAGAAGATTGTGCTTGTTGCTGACAAGAAGGGCAAGGAGAACGCTGCCATTATCACCGAGAGGGAGATCAGGCCAGACGATGACGACAGCGCTTTGCATGATGACAGCGCTTTGCATGATGACAGCGCTTTGCATGATGACAGCGCTTTGCATGCTTCCGAGATGCTCGAGACCTCTTCGATGAAGTCAATGAAGTCGGCGAAGTCCACCCAGTCTTTAGAATCTGCCAAGTCCTTGGAATCTGCCAAGTCCTTGGAGTCTGCCAAGACTGCGTCGACGGTGGACAGTGCCAACTCACTCAACGAGAGCAGCGACTCACACACGCACTACTACCTGATCGGCACCGTGAGCGATTCCAAGTCGGGCCTGCCGGTCCACGATATCGAGAGCTTGGTCGAGGACGAGGCGATTCTGGAGCACTTTTCTGTTGTGTCGGGGGTCTCGAGACACAGCCTGGTTGTTGTGAGACAGGACCCGGCGCACATCGTTCGGGCCCGGTCGATCATGGATCTTTTGCCCGAGACGGACCACTTCAAGAACCAGCTCGACAAGGCCCAGCTTGTTCAATTGAAAGCCTATTCCGATGTCTCCCGGTCCTCTTCGTTGAACTCGCTGATCAACATCTCGCCGCTCAATTTCCCAAAAAGGTTCTCTCTGATGAACGACATGCACCGGATGCGCCTTGAGAACAATCTCAGACTGGTTTCTGTTGACGGGAAGGTGGTGCAGCATCGCCAGTTGGCGACGCGCTACAACCGGAAGAGCAACAACGCGCTGATTATCCGGTTTTTGAGCCAGCAGCACCAGACAATCACAGAATAGGCGCAGGCAGAGCAGCTGCAAAGGGACTGGTGCCCGTTGCTGTTGTGCGATGGCCGTAGCTGCGGCCGTAGCTGTGGCCGCATCTATGCCACAGTGGCTCGGCCAATGCGGTATTATTGACAGAAGTGCTACTATATTATACGAATCAATGACTAAACCACTGTAGTAAAGCAGTACACTGGCGAAGCCAGTGTACTGTAGCCCTTGACTTATATAAAATGTTTTGTTTCAATGGGTGATACAATTCCCTGAGCTAAATACTGACAGTGATACTAGAAGACGCGTCTCGTAGCTAGGTCCTGACCATCGCACTTACACTGTTCAACAAAACGCTGCCGTAGTCTCCAGAAGCCAACTTCAATTTCTTCTTTCAAATCATTGCAACACACTATTTGCAACTTACTTTGCAATCATATTAATAATATATAATCTTTGATTATACACGGCGGCCGTCTACGATTATCGGCTGTAGCTAGAGCTTTGCATGGCCGAGAATTGAGTCCATACTGTATTCTTAGAGTACAGATAAGTGCTGTGCTGATACCACTTCTGAAATTATATCAATTTCGCATTAAGCCAGCAGTCACAAAGAAGCCGCGCCTGTGAATAGCGTAGTTTTCAGTTTTTTAAGACGCACACTGGCTTTGGTTTAGCCAGTGTGCTGCGTGTAAAGAATGAGACAGTTGTGCTCTCGCGGAGCCAGGCTACGTTGCATATTGTCAAACACTAAAGAATCTAGTGCTAAGCTCTGCATGTTGTTCTAAACACCAAAGAATCGCACTGCATTGGCGAAGCTCTAAAGACTGAAAGAATAGCAGTACATTGGCGAAGCTCTGCATATTGTTAGTGTTCTAGACACCAGAAGAATCGCAGTGGCGTAGCAGAGCAGTATACGCTAAGTGGTTACAGCACACTGTGAGTGGGTTGTCCGACGACCTTTATAGTGTATTGAAAAACTGCTAAGAAACTAGTCACTCCGCCAATGCAATGCTTACTGGCTTCGCAATGTTGTGGTGCGCAGCACATTGGCTTCGCCAATGCACTGCTTATGCACCGCATAGTCCCACCCCCGTGGTACCCAGCCCACACTTTTCGCTCTGACTCATGCACATCTTCCACTCCTCCAACACATTCACAATGAGTATTGCAAGATCGCAGATTGAGATTCCTCAATCTGACCACTCTTCCCTGACAACGGCCCTTGCGGCTCTTGTCGCGGTGATCTATCGGTTCACCAACGTCGACGATATCGTGTTCGCCGTCAACCAGGGTGGCCAGAAACCGTTCTCCTACCTTCGTTATACCTTTCCCGAGAAGCCGGTGAGCTTTTCGGAGTTGGCCAAGGCATTAGAAGAAGAGCAGAAGAAGGTCGTGAGCTTTGCCACCTCCGAGGATTTGCAATCGCATCTCAAGAAGGTTGTCGAGCTCTCACACTCCCAGCTTAGAGACTTCGACAACTACCACTTCAACAGCGGCAGTGACAGCAGCGAACTGAGCAGTTTCGAATTTGGGTTTTCTAACAAGGATGGCAGCTTTGTCTTGGAGTACAACGAGGAGAAGTACAGCGCGACTTTGTTGGAACAGTTCAGACAGTTCCTCGAGACTGCCACTGCCCACCCACTGTCCATAGTCACCACCATCTCGCTTGTCACCCCGCTGCAAACCCAGCTCCCATCGCCGACCACCGACCTTGACTGGGCCGGGTACGGCGGCGCGATCCACGAGATCTTTGAGCGCAACGCCAAACAGTGGCCTGAGCGGACCTGCGTGGTGGAGACCGCGGCCAGCAGTGCCGACAAGGACCGTGTTTTTACATACCAGCAAATCAACGAGGCCTCCAACGCAATTGCCCATTACTTGGTCAAGAATGGCGTCACCTTGGGCGACATCGTGATGATCTACTCGTACCGCTCCGTCGAGTTACTTGTCTGTGTGCTTGGAATCCTCAAGGCGGGAGGCACGTTTTCGGTGATCGACCCGGCCTATCCGCCAGACAGACAGAACATCTACCTCTCTGTGGCCAAGCCAGAGGCGCTCATTGTGATTGGAAGAGCCGGGGAGTTGGACACCCTTGTCGAGGACTACATCAAGGAGAATCTCCACCTCAAGGCACGCCTCTCCAGAGTTGAGCTCCAGGACAACGGAGTGCCATTGGGCGGGACGCCAACAGCATCGAGCGAGGATTCTCTTGCTCCGTTTCTTGCTAAGAGTAGCGAGGGCACCGGGGTGGTGGTCGGACCAGACTCGAACCCGACCCTCGCGTTCACCTCGGGCTCCGAGGGAATCCCCAAGGGAGTGCTCGGCCGCCACTTTTCGCTCGCCTACTACTTCCCATGGATGGCCAAGACCTTTGGGCTTGGCGAGAGCGACCGCTTCACCATGCTCAGTGGAATCGCCCACGACCCGGTGCAGCGCGACATGTTCACCCCGATCTTCCTCGGCGCCCGCCTCTACATCCCGACCGCCGACGACATCGGCACCCCCGGCCGCCTTGCGCAGTGGATGCAGCGCAACGAGATCACGGTGACCCACTTGACCCCGGCAATGGGGCAGGTGCTTGCGTCGCAGGCCGTTGACGAGATCCCCTCGTTGCACAACGCGTTCTTTGTGGGCGATTTGCTCACGAGAAAAGACTGCTTGAGACTCCAGAGTTTGGCGAGAAACGTCCGTATTATCAACATGTATGGCACCACCGAGACCCAGCGGGCCGTTTCCTACTTTGCAGTGAAGCCCTACAGCGAGGACCCCCAGTTCTTGTCGGGCCTCAAGGACATTGTTCCGGCGGGGCAGGGCATGAAGAATGTGCAGTTGCTCGTTGTCAACAGATACGACCCGAAACAGACCTGTGGTGTCGGCGAGGTCGGCGAGTTGTTTGTCCGGGCCGCGGGACTTGCTGAGGGCTACAGAGGACTCCCCGACTACAACAAGGAGAAATTCGTGAGTAACTGGTTTGTTGATGGAGAGCCCTCGGACCTCCTGCAGGCGGACGCACCTTGGAAGCACGCTTGGAAGGGACCAAGAGACAGATTGTACCGAACGGGTGATCTTGGGCGGTACCTCAGTGACGGCAACGTCGAGGTTACTGGTCGTATTGACGACCAGATCAAGATCAGAGGGTTCAGAATTGAATTGGGTGAGATCGACACTCATGTTTCGAAGTTCCCGCTAGTTAGAGAGAACCGGACGATTGTGCAGAAGGACGCCCAGGGGGAGGCCAGCTTAGTGTCATTCCTTGTTCTCAAGACTGAAGACAAGGAGTTGGAGACGTATCTTTCTAAAGATTTCGACACCTTGGACTTTTCCAAGCTCTCTTCCGACGAGGTCCGTCCCGACCTTGTCAAGTCGTTGGTCAAGTACCACACTTTGGCTTCTGCCCTCAAGAAATTCTTGCACACCAAGCTCGCGAGCTACGCGGTGCCAGCTGTCGTCGTGGTGTTGCCAAAGTTTCCTTTGAATCCAAATGGAAAAATCGACAAAAAGAAGTTGCCGGTGCCAGAGGAGCGGGAGTTGGAGGCCGCGGGGAACTACTTGCGAGAGTTGGGCAGCAGTGAGGAGGACCAGTTCTCTGACTTGCAGAGCAAGATCAGAGACATCTGGTACGACTCGTTGCCAAACAAGCCGGTCATCAACTCGTTGCAGGACTCGTTCTTCGACTTGGGCGGCCACTCGTTGTTGGCCACTGCCATGATCAGCAGGGTCATCAAGGAGTTTGCGCTTCCGCAGGCGTCGGCCAATCCAACTGCTGACGAGAAGAAGCAAGAGTTTTTTTCGGTCAAGTACCTCTACCAGAACCCGAAATTGGAGGACTTCTCCAAGCAGGTGGGAGCTGCCAGAGACGGCTCTCTTGGAAGTGCCAAGGTGGACTACAAGGGGGATGCCCAGAAACTTGTTGGGAGCCTTGCCGCAAAGTTCCCATCTTTGACCAAGGACCTTGAGACCTCTCCTACACTTTCTGTGTTTGTTACTGGGTGCACTGGTTTCCTCGGCTCGTTCTTGATCAAGCAGTTGCTCGAGTTCAAACCTGTCAAGTTCACTGTCTACGCTCACGTGCGCGCCAAGGACGCGGCCGCCGGAAAGCAGCGTCTCGAGCAGGCTTTGAAAACCTATGGTTGCCAGACAAATTTGGACAACGTCCACATCGTGTTGGGCGACTTGTCCAAGAAGCAGTTTGGAAAGTCCGACTCCGAGTGGCTCAGCCTCAATGAAAGCGTCGATGTCATCATTCACAACGCCGCCATGGTCCACTGGGGCCACTCGTACGCTGCTCTCCGCGACTCCAACGTGGTGAGCACGGTCAATGTGCTTGAGATGGCGCTCAGCGGGAACCCGAAAACCGTGCAGTTTGTGAGCTCGACGTCTGTTCTTGACACCGAGCATTACTTCAAGGAGTCCGATAAGTTGATTGCCAGCGGCAAGGCTGGAATCCTCGAGTCTGACAGTCTTGAGGGCTCTTCCCTGGATCTCGGCACCGGCTACGGCCAGTCGAAGTGGGCCGCGGAGCACATTGTGCGCGCCGCCGGGGAGCGTGGCGCCAAGGGGTACGTCATCCGTCCTGGGTATGTCACGGGAGCGTCGTATAACGGCTCGTCTAACACCGACGACTTCCTTTTGAGAATGTTGAAGGGCTGCATCGAGCTTGGTGCTGCGCCACTGATCAAGAACACCGTCAATGCTGTTCCGGTGGACCATGTGGCGCAGATCATTATTGCCGCGACCTTGCACAGCGTCCAGCAAGCGCAGGGCGGTGTCAAGGTTGCACAAGTCACTGGCCGCCCACGGATCCAGTTCGACGACTACCTCATGGCAGTGAACCAGTATGGCTACGATGTTGAGAGGGTGGCCTATGCCAAGTGGGAGGAGCGTCTCAAAGAGTTTGTTGCCAAGAACTCTGACTCCGTCTTGTACCCTCTTTTGCACATGGTACTTGGCGACTTGCCGAACGACAGTTTGGCGCCAGAGTTGGACGACACCAACACCCAAGAAGCCCTAAAGTTCGAGTCTGAGCTTACTGGACAGGAATTGCCTAAGACTGGCCGCGGATTGACGAGCGAGCAGGTCGGGGTCTACATTGCGTACTTGTTGAAGATCGGGTTCTTGCCAAAGCAGCAGAAGGAGGCGAAGTTACCGGAGATCAAGTTGAGTGAGGAGACGTTGCAGTTGGTGTTGGCGGGGGCTGGCGGCAGAGGGAGTGCCGCAAAGTAGAAAATGGCTATTGCAGTGCATGCAGTACATTGGCAAAGCCAGTGTGCTGCACGAACTGCAGTCAGTGCTACGTCGCCGCTGAGGAAGTGACAACATTGACGGCCGTTGCTCTGCAGCCATATCACTCTTTGTGGGAAAGCATGAAAAGGCTTTGCATTTTGTGGCACTGACAAAACACTTGGCACTGCCTTACATTTATTGATTTGAAATAGATTGAAAAAATAGATGTCACATTGAAACACACTGTATACCACAGTGCTCCGCCCGCCTGCGGGCGTCGTGTTGTGCCAGGCAAACAGCTCTTGCTTGTACGAACCTGAGTATGCCATTGCGCTGTTCAAGCTTTGTCACGGCTCTGCTTAAGCGGTAGTGGCAACTGTGACGGCTGCGGCAGCAGTGGGAGTGGCATATGCGACAGGAGCAGACGCCACTGCGGTTGGTGCCACTCCTGCCAGGGTTGACGACTTGTGGAAATACTTGTACGCCTCGTAGGCGCCAAGCGCACCAATGGCACCAATGCCCCAGTTTTTCGCGTTCCCGCCGTTCAAAAAATTCTTGGCGGGGGCGGCAGCAGGCGCAGCAGGCGCAGCAGGTGCGGCAGCGGCGGGCGCCGGAGCCACGGGCGCAGCAGCGTCTTCGGGCGATGGCTCAGGAACGGGAGCCGCAAGTGTGTAGGTCGCGAGTGTTGCAAAGATCGTGAGCTTGGAGAATTGCATTGTGCTCGATTGTGGAAATAGAAGGAAGAGCAGTAATCGGTGTTTGTAGTCAAGTAGTGTAAGCGTGTGATAAGAATCGGAGAGTGTGAGAGAAATCACAAGCAAATAAATGAGACCAGCGGCAATAAATTAGCTTGTATGTTTTTGTTTTAAAAAATCCCCGAATTCCTCCCAACTAAATACTTGGGAGACCCTTGTCTCTAAGTGTGGCCGTTCAGTGCTTGCGGCTCGCTATTGTATGCACGGGGGGAATTCAAGGCGCCGGTGGGGTCCATGGAATGTAAGATCAGGGGCGACCCAGATAACTGCCTGAACTGAAAAAATGTATTACCTGAGCGCACCAGGTTCTCAAGAAAGATGTTACTGAAAAAAGGTTATTACTGAAAACTATGTCTTGATGTCAAATGGGATATAGTACACTGGTCTTTGGAAGGCGAGCCGACTGCAGGATCAAGCACTGAGGCATGGCATGAGGCATGTGACATTAAGGGGGCCACACAAACACACATAGAAAGCATTTTGACTAGAAAACATATATCACATGAACAAAAACAGTGCGATTTGAGTAGTTTGATTTTACTAAATACTTATGGGCCGTGATTTATTCAAGTCTGCCGGTGGATCTTCACAGCATCCCACTTCGCGAGATGTTCTGCGCAATCCTGCAGGGATATGCACCACAATGCACCGCATCCACGCCTTCCAGTGCATTCTGGAGTGTTCGGAGCATGGGCCTGCACACTATATATACTTCAGAGCTTTTGCACTTTCTCATAAGCTGATTAACCACATGCTAACATCGAAGGCGACCAGAAGTGCAGTACGGGGGGCCACTACAAATAAGGCATTGCTTGGTAGGCTTTCCAGTGGCATTGCCCACGAGGCAAAGCCAGGTGCGAGAGCCCTCAGTACAATTCCAAACGGTATCAAAGGAAGAGCATACACTTCGGGGCTCACCCAAGCCCTCAACAAAAAACCAGCTACTCAAAGCTTGACGCGCCATCCTCAATTGACGATCCAGAGTGTTCGATTTTTTTCCAATACTCCTCCCTCGGCTTTGCAAATGAACATGAATGGGGGCCCGGAGAAGCCGGCGCTCGAGGAGTACGGGCTGGACTTGACGAAGCTCGCGGCGGAGGGGGCGTTGGACCCTGTGATTGGCCGTGATGAGGAGATCACGCGGACGGTTCAAATTCTCCTGCGGCGCACCAAAAATAATCCCATTTTGATCGGCTCGGCAGGTACCGGTAAGACGGCGATCTTGGAGGGGTTGGCCCAGCGGATTGTTTCGAAGCAGGTCCCCGAGTCAATGAAGAACAAGCGGATCATCTCCTTGGACCTCTCGAAGATCATGGCAGGGTCCAAGATGCGCGGCGACGTCGAGGAGCGCTTGAACAAGTTGCTCACCGAGATCAAAAAAGAAGAGGGCAACATCATCTTGTTCATCGACGAGATGCACATGTTGATGGGACTTGGCAAGACCGACGGCGGCGCGATGGACGTGTCCAATCTCTTGAAGCCGGACTTGGCGCGTGGCAAGTTGCACTGTGTCGGTGCGACGACCCTCGACGAGTACAGAAAGTTCATTGAGAAGGACGTGGCTCTTGCCAGACGGTTCCAGAAGGTGTTGATCAACGAGCCGACAACCACGGACTCGATTTCCATTTTGAGAGGCTTGAAAGAAAAGTATGAAGTCCATCATGGTGTGAAGATCACGGACGAGGCATTGGTTGCTGCGGTGAATCTCAGCAATCGCTACATCACCGACCGCTTCCTTCCAGATAAGGCAATCGATTTGATCGACGAAGCGTGTTCTTCTATCAGATTGCAGCACGAGTCGAAGCCGGATCCGATCCAGAAGCTTGAGTACAAGATTATGACGATCCGAATTGAGCTTGAGTCGTTGAAGAAGGAGGATAGCAGCGCCTCGGTTGAAACCAAGAAGAAGAGTCTTACGGAAACGCTTGAGCAGTTGAGTGCCAAAAATGACGAGCTCATGGAACGGTGGAAGGAAGAGAAAAACAAGATCGAGGCCATCAATACTGAGAAGAAGAATCTCGAGAAGTACAAGCAGGACCTTGAGCAGTACCAGTTTTCTGGAGAGTACTACAAGGCCTCCGAGCTTAAGTATGCCAAGATCCCGGAGACCCAGGAGCGCATCCAGCAGTTGAACGACGATTATGCAAAGGCCAATCTTGGAAAAGAGGGGGATCAGCTCTTGCATGACTCGATCACTGCCGAGGAGATTGCCAAAGTGATCAGCAATACAACAGGCATCCCGATGGACTCCTTGATCAAGCCGGATAAGGAGCGTCTTTTGAAAATGGAGCAAATTTTGAAGAGTGAAATCATTGGACAGGACGAGGCAATCACTGAGATCAGTGATGCTGTCCGTTTGCAGCGCGCAGGCTTGACTTCCAGCAAGAAGCCGATTGCTAGTTTTATGTTTCTTGGGCCGACGGGAACCGGTAAGACGCAGCTCACAAAAAAGCTAGCACAGTTTTTGTTTTCCGATGAGCTGGCTATTATCAGATTCGACATGTCTGAGTTCACTGAGAAATTCTCCATCCTGAGATTGATCGGGGCACCGCCTGGGTACGTTGGCTACGACGATCTCGGCGGGTCTGGCGAGTTGACGCAGCAGGTGAAGACGAAGCCGTACTCCATCGTGTTATTTGATGAGTTTGAGAAGGCTCATCCTGACATTAACAAGTTGTTGTTGCAGGTGTTGGACGAAGGACAGTTGACCGACAGCCATGGAAACAAGGTTGACTTCAAAAACACGATTATAGTGCTCACGTCTAACCTTGGACACGAGTACTTCTTGGAAGACACTGTTGCGGAGCAGAACAAGGATGACGAAAATATCACGGTTTCTTCTAGCGTTCGCGAGAAGATCGTGGACACGGTGAAGCAGCACTACCCGCCGGAATTTCTCAACAGACTCAACGACTTGATTGTGTTCAACAAGTTGAGTAAGGCGGCAATGCTCAAAATCGTGGATATAAGATTTTCCGAGATCCAGCAAAACCTCGAAGCAAACAACAAGCAGTTCGATTTAGTGATCAGCGACGACGTCAAGCTGTGGGTTGTGGAGAATGGCGGGTACGACCCCAACTATGGTGCCCGGCCGTTGAACAGGGTCATTGAGCGGAAGATCCTAAACCCGTTGTCGAAAATGTTGATTGATGGCCGGATCAAAAATAGTGATGAGACGGTGGTTGTCAGAGTTGACGGCGAAGGAATTGTGATTGAACCGAACCATGATGTCTAACTAGCTTGGGGAGCGCCACACGACAACCACTACTCTCAGCAGTAGTCGAGAATGCTGACCACTATACATGTAAATATTTGGTGTTTATAATATGGAAATTTGATTTTTTTTTAAAGGTGTCATATGAGTGTAGCGGAAAATAGTGCTTGTAAATGAAATATTTTGGATGATAAAGAGTGCTCAGAAGGCGCGGGCAAAGCACTTTGCTGCGTCATAAGTTCCAGCCACAAAAGCCTTGTGGTTTAGGTAGGTTACAGATTAAACAGTCAAACACTCTTACTTTAAAACTTAGTATTAACTCCGGTGCAAAGTTTTCCTTGTGGAATGGAAAGTGGTACTCCTCGTGCTCACTTCACACGTAATCCAAGAAAGCAACCAGTACTGTTTCATTTAGTTTAAAGCAGAATTGTACATTCTGGTTGACAAGTGTAGATCTTCTCCCTTGGCACCGTCTCATCCAAGGCGGTTGCAAATATGATCAACAAGAGCGACCAAGGCCAAATTTGTTTAATCAAAGGCTACCCTAGCTTATACAAATGGCTAACAGAATTGTTTAAAAGAAGCCAAGTCACGAGAACCTTTGAAGATTGGTGCACAGCTTGCACTATATTACAATGTGCAAAAAATTGTGTTTCTTTTTTATTAGTATTATTTATTATATTTAGTAATTAGTAACGTGTTTGTATATTAATAGTATTTTGTAGTGTATTGCTATTATTTTGTTGTGTATTGTTATTATTTTATCGTATGATGCTGTTATTTTGTAGTATATTTTCTGTAGCCGGCGGATAGCTGCGTGGCAACCCACAGTGTCCCTGCCGAATATTGAGTCGCCGCCGCGACTCGAACCTGTTGCAACTCTCACTTGCAACCTACCACACTGACTCTCCCCACCACTAGACTAGCGGGCCCACTAGTAAATACTTTGTTTTTCAACGGGGTATATGTTTCCTTGCTTTGTGCAGGCGTGGTAGATTTCCCTTCATCATGCGTCATGCAAGCAGCAGATCAGGGGCGAAGCCAGTTTGCCGGGTCGGCATTTAGATCTAGCAAGCAAACGAGTCTGTTTTTACAAAATTACGGCTACTTGCTTATTATTTTCATCACTTGCAAATGGCGATAAGCCCCGGAGTGAAACCGATAGCACCAAAGCAAAAGCGCCTGGTAACACCTGGAACGAAAATAAATTTGCCTAACTCGAAAGAACACTTGATTCGTGATTGCCGCAAGGACCACGGATCTCCAAGAGTGCGTCCCCATCCCATGGCGCTTTCCTTTCTTGGCTTTAGACGACTTTCCTTTGTGAAGCAGCTATATAAATCTCGGCTCCCTGAGTGCTTGCTCAAAACAATTTACACTACAAATCTACCATGGTTTCAATAACCCCTCTTATTTTATTGCTTGCCACCTTTGGCATTGCCACCGCGCAAACCGCGCCAAAAAAAACCGCCTTCGACCTCATGCTTTCCCATTTCGAGCAAATTGCCAAAGACCATACTATCACGGCAGCCAAGCGTAACCAGCGCAGCACGCGAGTAAGTACAAAACTCTGACCACAAATCCCACTCATCACCAGCTAAGAATATACTAACATCAGACCCTGCGATTCCGGGCGTGTATCAAAGGTGTTGACGACAACTTGCTGTGCGCCGACCGCTACGATGCTGTGCTCGACTGCTACAAGGAGTTGACAGAGTACGCCAAGATGAAGGATTGTTAGAAATACTAGCTACTCAGCAGCACACTAGCTTTGCCAATGTGCCGCGTCAACATCTAACCAGAAGTGGTAGCTTTCACGTATTATTTTGAATGTTACTAGTTGCTTGAATACATGACACCTATAGATTTCGTAGTACAGTCGTGACTTAGCGTGGCTTACAAACTTCAAAAATGCATGTTCGTAGTGTGTACTGTGCAGGTGTCCGCTGGAAGAGTACTGAAGAGCTCTATCGTATCCCTTGAGACAACTATGTCTGCCTCGTGAGGCTGTTTCTGGCAGTGTAAATGAGCCATGCAGCCAGTATGAACACTGCAAATCAAAGACAAGCACTAAATGGTAAGTGGTGAGTACTAAGGGCCAAGAGCTAGGCTCTAAGTTGTGAGCTGTGAGCTCTCAGTTCTCAATGCTTTTTGCAGCATCCTGATTCGCGGGTTGTTGCGACTGCTGCTCATAGCTGTACTCCGGACTCCGAGGGATAATCTTCAACTTGTACAGCACCTCCAACCACAACCGTTCCCATGGGTTCGCCTTGTTGTACCAGTAAGCGTTGAAATCTTTCTCCATAGCACTAATGTCAGACTCTCCAAGTATCACTGGTATTTTCTCAGTCCCATCTTCTTCGACTGTAGACAGGTATTCTCGGTCCTCAGAGAAGTAGTGACTAGTGCCCAGAGAATTAGCTCCCACACCACTCTCCTCCCGTTCCTTGTCGGCCTGCCGGAGCATCTCTGCAAGCTTCCCCGGCTTGTCCAAAATCTCAATATAGAGATCCTCGTTGAGTTCTTTGTTTTTCAAGTACTGTCCTATCAAAAGGTTGCGCTTTGCCTCCTCGGGAGTTAGCTGGTCGACAGCCACCTCCCCGTTCTGGTCCGGCTCCAACCGCAGCACTTTTTCCTGCCGCGCTTTCTCTTTCTTGTACTTGTCGTCTGCGTACTGGACATACTTGCGAAACCGCGCGGTCCACTCTTCCAGGGTGATCGGCTGCTTGCCAAAGGGACCGTACCAGAAAAAGAGCGCCTGGTTTATTTTCGACTTGTCAAAGAGCTCGAAATCCGTGTTTCCAAGGATTCGCAGGCGTATGACATCCTGCTCCAACATCGTGCGCGCCACATGGGCATCTTCATAGTATGGGTCGTAGGGCAATACCACCCTGCACACTTCCAAGGCGGCCAGGAACATCAAGTAGGCAGAGCCAAGAAGCATCGGGTACTTGAAAAGTTTGTTTGCAAACTTCCTCGTAAACAGCGGAGAGTACTGGTACTGTCCACTGGTGAACCACTGCAATTTTCTGCCTTTTCTGAAAAGAAGACTCCCCATGGTTAATTGGATCCCAGCCAACGAGAGAAGGCACAGCTTGCAGTCCAGGGCGGGCACAAAGGGGCCCCAGAGCCGGAGCCCGATGCTGGGCCGTTGATATAGCTGAAGAGTGACGGTTTCCTCTGAGGCGGAGGGGTCGGGCATTGGTGAGAAATTCGACGGGGTCTCTTTCGCTGGCCCTTGGCTACTTCGTTCTGGCCGACTGTTTCTCCGCAGTGAATAAGCAGGTCACGTGACTAGGAGATCAAAGCGGCGACGACAACGGGTGGTAAATGGGATACCTATGATCACTGGCAATTGGGTTCTAAGTGGCTTGGTGCTTCTTATGCATTGTTTTCAGTATCGCCCGCTTGGAAACGTTGAGTGCTTCTGGCTTTGGTGCAAAGGCATAGTTACTAGGGCATCGTTACTAGGGCTATCAAGGAGTGGCATCGAAATTGAGCGCAAGCAGTTTTGCCTACAAAACATTGACTTCGGCACATTTGCAAAATATCTACAAAAGTAGATCGTGCTATTGATATTCATATGTCTCATTTTGAAAAACTTTGTGTGGACAAAGCTCTGGCTGGAGCCTGGTATGTAGCCAGTGGGGTGGTGGAGCTCCAGCAGTGCCTAAAAGGCCCGTAGTGCTCCAACTATTTACAAAAAAAATGTGCAGAAGCTGCCGTGAAGGATGGTTCTTTTTTTTTTGCGTGTGTGTTTCGATGGCTAGACTGAACGGCCGTCTTGTATTCAATTCCCCCAATCCATCATAAAAGCAGCCTGAACTCTAACAACATCAAATGATCCCTTGGCGCAGTGGTTAACGCGTTCGCTTCACATTGAGGGCGCGAAAGGTCCTGGGTTCGAACCCCAGAGGGATCATTTATTTTTGCACTATTCATTAGCCCTTTGCCAATGGATGCTCTTACTTTTTGCGGTTGCAAGCTTGCACACTTCTTGTCTTTAGCTTATTGAAAACCCGATTTTTGAATGCTGCCGGTTTTCTTACCTCTTTCCTTACTCATGCCGGGGTGTGTCACTGCATTGCTGCTGTCACGTAGCCAGGGCTCGTAACGTGGTGGTGGCCCAAGGAAGCGATTTGGGCAGGGATTGGATTACTTGAGTAGCCGCTAGACAGAAGGAAAATCAAACAAACACGGGCTGCAGTGCATTGGCAAAACTGATGTGCTGTGAGAACATAACTGCGCAATGAGCTGCGAGCATTTATGTTCAAGCCCGGGCATGTTCAAGCCCAGTCATGTTTAAGCCCAGTCATGTTTAAGCACAGTTATGTTCAAGCGGAGTTATTCTAAAGCGGAGTTATTCTAAAGCGCAGTGTATTTGAGCGCAGTTGTATTTGAGCGCAGTTATGTTCATCTGTTGTCATGCTTAATGAAGAAATATTCGCAGCACATTGGCTCCGCCAATGCACTGCTGTTGGCTCCGCCAATGTACTGCTCGTGCTTGCGCGCGTCCTCCTGCATATTCCAGGAACATTGCTATCTACCACCTACTTATACCCCACACATTCCTAGAAGCTCGAAGCATTGACCATTCCAGCCAACCATGTCGTCGTTTCTCATCAAGTTCGCGACCAAAAAGATCTTCAATGAAACTCACTTGAACAAGTTTGGCACCGAGGACCCGTACTACGAGGAGGTCCACGTCGACCCCAGCGCCCTGCAGTCTGTCCAGAAGATCCAGCAGCACAAGAAGATCAAGAAGAAGCCGCCGGTCGGGTTGTCCAACCACGATGTGGCGATCTACGAGAAGGTGAAGCGCCGGGCGTACCGCCTCGACTTGCTCTTCAATTTCTGCGGCGTCCGGATGGGCATTGGCAGCTGCATTGGCATCATTCCGATCCTCGGCCCAATCCTCAACATCTATTTCTCTGTCATGGTGTTCCAGTTGTGCAAGAAGGTCGAGGGCGGGTTGCCTGTGGACACGCAGGCCAAGATGTTGTTCAACATTGTGGTGGACTTCTTTGTCGGGTTGATTCCGATCGTGGGCGATTTCATCGACATCCTTTACAAGGCGAACTCGCGGAACGTGTTGGTGTTGGAGAAGCACTTGATTCAGGTCGGCGAGGTGAACCTTGGGAAGCGGGAGAAGGTGGACGGGATCTCGGCGGACGACGTGAGAAAGTACATTCCGGACGTCGAGGAGTTGCGGGGGAGTATCAAGAAGAAGCAGTATTAGCGAGCAGCGAGCAGATCATTGGCGAAGCCAATGTGCTGCGAGATTTGACTGTCGAGAGCCTCTTTGGCTGTCAGGAGCTTCCGTTAGGTGTCAAGAGCTTTCGTTGGCTGTCAGTGATGAGCAGTGCATTGCCAATGTGCTGCGGGTGTTTAGTTCAAGTGCGAGTATCTTAAAGTGACATTATGTTCAAGTGCAGTGATGTTCAAGCAGTCAGTAAATAGTGCATGCCAATGTGCTACGTCGGTACGAAAAAGTTAGCAGTGCATTGGCGAAGCCAATGTGCTGCGGGTCCTTATGTTTTGCTCAAGGGCAGTTGCTCAAGGGCAGTTGTTCAAGGGCAGTTGTTCAAGGGCAGTTGTTCAAGGGCAGTTATTCAAGGGCAGTTTTTCAAGGGCAGTTTTTCAAGGGCAGTTTTTCAAGGGCACTGGGCCCCGCAAGCTCCCCGCCCCACCGGATCCCCGCCCTACTCCATAGATAGTTATTATAAATTCAAGAGTTCGAAAGAAATGTGTAAAATTGCGAGGCCGAGAGGATTGCAGTGGAGCAGTGCACTGGCGGAGCCAATTTGCTGCGATGCTGACTCTCGTTCAGTGATTCTCACCAGTAGCAGTGCATTAGAGTAATGAATTGGCTTTGCCAATGTGTTGCGAGAGATGCCAAGTTGTTGCGAGAGATGAGAGGTGCGCAGGAGATGAGAGATGCATGATGCACGAGATGAGAGGTTCACGCAGCACAAAGCTATTGCTTTAATGTATTGCTTCAATAAGTTGCTCCAGTAAGCTGCCCCTATGTAGTGCTCCAATAAACTACTGAGATAAACTACTCTAATGCACTGCTCTTGTATATTTTCTCAATTCTCGCAGCACATTGGCTTCGCCAATGCACTGCTACTGTTACCCTCCCACAATCTTTACCACATCTCTCTCCAAACCCACCTCCAACAACCACATGGGCATGCCCGAATTCGTCAGCCCGGGTTTTGCTGAGTTTGCGGCAGCGGGCACAGCAGAGAAGGGGAAGGAGAGTTTTGGAAGTGGCACTGTCTTCAACAATGGCCCCGCCGAAGGGCCCCAGGGAGCACCCTGGGAAAACTCGCACGCTGAAAAGTTGCCCAATGAGACAAAGACACAGGGTTCGACTCAAGGACACGCCCTGGCCCAAGAGCTGGCACCGTGCCACGGCCAGAGTACAGGACAGCCGGCGTTTCATGGCTTGGGCCAGCCGTTCACGAGCTCGGTGTCCCAGCTCGGTGGGACAGGAATTGGGCTAGGCACAGGATGGAACCAGCAGAAGCCCGAGAGTTCCCGGGTCTTTGGAGGCGTTGGCAACAGTGCCAGTGCTGGGAATGAGCTTGGCAGTGGACACAGCACGCTCTTCGAGAGTTCTCTCTTCGACAGCTCTCACAGCTCTCACAGCTCCCGAGAGAAGCCCCAAGGCACCAACGCCTCTCCGTTTGGCACAACCGCCTCCCACGGCTCGCCCTTCGCCACCACACACACCTCGCCGTTCGCCACCACCCCCACGCTGCTCACAAACGGCACCACGACCCCCGTGTTCCGCCCCTTCGACCCCAGCAACAGCATCCTGTCGTACTTGGACATCCACACGGGGCGCCGCCCCACTGCCCAGGGCCACGCGTGGGACAAACAGCCGGGCAGACAGCACCGCAGCTACCGCCCCACGCAGTCGCTGATGACCAGCCCTGTGCTCAGCGGGAACAAGAGCCTGCGGTTTTTCCCGAGCCCCGCGAGCGAGCGCCACGGCCACCACATGCCGCAGCCAAGCGCCTACGGCTTCCCATCCAATGCTAACCAGTATGGTGGGTCCCAGAACAGCACTGCTCTCAGCACCCCAAGCGTCTACAGGCCGCACGACAGGTCGCACGACCTGTACGATCAGATCACCCATCTCAATCTCAACAGCGGGCTCAGCAGTGCTGGCACGGGGTTCTCGGGCGCGCCCCAGAACGCGTATTCGCAGCAGCAGTTTGGCCTGTTTGGGTTCCTCAGAAACGACGCCCCGAATGGCAATCTCTTTGCGGGCCCCATCTACGAGGAGCTTGGCGGGCCGCCAGGCAACTTCACTGATACCTCAGAGCACTACGACGACCCGTTCCGGAGCTACCCGCTCAGCATGCACGAGTATCCGCTGGAGCCAGCCAAGGAAGGTGGCTCAAGGCAAGGCGTTGGCTCAAGGCAAGGCGTTGGCTCCCGACATGACGTTGCCAGGGCGTCACGTGATTGCAAAATGGCGGGGCTCCAGGCGAGAAGCAGGTTGCTTCCACAGTACAATGCTGATGGTGATGAGGAGTCTATTGGAAATGACTTGACGGACATTCCGGTGTCTCTTGTGGGCTTCAACTTGGGCAGTGGCGGTGGCAGTGGGAGCATTCCGGAGGCGGAGGGGAGTCCACTAAGCGAGAGTCGCGCACACATTGAACTGAATACGGCTGCCAGTAAAAAACGCGGGCCCGCTTCTAAGCATCTGTGTGTTGCGAAACTCTGCTACGCCTCGCCGCTGCCCGAGGGGTTTTCGTCCACTTTCTACCGCCGGCTGTCCAATGGCTTTATGTTTGTGCGCGAGATGCAGCTGAAGGCGCTGATCACACGGACCAAGTACGCGCTGCAGATCGAGTTCCGCTTGTCGCTTCCGACGTTGCTGAGTGTCGGTCGAGATCGGCGGCGGAAGTACAAGCTGCACGCGGTGCAGATTGACATGCAGGAGTTGGAGGGGAAGGTGGCGGGGCTCCGGGTGGCCAAGCAAGGCGAGAGGCGGCCGCAGCGGCGTGCGAGACGGGAGTAGCACATTGGCTTCGGCAATGTGCTGCGAGAATATTTTGAGTGTGAGAGAGCAGCGCCGGCCTTTGGCCGTGGCTTCGCCAATGTGTGTGCCAAGTTGTTGCGAGACATGAGGTGAGACGTTCACGCAGCACATTGGCTTCGCCAATGCACTGTGAGCAGTGCCAGAGCTTGCTCCCAGTGCCAACTGCTGGCTCCCATCTCTACCTAGCGGCTTGCAAAAAATATTTTCGAGACTAATACGTGCCCAGCGCCTGCGAGCGGAGCGAGATGATGCTGGGTGGATGGGTGCGGCGTGAGTGACGCGTAGCAGAGCAGCAGCCTTCTTTCTGGCGTCCTACTGCCCCGTTGTTTTTAGGCACCTTATACTATATGTTAATGATTTATGATGGCGCAGGTGTTTGTAAGTGCTTTGCCAATATGCTGCTTCCATGCACCGCTCTAATGTACCTTCTTATTTATGGCCCGTGGGCCAGTCAGTCTTGAACTCTAAACATTCTCAGGGCAACGCTAAAAGCCGGAAATAGACATGCTCGCATGCTATTACGACATACAATAAACAACTAGAGCAGTGCCCTTCCGCCCGCCAAAGTTATGCCCTCTCTGCTGATGATCAGGAGTAAGCGTGGGCCCATCTTGGTTTGCAGCCCCGCTCCGAGTTAGGAGCCCTGCTTGAAGGAATGCGGAGCCCGGCGGGAACACCACAGCGGATTTGCAGTTTCGACTGCCACAAAATCAAGGGTCACACTTTAAAGCAGAATTGCACAAGTTTTCGGGGCCAGGTAAGTTTGATCTGGGAGTCGTCGTTCTTTCAAGTTCTTTAACCGCTCGCTTACGCTCGCTTTTGCTGCCCACTATCTCACGCACCGCGCTGCACCGCGCTGCACGATAACAGTTGCCAAAATTTAGCCTCGCGAGCCGCCGCCAACCGTCCGATCCGCTATTGTTTACTGGAGAGAAGTGGTCTTTTTTCCGAATTGCGGTTTGATCAAAGTTCAAGCTGCAATTTTCATCGATAGAGGTTGGAACACTGTCTGTAAGGTCTTTGTCTCACCGGTCATCGCTGTTTCTGAGCCGTGCTCATTGGTACCGAGCTGTGATACTCCACAATTCAAGACGCCGCACACCAACAGAAGTTATCCTCAGGGCTTCCCGATTTCCAATACAAGCCGAAGAGCCACGAGCAGTGAAGCCCAAGAGCCACGAGCAGTTTTTGGCTTTGAACGAGCTTGAACATTTGGAAGCTATTCATTACAAAAGAAGACTCTGCTCAAAAAACATACGCCACGCACGTCACCAGACGTCACAAAAAACACACGCCACGCACTTCACCAGACGTCACTCTCGGTCTTCTAAATTTAGCGATCCCACAGCGTCATGGAGCAGTCACGAAAACGCCGCAAGGTCAGCTGCGAAGCCTGTCGCAAGGTCAAGAGCCGGTGCGACCACGCCCCTGCGGGCGGCAAGTGCCAGCGGTGCCTGGTGCTCAAGATCGAGTGCACTTTGAGCGGGGAAGGCGACACTGACTCCATGGGATTTGTTGACGGCGCGCAGGGCTTACTAGTGGAGGTACTAAGGAGGTTGGACCGGTTTGATGAACGGCTCGAGCATATTGAGAGGGGGGTGGGAAGCCAAGGGAGTGATGAGGGTTCAAGCGAGTACACGAGGAGTGAGCAGGGGGCCAGTGGGAACGACACCAGTGCAATGTCGCCACTGCAGCAGGACTTCATTGTCAAGAACACATTGATCAACAACACTATTGACAACATCCAGCTCGACTTCTATGTCAATTCGTCGCCGCTCAAGATGATCAAGCAGGTGGACAAGAGTTTCTACGAGAAGATGAATAAGTACCTGCTGTTTGACAGGGTGTGTGACGAGTTCAAGGAGCTATTCAGAAGCAAGGAGCTGCTATATTTCAAGCTTGCTTCTCGGTTTCTCAGGGTGTCCCATTTCTGGATCGTACCTGGCGGCATAAAGAAGATCAGCAACCAGTATGTGGAAGACCACCCATTCATTTCCTGCGTCTTTGTGCTCATTGCTATGTGCTTTGATGAGACCCAGAGCTATGTTGAAGAGCAGAAGATTGTGTTTGACATGGCCATGAGAATCTTGGGGGCAGCGCTTCTTATGGAGAGGCTTCTGGATCATGATGTCGAGGCCATTCTCTATATGGCCACATTCAATACATGCCGGAAATCCCAGGAGCTGCAGTTCATGTTGAACAAGTGGCTTGTTACAAACTCGGCAATGAGCCATTGCATCAACTCGTTCCAGTTCAGCAAGATGTTCAGGCAGATCCTTGTCCACAAGGTGTACACCAAGCAAGACCTTTTCCATTTGAGGATTTACAATTCGTTGCTTATTGCTTTCATACAAGCGTCGCTCGATTCTAACCGGCCAATATTCATCACGAACGACTATCTCAACTTTGCTAAAGTGGTGCTCAAGTTCCCAGAACCAATGCTCCTTCCTGGCGATAAGATCATTGTCTCTAAACTCTATTTCTTATTCACCATCGTCAACTTTGTCAACGACGAGAAGTTTGCTGTGCAGATTTTGGACGATATTGCTGACCAGACCCACAGCTTCTTGGATCCGAGCCATCAGTTCATTGAAATCCCACAGCTCACAACCTGGAAGCGACGCAATCAGAAACTCATGAAGGACGATATTGCGAATGTTCTCTTGAACGCTTACTATTACTACTATATCTACCTCTGCCAACGCCTTGTGAAGGACATCGAGACTCGAACAGAGATTTTGCACCCGTTACAGCTGAAGAGATGGTCGCCCTCCCAGCTTGCGGCAATGCTGACCTTCAAGCGGGTGTGCATACAAACGGCGATGCGATACTCGTTCAAGTTATTAGACAACACGCTCGGCTTGAACAAGTACCTCATCAAAGGGTCTCCCGTCTTCCAGTTTGACCAGATAATTTATGCCTCGCTAGTGCTATTGCACCAACTTCCGGTGATGAGCCTGGCGCATAACAAGAAGACGACGCTCGAGTTGATTGGGAAAAACTACTGGAGCTTGCAAAAGTTAGGAATCAAGAAGCACGATGCCGCGGATACCCTTGAAAGAGTCTTGAAGGTTATCATTGACATGGCAGTGCCAAGCAATCAGACCAATGGGAAACACAGAAGCAATGGACATCAGCCTAATGCGAATGAGCACGGCACCAGTGGACATTCTGTGCCGCTCGGGGAGATTGATATATACTTTCGCGACTTTGATGATCAGACTTACAAGGTGGATAAAAAGGACATGGATATATACAATGCACGACAGGAGCAGGAGGCGCGGAGTTGGGAGTCCACAGACTTGGGAGGATACAGTTCTATGCGGTTCCCAGAGAAGAAGAAACGCACACTCAGTGGCACCGAGTGGGAACCGCGTGCCAGATCGTACTCGGACGGTGCTCATGTGTTTGGACTACTGCCACTGGGTCAGCCACTGGCGCCGCCTCTAAGTCAGTTGTCAGAGATCGCACTGCCGGGAAGCATTGGTGAGAACCCCGAAGGGCTATTTGACGCCTTCATTGATCAGCGGATATTGGATAGTATCTTGTTGCCCGACACCGAGAACTACGACCATTTCAGTGAGTTCTTTGAAGACTTGGTGCAGACTGGACAGCCTGTGGGGAACCCAATGGGAAACGCAGTGGGAGCTACACCGGGCGCTGCTAGTCTCCCAGGGAGCGCAGCTGGTGAGTCTCGCCAAAACTGACTGTATACTATTTCCCGTAAAGAAAAGGTGGTGGTGTGTCACGGGCTTTGCTTAGTATCATACGTCTAAAAACTGTGTATAATAAGATTATATTGTCTAAATGTTGTATATGTGAGGTCCTTGAGCTGTACTATTTGTGTGGCCCGGCATACAAATGTATATACTGCTGCGCCTACCTAGCGCAGTCTATGGTAGTCTGAGCGTCGAAGGCAGTCTTGTGTCAGTTTCAAAGTTAGCATGACAGTATTGCGTCAGCTGCAAAGTTGTTTATTAGTTACTGAATAGTTGCCTTACCGCTGGCCATCATATGTCTATCAGTTGCAGGCAAATGTGTCAGAAGAAACTAAGCAATTCACAGATGAAGACGGCAACTGACTTCTACACACAGTAGTTTCTCAGCACTTTCACAGGAATTGATTTGGGGCTCTGTAACGCTACACTACTTACAGTTCCAGCCACCAATATTCTACCTTGCCCTGCATCTACTTATCTATACGACATCCCCTGTCTCAGTCAAGAAGGTCCGGCCAATTCGTGATCTAGTATTTGGGACTCTTTCAGACATGCGCCATAGTGCAAGACACGTCTCACATGTTACAATTCTGTTGTCTCCTTGGACATCCCCCTGTTTTTTCCCAATCCGACATTCCTATTCCAGCGTTCCCAATTCGTGGTGTTCCAGCGCATGCAATTAATGCCCCGTGCTGCAGACCTTGTTCCCCGTATGCTGCCTGGTGGGGCGGGCCTGCACTGCGACGCGGGCGCCAATCTAAGGTTCAGAATAAGGTTCAGGAACCGGACCAGCCTATATATGGCGTCAATTCCAAGCCACCTTCAAGTGAACAAACTCAACCCTAATGACTTATTTTTGTGTTGTGCTTGGCTTTGTGGCCGGGCTCTGCTTTCTGCTTGCTCTGGCGTGGTTCATCTACAGCCGCTACATTGTCAAGAGCGCCGGAATCCGTCTCCCAGAGGGCCCGGACAACGAGATCTGCATCTCCGAGGAAACCCTCTTTTTGCACAAGTACTACTACCAAGATGAAAACCAAGAGATCAAGCATGCCTTTGAAAAATTGTGCGTTGGAGAGGTAAAGGAGTTGGCGAAGCAGGTGGGTGAGGGCACTTTTCACAGCAACGTTGCGTTCGCCAAGTACCTCTCGAGCCTCAAGAACACCCCTCTCAGCAAGTTTCTCACTATGGCGGTGTTCCTCAGCTCCTGGGAAAAGCCGTTGGGCACAAGAGCAAACAAGCATAGCAAGTTCCTTGATCGGTTGGGCGAGACGTTGGTGGAGAAGATCAGTTTGTCAGACATCACTGGCAGACAGTTGGCGCAGCTAGCCAACAGAAGCACGGCTCATAGAGACGCTCTTGTTTTTGCCCAGATCTCTCCGGCATTGGGGGAGATGGAAATGTCCCGGATGGACCTCATTACTTCTGCCGAGTGCATCTTACTGTACGTCCTTTTCCCCAACCGATTCTTCCTCAACGTTGTTTGTCAGAGCAAAGCATACACCTGCAAACATGAAAAAATCAAAGTCATGGGGCACAACGTTTGCTATATTACTAACACTGAAAACATCAAGTTTGGAATGTGTCTTTCTGGCGAGAAGGAGATTACCAAGTTTATGGAGGGCAGCTACTTCGAAGCGGTCGCCACCGACGTCCACATTGCACCGGCGCAGAATGGCCACGGTTCTGCCAACTGGGAGTGTATGCTGATCATTGACCTTTTTCTTTATCTGAGAAAGCATACAATGGAGATCAGGTTCAGCGACAAGAACTTTGAGAAGGAGTTCTTTGCTGCTAGCTACTTGCCGTGGGATGGCGACACTGCATGGGTGCGAGCGGCAGAGCTATGAATGCTGAGGTGCGTGTCATCAAACTGAACTATTTATTTAAGAAAAATGAAATAATATTAAAGTCGATTGTAGATTAGAACTAAACGGTGATAGGTACAACACCTAGCCTCGTGCCACTACGCATTGAGCCGACTCTCTGCTGTCATTGCACATGTCTATTGTTGCTAAATGTTTCCGTTGACATTCTCTGGATGCATTGTCTGAGATCCACAGCTTGCTTTGGTAAGCTCCATTTGCCTTGCTTCTCGGGCCTTGCTCTCCGTTGTCTTAGGCGTGCATCAGTTGGGGCACCCGCAGTGGCCCACATGGATCAGACCACTGGCCCGGGACGGCAGCTGAAAACAGCCGGGCGCCAACTCAGAGCTGTCATTCCCATATAAAGCAGGTCTGGGCCCCTACTGCCTGATTCTCAGCCAAGGCTTGCGGATTGGTTGCATCACTTTCTACGCCCATGGACGATAACCGCATAGACACAGGATAGCCGAACAATATGATCTGGCTTCGACTATTTGTCACATCTTTTATTTGAAACTGCTAGTAAATATAGCTATGCTGCTTGTGCCAGGTTTTTGTTACTCCCTTGGCGTTTGGGCTTGCTGGGCTACTGTCCCGGCCGTCTGCAGGCGGGGACCACTGTCAAGCGCTAGCGGTGCGTGCTTGAATACTCAGATGCCGCAAAGCAACCAATACCTAGAAAACCCTCAGAGCGGTTTAGAGCTACGTGGAAGTATGCTGATTATTGGTATGTTTGAAAGGTCTCAAGAAAGCCGCGTGTTGTACCAAGCACTGCTCGCCCATCCGCTAACCAGGGAAATGCGACGGACTGCAATATCATCCGCTCACACTGGCTATTAAATCATTCCTGCCTGTAATACATTTATCCGTCGATTTCCGCTGATTTCCACCCTGCCAAGCGGTGTCTTGGGTGGTGCCTCCTTCGTGGCTCCCCGTTCCTCCCACTTCCGCTGTTCTGCATAGAGCGAAAAGCAGAAAACTGTCTTCATATGTCCCGACCTGCACGCTCCGCCGCCTCCCCAACATGTGGATTTTGGGGCAACCTGTAATAATAGGCAGAGTCGCTGAACCTTGTCAACAGCGGAGGCGATTGTGAGCCAAGTGATAGAAAGCACTGATGACTGCCCCACCCACCGGCACAACTCACCAAAGCGACATCCTGACTAAACAAACATGAGTGCCACCTTTAAGGGGATAACCACTGCCTACAAAGGCGGGCCCCCCGGCGAGCCGCCCGCTTCAAAAGTTCTCTCTACAAATAAGCCTCAATTCAACTTTCCAGACGTTGAAGCGCATTGGAAAGCCTACCCGGAGGAGGAGAAACCCACTACTGAGCCTCAAGCCTTTTATGGGATCACCCGAAACTACTGCGAGCTCTTTGAGAACGACTTTTACTACGATTTTGACTTGAAAGAAGCCAAGGAAGCGTTTCTCGAACTACCACTTGAAGGGTTGAAAGAAATTGCTAAGCAGTTTACTAAGGGCACCTTTGCCGTGACCCAAGCGTTTATCGAATACAACCGCAAGCTCGAGCAAGGACCCGTGAGCCGGTTCTTGGCAATTGCTGTATTTGCCAGATCCTGGAACCGCACTCCGCGTGGCGCAGTCATCAATACAAACGCATTTGATCCGAGCTCAAAGAGACTCACAGAGAAGCAAGCCAGAAACTTGATCCTGCCCGGTCGCGACATTGTGGGGCAGATAGAAAAGCGGTTTAGTCTTCAACATTCCTATGTGCAAGGCTACTATAGTCCGACCGGGGAGTTTTTTGACATAGTGAGAGAGGATTTTTTGAGGATGTTGGAGTGTATCATGCTGTGCTACTTTTACGCATCGCCATTTTTTCTTTGGATTAGATGTCTGAAAGAAGCAACTGAGTGCAAGCACGACAAGTTGCAGTTGGCGGACCATACACTTTGCTATGGTGTTAGCAAAAGTGGGGCCATTTGTTTTGGCATGTGCGTTTCGGGAGAGCTGAGCATTGTAACATTTGTTGAGGGTAGTCCTTTACGAAGAGTGTGCAAGAGCGTCAGATTGTTGCCGGCAAAAAGAGGGGGGCAGTTCATAGGCAACAAGGGCATGGCAAAGATAAAGAATTTTGTTACAAGAGCTCCAGCGCTTAGTAGCAGAGTTAAGTTTGGCGACGACAAGATCAAGGCAGAGTACGTACAGCTGGGAATGAAGTGATGCAGAGTACGGGCAGAAGCAAGCAGTGTATGCCAATATCAAACTGGAAAGGTACACTGCTTTGGCCAACTTTACTCTCCTTTATGTTCTGAGGCTCAAGTAGGCAACCTTGCTAGGCAGTCGTCTGGTGCATCGCTTACAACCCCGGGTGGTCAGTCCACGCATGCTTGCGTGAGTTGAGGTGCTTCAGCTCGAGACACACTGCTCTAAGATTGAGTTGCTAAACCCTATAAACCTTTGTGACTTTCCTTCATTTTGTAATTTAGGGTATTAATGAATTAATGAATAGAAGTGTGTACCTACTTTTGTAGATTAGTGGCTAGCCCACTGGCCATCACGCATTGTGCCTCTTCTGAGAAGAGGCACATTACGTGACCGTAACTGCGCCCCACTGAAGTAAGCCGCATATCTGGATGCTTCGAAAAGCAGCGCGACAATCTAATAACAGCAATTCAAATTTCAAACGCTCTGTTGACCATGAAAAGTGGCTTCCGCGGTCTCTTTCATGCTGTGCACTCGATGGCCATTGAGCTGCTCACTTAGAAAGTCACGGAAGCAGTCACTGCGCAACTCACAAAGCCAACCACCTAAGCAGATACTGCATTGATTACCGCCGCAATTACTGAGCCGGTCATGGAATCTGCTAGCGTGTCTTCAAGTGTGTCAGTCAATATGTTTGTCATTGAGGCAGCTTGTGAGTTAGCTGCAGTACGCCTTGGCTTTGTCGGAACATGGATGGAACTCCAGATTATCTCGGGCACTACTATTCTGTGATCTTTAACAGTTTTTTTAAGTAACAAGTAAGTAGTCCTGTATGGTGATCGAAAAATAACCGATAGATATTTCTAGAAGCTTGTATATTTTTAAGAGACTTTTTTTTTTGGCCATAGATGCGTGGTACAATGAACAGAACGCATTTGAATTACACACAGAGAAAAAATTATTTTCATCATTCTGTCAAACAGAATTTCAATGAACAAATTAAACATTTCACGGGTGACATCCAATAGGGTAAGTGGCCAAAACTCATTCAAAGCTGTGGCAACACAGCTTGCTACTCTCCTCGGGAATCGAGGAGACAATTCAAAAGGCTCTCGCCATATCAGAACCAAGCAGTGTAGACACTCCCGATTATACATGAATAGAAGTATAATAGATTTATTGATAAATAATAAGAAAAAGCACACAGCTTATGAAGAACTGAATACAGTAGCTAGCCACCAACACTATAGACTGCAGCTGTAGGATGTGTGACTAGAAAGGGGGGCACCAATCCACGAGGTGAGGGGTGCTGTGTAGTAGTTGAGCACCTTGGCTAACGCTTGTGTTTAAACACAATCTCACTCTGGTTGCTTGTGTTTAGACACTGCTCCAGAACTTGGACAAGTCACCTCCCGCCCCGTTAAACGCCAACACGTTAGGCGCCTCCTTGGTGTCAGAGATTGCATCCGCAGTGCCGAAACCAACAACCGCCTTCTTCAACTGGGCGGGAGTTACGGAAGACGTGCTGCTGAAAGTGGAGTTCCCACTTGGCGCGAGCGAGAGGAAGTAGGTCAAGAGTCCAGCAACATGCGGCGAGGCCATGGAAGTGCCCAGGATGGTGTTAGTGGCAGAGTTCAGGCCGATCCAGGTCGAGAGAATGTCCTGACCAGGTGCAAAGATGTCCACACACTTTCCCCAGTTGGAGAAGTCGGCACGGGCGTCACTGTTGGTCGAGGCTCCTACGGTGATGACATTCTCTGCTGCGGCTGGCGAGGAGTTGCAGGCATCCTGGTCCTCGTTACCGGCGGCCACAGCAAAGTGGACACCGGCGGCCACGGCAGCATTGGCAGCAGAGTCCACAGCCTCAGACTTGCCGCCGCCGAGGGACATGTTCGCCGTAGAGCCCTTGTAGCCGGGCTGCTTGGCGTTTTCTTTGTGCTTGTTGGCAACCCACTGAATTCCCTTGATGACGTCGGAGTTTGTACCGGAGCCCGAGGCGTCAAGAACCTTGACGGCAACCAAGTTTGCTTTCTTAGCAACACCATAGGTCTTAGAGCCGATGGTTCCCGCACAGTGAGTGCCGTGTCCAACGCCATCGGAGTCTCCATCAGACGGGAAAGTAGTCCCCCAGGAAGCTCTGCCCTCAAAGTCGGAGTGGTCGGTGTTGATTCCAGTATCCACAATGAACGAGGCGACGCCAGAGCCGCCCTCTGAGTCGTACAAGTACTTCCCAGAGGAGGCGCCATTCAACGACTCCTTGGTGGAGATTCTGGCCAAGCCCCAGGGAGCGTCGTCCTGGGTGGTCGCGTCATAAGCTTTGACAACAGCGTCCTGCTCAATGTAGGCCACATCCGGGTTCTTCTTGAGCTCCGCAAGAGTGTCCTCCAAGAAGTAGCCCGCGTAGCCCTTGAGCGAGTCGCCAAAGTCAAAATCAAAGTCAATTCCACCGTCGTCAGACAACCCGGCGGCCTTGACACTGGCCTGGAACTTGGCAGAGGCGCCGGCGCTTGCCTTGACGTTGCTCACCTGCACTTTTTGAACCCACTCGTGATGGGTCTTGGCGGCGGCCTGAGTGAGGTCGGACTTCAAGACGACAATGTACTTGTCTGGCACTCCGCCGGTGGCGGCGGCCCTGTAGACAGGGCCAGAAGTGTCGCGCTTTGCAATGGCGGTGTCTGCGACATTCTGGGTGTCCTGGACTCCAGGAATGACAAGGGCGTTGGAGCCGGCGATGGCGCAGGCGAGAGTGAAGTAGACAGAAAGCTGCATGGTGGAGTGAGCAAGTGGTGAGTGTTTAAAGAGTGTGTTTAAAGGAGTGTGTTTTTTGTTGGTAGAGAAAAGGTATTTAGAAAAGGTGAAAGTTGTTTATATAATAATATTCTCCCAACAGATTGCAAATCCCCATTTGCTTTGCGCTTGGCCAATGCCCCGCCTGTATGCAGAGTCTCCGAACCACTGCCAGGCACAGTGCGTTGTGACAATACGTCTGCAGTCCAGGAACAAACGACACCCTGAGCATGCGGGGCGCCCAATGTTCTATACAATGGATATTTTTACTTATGAGCCCAAATACCTGTGCAGTGCCCTGGGCCAAGACCCAGCGATGGGCACTGCTTGGGCCACCGCCGGACCTGTTTCTTGGCCCGAGGCGCGCGGCACGGCGTGCATACAAAGACAATGCGCATGTTGTGCTTGGCAAACGACTAGCAGATGGACGCCATGCATGGTCGTGTGAAACCCATTATTCAACAATGTGCAAAAACCAACAGGAAACGGCCAGAGCCGAGAACGCTGCCCCACAACTTTATGCCAAGAGATAGGGCAAAGAGATAGGGCGCGATGGGCGCGATGGACGCGACGGCACGCGGAGTTGGGAGGAAGCAGGGGGCAGGGCAGGCCCAGACACTGGGGCTCGCTGATCGGCGAGAGCTGAACGATAGCAGTGAAATATTCAGTTGAAACCAGTGATTATGGGATTGCTCAGGAATCTAGATCTCCAACGACAAGTGCCTTCTTGTAGCGTCCACTATGCACCAATATGCAGGGCGTGCCCCCATCATGAGGTATCCGTAAGCCACCAAAGAGGCGGTCGGAGTGGAGCACAAAATGTCTCAGGCAACGATCAGGCTTGCAAACATAATTATCTATGGCACACAGAGTTGGCCAACAAAAAAGCTCAATGCCAGTGCCCAAAAAAAGGCATTCTCTCTGAGGCGTACGTAGCTAAGCGAATGGCAGACGACACCACGCTGGCAAACTACTGTCTGGGCAACCACAGGGCATTGGATTGGCCAACAAACCAATTGTTGGCAGAAATGCAGAACGGCTCAGTTGGCGATTGGCGGTGCGCCAAACTGTTGATTCTGCAAAGTTGTCGGCATCAGAGCTTTAGCGGCTCAATTCCACTATCTTGCATTCATCACGGTGCATCACACCCCCACTACGGACTGTCGCACTCAACTAGCCAGTCTTAGGAAGCTTTTCTCAGTGTTTTGACCGACCTGCAACAAAAAAAAAATTTACTTTGGGCATCAGCATCATGTATTAAAATACTAAGCCAAGTGAAGGTGTGCACCCTGGCTTTTATTCAGACTCCTTACACTTTACTTTATTCCGCTTGCTGTCAGCTACTGTGACTAGCCATAGACATATTCCATGCGGCGCAGCTGGTACTGAAAAGGCCCATCAGTTGAAAGTTGCAACACACCACCGGAAGCCCTTAGAGAACCTCTGCAAAGCACTGCAATCAGGTTTTGAAACTCACCACAGTGGTCATCTCTACTACTTGAACACCAAGGATGCGCCGTATCTCTACTACTTGAACACCAAGGATGCGCCGTGGCCAATTGCAGTGGCCCACTTGCACAGCTCACTGTTTACTTTGCCCTCCTCTGTCTCCCATTCCGCCGCCCAGCATTATGCTCCATTGCCTTCATTGCCTTCTTAGCACCCTGCAACCAGCGGTACACCGCACCAAAATCACACCTTGTCTGCTCCACAAGATGCGTCCAGGTTCTAAGCTTCAAGTCAACATTGGAGTTGCCAGACAACCACTCCTGCATCATCTCATATGCCTCAAACTGGCCCTCAACGTTACTCCACTGTTTCTTTCTGTACTCTATGAGCCGTTGCCCAATTGCCTCCGCATCCATTCCGGTGACGTCCATCATGTGATCAAGCTCTTTCTGAACAGGGTACGGGTAGCGGTGGTTATCTCTGAACCAAGTTTCCAAAAACTCAAGGGCCTGCGCCTCTGTGACAGGCGCCGTTGGGACGGCCGCATTGTTGTTCTTGGCCTCAAGCAACGCCTTTTTTTCTTTTTCAGCGGCCGCCATCCACAATCTTTTGCTGCGGCCTGCCTGGATTCTGTCATTGACCTCCTGGCGGGACCATCCCAAGTTCTCACAGAGAGTAGTGATATCATACTCAGTGATGTCCTTGTCTTGTGGCCGGAGGTTTAACCATTTGGTAAACTTCCAATCCTTGGCCTCCTCAGAGGTAGTCTCTTCCTGAATGCTGTCCGCCTGAACATCTTCCCCCTCACTCATCTGAGCCTCCTCAAAACCATAGGCCTCCCATCTGTCAAACTCTTTTGCATGCTCCTCTCTCTGATTGGCGGCAACCCATTGGTTTATTTGCCATGGGGCAAGCCCGGTACGTGTGGAGAGATCAATGATGGAAGCAGCACTCAACTTGAGCTTCTTCAAGTTGGCGCTGTACCAGGTGCTCAAAATAGTGAGTGCATTTTCCGGCAAGTGGGACCAAGGAGAGAATGAGGCCGGCTCAATTTCAGGTATTGACTCTGTCTCTGGCTCCGTCTCCGGCTCTGTCTCTGGCCATGTCTTTGCCTCTGCTGGCTTATAGCTTTTTGGAACAGTGCGCATTGGAGACTTGCCGCTGTAACTGCCGGACATTGGCAAACGTGGAAAGGCAGAAGTACGTGGATTCTCCAATTTTTCAGTGAGAGTCACCCCTGAATTTTTGAAAAGAGTCTGTGCTCTCTTCTCAGTAGCCGTCTTGAGTTTCTTAGTTGGCGACTCAGTAGCACTTGAATTTGTCTCAGAAGGAGTCGCACGTTTCTTTAGAGTCACGGGGTTGGTATGACGCTGACCCGCTGTGGCCGGGCCAGAGGCATCATTCTCACCAGATCCCGACTGCTTTGCCTCCACCGGGTCCGGGCTCGACGAGTGGACTTCCTCGGGGCTCTCCACAGTGCTGCCAGCGGCCGAAGTGTCATGGTCAATTGTATCGAAATTAGTGTTGAAATTCCCAGCGGCAACATCAGAAAGCTGCGGTCTTCTTGATAAATGGCAGCCTGAGTTTTGTGAGCCACCGGTGCGGCCAGGAGTCTGCTCACGGGCAGGCTGTGGGACAGTTGGAGATTCGTCAGTTGGAGGTTGTCTGCCAGGCTCTGTCATGAGTATATTTGTATATATTTATTTTGGGCACTCGTCAAGCTGCTCGAAATGTCACAAGTAAACGGATTGGAAAAAAGAAGTTCAGGGATAGGTTCTCTCTTGATGTGTTTGCACTGCTTCTGTGCGGAGTCAGGCTGCCCAGTTGCCCTGCTGCCGCTGACAGATCTGCAGAATCCGAAATGGGGCACTTCTAGAGAAGATTGGGAATGGGAAATTAGCAAGGAAATGAGCAGGGGAAAGCTTTGAAACTTGCCTATTTTAAGCAGATCTAATACAAAACATTTTGTGACACATTTTCCAGAAACACTTCTTGGATATCGCACTACACGTCACTGCTGATTGCATGCCTGCTGTTGTCGATTAGGCACCATTCGCCATGTGAAGTCATGCACAGTGATCCCCCAGAAAACACACGCTGTTCAATGACAGCAGTGTTTACAGGCCACAGCCAATATAATTATCTATCAACTTCTGAAGAATATTGCTCAACTTCTAGATAATATTATTAAGTGCTCTCATTTCCTAGAAACATATTTGCTGGCACTGGCTATACCGCCACTCCGTAACCTGGCCGCCGGCTATGCTGAAAATAGTTCCTGGTCAGAATCAGCAGCAGTCCGAGAGTCTGCGCCAGCACCCTGGCTGCTTAATCACATAAAACCTAATGAGCATTTGTTGTCACTTCCGCTCGCAATTTGGCCTGGCCCATGCGTCCTCTGACAAGCACTCATATTACAGCTTTAGCCGCCAGCCGCCTGTCTTCTTTCTAGCTTTTTTGACTTTGCCATAGACGATGCCGGGCAATGTAGAGCCACGAAAGCACTTGCTGCCGGGTCAACCCGGTCTGCCTGGCAAGCGCCTCAGACTCATGGTACGAGGCGTACGGGTGATTCAGGTGGGCCGCGAGCCAGTCGTTCAATACGTGGTCAGGGAGAGCCACTTTCACTGGCAGTGGTTTGGGCTTGGCGAGTTTTGGCTGCTTTGAGTCAGGCTTTTTTGAAGAGCTCGTCACAGCCGTGTGAACAAGTTTCTTGGTTGACGGTCCCAGGGCTCTGATAACTACTGCAGTCGACATTTGCCGAATGGTTTTCTGCTCGGACCAGCCGGTTTCTAAGACAAGTCTGCTAATTTCCTTGGCACTTGGTGGGCCATCTCCACTGTATCCCGCCAACCACTGGGCCAAAAAGTACGATGGTGGTTCGGAGGCGGCCGAAGCAACATCACAGACCTCGGGCGGCACAGAGCCTGTGGTCTGGGAAGTTGCAAGAGGCTCAGGAGTGTTCAATAGCCTAGGCCCGAGGTGCCTCGAAGGCAAAATTTTAAACGTGCCAGTCTCAGTGACAATGCTACGCGGAGCTGTGTCTTGCTCAGCGGTGCCTTTGGTTGGCGTGGTACTCTCAGAAGCGGTGCTCTCGAAAGTGGTGCTCTCGAAAGTGATGCTCTCGAAAGTGGTGCTCTCAACACTGCTCGTATTAAGATTGCTTGTGTCAAAGGTGTAACCTTTAACAATATTGCCAGCACGGGTGTCGGATACGGAACTGCTGACCTGAACAGTGCTTGGGACGTGAGTAATTTTGACAGGGCTTCTTTTGCAAACGCTCATGCATGGAGTGGGATGCATCACCAGTGGACTGTCCTGTCCTCCAACGCGTTTTCCAAGTTCGGCTCTAGTTAGGCAGAACCAAGTGAGAACCTCAGAATAGGAAAGACCTGTGTTTTGGGCAAGAGCCAGCGTTGCGGCCGGTGTCGGGTGGGGGTTGTCGGAATGCTGCAAGAACCAGTCGCGTAAAACGTAAGAGGCCGCCTGGGAAACCACTAACTTAGTCGACAAAGGGAGTGTTTTGAGGGGCTTCTTTTGGCCGCCAAGCTCACATTCGTTGGGATACACGTTTGCTTTAGCTAGACTACCAACTTTTGTAATCAGGTATTTTGGAGAACTGTTTTTTGTCGGCTGGCAAGTGGTCTTGGGGTGCAGTGTGTGATCGGGGGAGCCCAGTAAGGCAGTAACCATGGAAAAGTCAAAGTCGCCGAGTCTATTATTTGCCGTAGGTTTGATGACTGTTTTTGATGACGGTATTTAATTGTTGTACTTGATTGTTTTGCTTAATGGTTGTGCTTAATTGTTGTGCTTGATGGCTGTGCTTGATGGCTGTGCTTGATGTGTAGATGCCTTGGGATCCCCTGATGATGCCTGCCGCCCGCTGCACTGTCTTCTTTGAAATGGGGCAACATCCAAACATAGGGTTAGATAGAGCACTGTAAATTACAATTTGCTACGCTTTGCTATACGATCCGGAACACATTGGGGACGTCTCAGGTACTATATTCAATTGTGAAAGATATTTCTAAAACGCTTGACGGAGTTTTGCACTTACTGCACCCTCCAAAAGTAGAGACAGTCGGAGATGGACATAGCGCCCAACAACGCCACAGCTATTTCTGCCTGAGCTCCAATCGCAACGCCTAAAACCAAGATATTGGCAAACAATAGCTGGACTTGACCAACTGGTAGCGGCTCTAAGCCACTGGTGAAAGCTGCCGAAAAGTAGTAGAGTAGGATCTTGATGTGGAGGGCAATGGCCGCAGCCTTGACTGTCCAAGAAGGTACACTGAGGCGGTTTTTTTCCCGCCGAGCAGCCTCTTTGAACAGAGACGGCTTCTGAGCCAAGTCAAGCAGAGTAGAGTTCTCACTTGAGGCGTATGAAGAAGCCACCTGGTTAACGACAACTCCGTGCTGCACTCCACCCTGCACACTGCTTTTCCGCAGGCTCTTCTGACTCTCCTTGTTGACACTTGGCAACAACTCCTGGAGCTGATGCAAGACTTCCGGGGTGAGAGCTCGCTTTGCGGGGTCCTTGTTAAGCAAGGTCACCAACAAGCTGTACACCTCCTCTGGCAAGTCGTCTCGGTAATACTCGGAGGAGAATTCTGCGCTTTCTAGCAAAGTCTCAATGTCGAACGAGCGGATTTGCCCCTTTAGTGACTGATAATCCAAATCGTTCGCATCCTGGATGTACGGCAACTTCCCAAAACACATGAAGAAAAGAATCATGCCGAGCCCAAACATGTCGGTCTGTTTTGAAAAGTTTGTGAGATCGCCGCTCTCAGAGCTCTGTCTAAGAAGTTCTGGCGCCACAAACTCAAGCGTCCCCGTTGCCCCACTGCTCCTTCTCCGCTTCCCCTCAAACTGGCTCTCGCCAAAGTCCGATACAAGGATGCTGGGAAGGGCGGCGTACTGCTTGTAGTCTGACTCGTCAAGCACGCTTTGGAGATCGAGGTCTGACGGAGACGAGTCGTACCGCAGGGAGAGCAAGCAGTTGGACGGCTTCAAGTCACGGTGTATTATGTGATTGGCATGCAACTCGTAGACCCCGGCGACAATGTCCTTGAAAAACTTGAGGATCTCGATCAAAGAGAGAAGCCGTGCCACGGGCGGCTCTACGCCAGAACCATTCCCACTGCGACCATGCTGTTTCCGCTTTTCTCTTATGCGCTGCTTCCTCTGCTCCATGTCTTCCTGCGGGTTCTGCATCTCATTGATAACGTCTTCAAGGTTCCCGCCGTCACAGTACTCGGTCAAGATGTAGGCACACGGCACCAATGGGCCAAACTCGCTCATTCTGCTGTGTTCGAGCCACACGTGATTGTATTTCACGAGGTTCTTGCTCGCGGTGCTGAGTAGACAGAGCAACTCGACTTCCTTCAAGATCCGCTCGAGCCCCCTGGTGTCATGGCCTATGGGGATCTTCTTCACTGCAAAGAACCCGAGCAGAAAGCTGCTGATGAAGTGCTCCACCTTATAGACAACACCATTGGAGCCACGGCCAAGCAAGCTGCTCACTTTGAAGAACTTCTCAAAATAGTCCTGTGTAAACAAGTGCGAGGGGATTTCGATGTACTTTGACTGGCCAGGCGGAAAACTATAAGTTCCTGACGAGTATGCACTCTCATCCCGCACTGTGCCATCGACGCTGCTCCCATCCACACTGCTGACCTCGGAACCAGCTCTCTCCATGCTCCGCCCCCCGCTTATGCCGCTACGCTCTTGCTTATTGTGGCTCTCTGCCAAGAGCTTAAAATAATCGCTGTTGACATAGCGCGCGCCTCGGTTGAACCGGTTGTTGACGGCGTTGGACTGGCGGCGTCCCACGCGCACCCTCCGCTCGAGAGAGGCGCCACAGTGGGGGCAATTTGTGAGCTCGGCTTCGTCTTCGCTGCTGCCATTCTTTGCGTATCCGTCTGTTGTCTTGATGAGCTCAAACCGGTTGTTGCCTGTGTCGTGGACCACTACGAGGTCGCGGCCGGGGTCGTGTCTGGTATTAGTTTTTGTCTGAAAAAGCCACGGCGCAAGCCGGGGCTTTGAAAACTGGTAGAAAAGCATATCACAATGTGGGAGTGTCAATTTTGGTGGGTGATTCCTAGCTGTGGCTTCTCTTGTACTGTATGCAGCTAAGTGCACGGATCTCTTCGCCATAGCTTCACACCAACGTCTCCTCTTACACATTGTCACACATTGTCACAGATTTTCTAACGTTTCCTTCCCCTCCCCCACTTACTTACAGCACAACTTTGAGATTGGTCTCGTTATTGTATACCACGAGCGACATCGCGATGGGAGCAGTGTGTACCGCCTGGGCCGAAGTATGGGGTAAAATGGGGGGATTGCGGGCACGCGCAGTTGCGTGCGCATAGCAATGCCGTTGGGAAGCCCCCCTCTTCGTTGCCCAGAAGTGGGAACTGATGCGAACTCAGCACTGAAAACAATGCCACGGTGCTCTCTAAGTAGGCAATCGGCCACGGTCATATAGCTGTGTAGTAGTTCAGCATTTGACAGTTGAAGACGGGCGGATACAATGTAGCAGGAGTTATCTGCTGAAGAGAAGCAGACGTTGTCTGCCGGAGAGTAGCAAGAGTTGACTGGTGCAGTCTGCAGGCATCAGAGTCAGGAGAGAGTGCTTATAGTGTGCGAGCCTTATGCTACGACCAAAGCGGACTACTAGCAGTGTACCAAACCCTGCACTGACGGATAACACTAAGCAATACTAAATGGTGTGTGCTTCACTCAGTGTTTTCTTAAGCTGTACCGCATGCAGCTGTCCGCCGACTTGAAATGTGCCTAGCAGTCGCTTCAAGACAGTGCCACGCTCCGTGCCTCATTGCCCCTTTGCCTAACGTTATATAATCATCGTTCATTCACTATACACTAGCTAGAGTCTAACTAAGTCTTTTTCCCGAGCAGGCGTCTCATCCAACATTGGCCCAAAGCACAGGGCATTAGCGCAACGCCAACATTCCATGCACGTTGGCGGACAAGGCAACCAACCATGGCCAAATGGCAAGGGCCATACAAAATAGCACATGCCAATGGCCACACAATGGAGGCATGCCATGCCACACAACGGAAAATTGCCCGTCAGCTACAAAGCATGTCCCCCTCGGGTCGCACAAGCCACCGCTCATCTCCGGTTCCCCCGGTTCTTCTTTCTGTACTTCCCGCTGAACTTCTTGTTGACCCTGCCCTCGCCCAACGCCTTCTGCCCCGACTGCAACCCGATCTCCTGCGCCAACGCCGTGCCGAGCTCGACCCCGAACTTTCTCACCCGGTTGAGGTCGCGCTCCGCGGCGCGCTCGGCCTCCTCGTCGTTGAACTTCTTGGCGCGCGCAAGCTTCTTAGTCAACAACTCCACGGCCGCCGCCTTCCGCTCGTCGGCAGTCAACTCCTTAGGCGCCTCTTCGACCGGGGCAGCCTTCTCCTCTGGCTTGACCGAGGCATCTTCAGACTTGGCCGGGGCATCCTCGCTGATGATTGGCTGCTGCGCGGCCAACTCCACGGCAGAGTCGGAGATTGGTGCAGCGGCCACTGCGGTGGCAGCAGAGTCGGCAGCCGCCCCTTCCTCGGGCAACGCAGTCTCCTCCTTGGTCTCCGATGGCTCCTCGCTTTTGGCATCCTCCTCCTGCAAACGCGCAATCAAATCTTTCTTGGTTCCCGCGGTCGAGAGCGCCTTGCTCTTGAGCAACTCCTTGAGCTGCGCCACGGTCTGGGAGCTGTACGCAGTCATTCTGGTGTGGAGAGAACACACGTTACGCGCCGAATTTCAACCGCAGTGCAATGTCACGTGACAACACTGGGCGAAGCACGGTGCGAGAAGGCACCGAGAGTGGGCATCAATTTATGTCAAGTATATGAAATAAAATGTGCGAGAGCCAAAAAATTAAAAATTTTGGAACCCCAGATCATTGGCAATGCGGCGGAGATGCACCGGAATCTGAAGAATAGCATCACGTGACTTATGACATTGTGGGTGGACAAGTGTGTGTCGCTTTTGTCATAGCCGATATTGCTTGACAGCATTCTTTTGCGGTCTCCGTCCTAACCGCGCTCTGTAGCTGTTTAGCTCGCTTGACTCTATCTAGCTTTATTGGATGACTTGCTGCAACAGAGCGTACTCCGAAGAACTCACCGCTAGCTGACACACCCGTACAGCGACTTGCCACAGGACTGCTTGCCTCGGCCCGATGAGTTCAGTTGACTGAGTGGTTACAAGCGTGTAGTATGTCTTTTTATTATGTATTTAGCGATGCTAGTGCTAATCGAGAAAGCTCCTCGTTCTTTGTGCTTCTGTTATTTTTTTGTTGCGACCAGCCAACAGAGTTGGGGAGCGGCTCCCTTTATATAATGCGATGCCGACGCAGGGGGCGGTACTAACATGTACTAAGTCATCAAGGGGATGGTCTAAGATTGATGTGAGTAGGGGGTCTAATAAGAGCGGTGATAAATAAAAGCACCGCCCAGTGTGGATTAAGTCCAGTTGACTTACAATCGGCGCAGAGGGTTCCCCATCGATGCTACCGCAACTGCACACACACACCGGAGGCTCGCGCTCGCAGCTACGCCGTTTACTTTTGAGCAATGCATAATTTATCTTCGTATAATACAATATAATATATAATATGGTGACTGGCGAACTGCACAGCTAGCGCAAGACAGCGCTATGAATGATATCATGACTTCTTTCCTTTTGAGGCTGAACGCTTTCAGATGATTGCTAACGCGCCTTCTCGCTTCAATCGCCGACGCTGGAAAGGGGGTGAAGGGTGACTATTGATGACGCACCATTCACTTCGCTTTCTGTTACTAAAATATGTCAGGAAGGCAGTTAACGCACCACTCGCTTTTTTCAGTGGTGCCGTGAATTGAATACCGCACCGACTCGCTCACGCTCCCCGAGGCTCAGTCAAAACAGTACATCCTGACAATCCCATCATCATCTCCCGCGGCAAAACGGCTATCTCCCAACGCAACACAGCTCACCGCACTATTGTGCCCGCCAAACGTGTGCAAACAGCTTCCACTCTGCAAGTCCCACACCTTAACTAACTTATCGTGGGCGCCCGAGACGATTCTGAATGTGTCGGCGGCAATCGACCAGACTCCCTCGACATGGCCAAACTGGGTGCGCACACACTTCCCGGTCTTGACGTCCCACACCTTGATCTGGTTGTCAAGGCCGGCCGACAACACATTCGTCGGCAAATTCGCAGGCAAATCGCATGGTGTTTCGAAGGAGGCATCAGCAGTGGTTGAGTCCGCGTTTTGAGCATCCCCCGCTGGTTCCTCCTCTTCTTCGTGATTCGGCAAGATCTTGTCCTTCACGGTTATTGGCAACGCACACTGCACTTGCCCAATGTGGCCGCCGGCTCCTTGGAAGATCCTGAGGCACGTATTGGTCTCGAGGGACCATAGTCTGATAGTACAGTCGTCGCCCGCAGAAATAAGAGTATTGGAGGGCCCGTGGATCTTCACGCAGTTTACCCAGTCGGTGTGCCCTCTAAGAGTGTGGCACGTCCGGGTCTCCACGTTCCAGATCTTGATAGTCTTGTCCGCGGAGCCGGAAGCAATGGTCTTACCGCAGACGTCAATAGAAATCACCGCATCCGTGTGTCCTCTATAAGTAGAGATGCATTCGCCCGTCTTGAAATTCCAGACCTTGATGGTAGAGTCCAAACTACCCGTGATCAACTTTCTGTCATCAAACACCAACGCGCGAATGCCCCTGGTATGGCCGGTGAGAGTCCGCATCACCTTCCCGGACTCCACATCCCAGACCTTTGCGGTGCAGTCGTACGATCCCGTGATCATCACCTGGTGGTTGAACTGGAGACACAAGATGCCGTCGGTGTGGCTGCGAAACTCCTTGAGTCGGAACGTCCCCTTCCGCCAATTCCGCTCCACCTTGAACCGTTCGCTGTACACCAGCTTCCATGGGCGGGTTTGTCTTTTTGCTGGGGCCAGAACGGTTTTCTCTTCCAATGGACGTTTTCTTGACTCCACAGTTGAGCAGGGTGTCGTGAGAGCTCTGGTGAACTCCGCAGTCAGACTAGCCACCGCACTGGCGTCAGCCAGGGTGGTGGCCACAGCAGTGCCACTGTTCACAGCAGTGCCACTGTTCACAGTAGTGTCGCTGTTCACAATAAAGGCAGCACCCCTGCCTGAAGCAATGCCACTGCCTGAAGCACTGCCACTGCCTGTAGCAGTGACACTGGCAGCCATGCCTCGCCCCCCGGCCTCCTCGACGCTGGCCTCGCCCTGCTCTTTCTGCTGCTCCTTCTCGCTGATGATTCTCGCCCTCCGCATGTGCATCAAGGGCAACCCCCAGCCGCAGTTCGGGCACTTTCTGTCAATGTGCTGCTCGCAGAGATGGTGCCAGACCCGGTCGTCGTCCGCAAGCCGCTTCCAGGTGCGTGACACCTGCGCCGCATTGCAGAGCGACGCGCAGTCCAAGTAGCAGAGAATCTTGAGCGAGAGCTCCACTGGAAGAGCCGAGATGAAATCAAGCTTGATCAACTCTCTGACCTCGCTGCTGACAAACGAAAGCTGAGGGAAGCAGCACTGGGTGAGGAGCCCCTTCAAGATGAGGATCCGTTGATCACTGGGAGCCGCCAGGAACACCGACCAGAGGTTGGAGATTGCGGCCTGGTCGCCGTGCTGCAACTTCTCCAACAGGCCCTGGATCTCCACCATCTTCAGCTCGTCCGCCTGCTTGTTGCACTTGATGTCCGGGTTGTGCCGGTAGCAGTAGCGGTGGTAGTTGTCTTTCATGAGCAGCTTGCTGTTGGCCGCTGGGATGTGTTTCAGTAGGAAGGGGCCGAACGTGTCGCGCTGCTTAGAAAGGCGGGCGGCGTTGTATTCCAGGCTGTTAGTGCGACTGAGAATCGGCTTGTCGTAGGTTGACAACGACGTCTGGCTGTGGTCCTTCAGGCCCAACCCTTTCAGACTCGGGTCGTTCTTCTTTTCCAGCAGGCTCTGGCCCGTTTCTCGGTGCCCCTTCCCAACAACAAGCTCTAGGCTGTCCAGGTTGTGGTCAATGTCCTCCACGGACGCTCCCGTCGACTTGTCTATTGACATGATGTAAGCGTTGTTAGCGTTGTTCTTTGTTGGACGTTCTGCGTTGTACTTGTGACGCTCTTTGTTCTCTTGTGATTTTTGTCACGCCTCCTTTAATATTTCTTATATCCCCCTCGTCAGTTATGTGTTCTCAGCTATGAGTCCTCAACTATGTGTTCTCAAATATGTGTTCTCAGCTATTAAAGAACTGGCTAAACAATTATCAGCTAATAAAGTTTGACCCACCAAAGTGTTGAATCTGCTTGGACACTGCTCGACAAAGACTGTAAGGCAACTGCTCCGCTGTTGAACGCTGGGTATCTATGGTGACAGTTTTATTTGCCTTGGATCTCGAGCGACGAAATGGGTTCGCAACTGTTGTGGGGCGGTGGTTATGTATAAATCCTCAACGATGTCATTTTTTTGTCACTCGCACACCGCCGCCATTTACTGCAAATTTCACGTGCCGCAGAGAATTCGCCAGAAACACGCAGCGCAGCGCATGGCGGGCCCACGCAGTTACTAACAGTAGTAATCTTACAAATCCGCCAGCATCTTTGAGCGAAGCGAAAAGATGTGAACAATTAGATGGAAGCTGAGTCTTTATTTAGACGAAAGCTGAGTTTACTTTAATAAAACTTGAGCCGTGGCTGGTGGAAAGGTGGCGGATGTGGCGCATATACGTGTTTTAAGAAGTAGAAATACTAGACAGAGAATGCCAGACAGAGAATGCCAGAAAATACTAGACAGAGAATACTAGACCGTGTGGTGCACCGTCTCTCACGCTTGCCAGTGCACCATTGAGTAGTCAAAAACTGTAATCACAATTTAAGTGGCGCACACTGTAAACTCGCTATTCTTGAGTCGCCATTCTTGACAATGCCTTGTGCACACTTTGTCATTCTTGACGATACCTTGTCTTTCACTTTTTTATAAAGGTGTGGCACCCTGAAATGGGTCTCTGTGTGGCGGTCTGCACATCTCCTGTGGCGGCGGCCCAAAGGCAGCCGAGACAGGAAGCGCGGAGCTGCGGGGGAAATGAGAAGACAGGGGGTGCGGCTGGCAAGCAGTGGCATGCAGTGGCCTGGCGAAGCCAGGTTGCTGCGAAAACTAGTGAAAAGAAAAGTAGTGAAAATAACACTCGTGATAAGCAGCAGCACCCACCGTGTGTTCAGCACTCTCGACGTTCTTAAACTATGTTAAAACTTGTTAGACCTTGTTAGACTTTCTTAGACTATGCTAGACTGTGTTGGGCAGTGCTCGATCTGAAAGTATTGGGATGAGCCTTCACTGAGAAGCAGTTGTCAGCAATGGCCTGGCGAAGCCACTGTGAAAGACCGCATCGTTTGTAATGAGCACCATTGAAGACGTGGCTGCACTATAAGTACTACAGCATATGCTACACTAAGAGCATTGCAGCATATGTTGCACTATAGCATTGCACTGCACCGCAGCGTACCGCTTCGCGGTCCAGTGCCTGGTGCAAGGGCGTGTTAGACTTCAATGTTTGGATGTTTTGAAACGTGGTGCAGGGATGTTATATTTTAGATGTCCGGATGTTTTACCAATATCCTAGTTACTTCCCACCCGATCGGGAAAAAGAAAAACACATGATATTGACAGATACATAACATACATATATTTCACTGATCCCAGAGAAAGCTCACTCAAGCACAACTCAGGGACCCCACAAAGCACAACTCAGGGACCCCAGAAAGCATCCAGAAAGAACACACCTCTTCTTTCCCAACTAAAAAAAGATGAACTTCTTTGGCGCCCGGAAAAACCCCATGGACGACGTCACATCGGGCCTCCAGCAGATCCAGGTCGACGGTCGCCCCTTTGCCTCAAAGGCTCTCAACAAGGAGAACTACCTGAGCCCCCAGGGCTCGCCCACAAAGTCGATTCAGTACGGGGCGCACGGCGGAAGCAACCTCGGGCTGCCCACCAAGGCGGGCCACAAGCCGTTGGGCAAGGACTTCCACCATAAGGCGAATTCCCAGAAGACCAAGCGGCTTGTCAACGTGTGCCAGATGTACTTTCTCGACTACTACTGCGACATGTTTGACTATGTGGTGAGCAGACGGCAGCGGCAAGAGGCGGCCGAGCGTAGTGGAGCCATGGGCGACGAGCGGAAGCGGGCGGAGCATCTCGCCAAGGAGAAGAGCGCGCTCCGCCAGCGCCGGGTCAAGCCCAAGCACAAGGATTTCCAGATGATCACCCAGGTGGGCCAGGGCGGGTACGGGCAGGTGTACTTGGCTAAGAAGCGGGACACCAAAGAGATTGTGGCGCTCAAGATCTTGAGCAAGCGGCTCCTCATGAAGCTTGACGAGACCCGGCACGTGCTCACCGAGAGAGATATCTTGACCAACACGCGGTCGGAGTGGTTGGTGAAGTTGTTCTACGCGTTTCAGGACCAGGACAGTGTGTTCTTGGCTATGGAGTTTGTCCCCGGCGGCGACTACCGCACGTTGCTCAATAACACCGGGGTGCTTATCCCGCCGCATGCCCGCTTCTACATCTCGGAGATGTTCATTGCGGTCAACGCGTTGCACCAGTTGGGCTATACTCATAGGGATCTCAAGCCGGAGAACTTTTTGATTGACGGGAAGGGGCACATCAAATTGACTGACTTTGGCCTTGCTGCCGGCTCCGTTTCGGCCGACCGCATTGACCAGATGAAGAACAAGCTCTTGGCTGTCAAGGATCTTGACTACAGTGTTTCGACCGGGAGTGTGAAAGAGCGCCAGAAAATGTACCGCTCGTTGCGGGCCAAGGATATTCATTTTGCCAATTCTATTGTTGGCTCGCCAGATTATATGGCCCTTGAGGTCTTGGAGGGCCGCCAGTACGATTATACTATTGACTACTGGTCGCTCGGGTGCATGCTCTTCGAAACCTTGGTAGGCTACCCGCCATTTGCCGGAAGCTCGCCCGAGGACACCTATACTAATTTGCGCCGCTGGAACGAGGCGTTGCGCAGACCGAGATACGAGGACGGCCGGTACGTGTTTTCCGACCGCACCTGGCAGTTGATCACGCGGCTCATTGCCCACCCGGCGGACCGCGAGCGGCTGTTTTCGCACATCATGCGCCACCCGTACTTTGCCGAGGTCGACTGGGACAACCTCCGGTCACGTGTGCCGCCGTTTACGCCGCAGCTCGACGACGAGGAGGACGCCGGGTACTTTGACGACTTCAACAACGACGAGGACATGGCGAAGTACAAGGAGGTGATGGCGAAGAAGGCGGCGATCGAGCGCATGGGGGAGAAGAATGTGGATAATCGGTATTTTATTGGGTTCACGTTCAAGCACTCTGGGAGCAAGTTTGTGGCGCAGCCGAAGGACCAGGGGAGAGAGGAGGGGGATCCATTTACTACTTGGTACTGAGCAGCAGCCGCGCAGCGCAGCAGCAGACTGGCGAAGCCAGGGTGCTGCAAAGCGATGGCTTGTGTACCAGCAGTGGCAGATGATGGCTTGTGTGCCAACAGTGGCCTGGCGAGGCAGTGACCTCGCGAAGCCAGGGTGCTGCCGAAGCAATAGCTTGTGTGTACTGCGTGCCACCAATGGCCTGGCGAAGCCAGGGTGCTGCGGAGCGATGGCTTGTGTACTAGCAGTGGCAGACGATGGCTTGTGTGCCAGCAGTGGCAGACGATGGCTTGTGTGCCAGCATGCTTCGCCGGGGTGCTGCAAAACCTAGTAGAAAGCAGCAGCACTTGGCCGCATGTATGTGGCATATCATATGGCCGTTGGCTTTGAATCCGAGCACTGCTGTAGCAGTGATATGTTCTGTTGAGTACTACCGCCGAGTTCCATTGCAGCACGGCGGTATCACTGCATTGCAGTCGGTAAAACAAGCCAACGGATGGTGGTGCCAACCGACGGTGGTGTAATGAAGAGTGTGTGTACTTGGAGGATGCAGTGAAGGATGCATTGGAGAGACTTGTTGGTTGTGGCTTGGTGTAGCATTGGTGATGTGGACAGTCTGGTGCTGCTTACACCACAATGCTTGGCTCTTTTCTTTACTACTCTTCTGTTTGCTGCTGGCATGTCTAGATAGCGTGTTGCTTACCACAGGTGGCATTGCCCCGATTGTGTGTGACCTCTTGTTTTTTGCGGTGCCTGGCTTATGCCGCGCCGCCTGTTCAGTTATTTGATTATATTGATTTACCCATGACTTTGTAAGCAGCGGACTGGCTTTATCAGAGTGCTGCAAAAACTACTTCGAAGCAGCAGCACTCATTGGAGACATGTATGTGGTGTAAAGTATGAGCACTATACCATACCATATGCATGTCTAAAAATCGTCAAGAAAGCACCCCGCTCCGTTGTTCATTGACATAGCGTAATGACATGAAATTTCAGACCACGGTTTTTGAGAATAACATTTATTAGAACGCCAAAGATTATTAAACATTTATACACTACATGGCTAGAAAGTGCGTTGGCGATTGGCATGCCGCTTTCTCCGCTGCAGGTTCTCACTTGCAGATTCCACCATTCACCATGCACTGTGCACCGACTGCGATAGCAACTCCCCTGGAACTCTCAAACCAAATCTGGCTTTGTTAGTCTAATGTTGACAACCTAGCAAGGTCATTCTTTAGCCCACGTTTCAACCTTCCCAGTTCTGTATGCATCTTCTGAGGATGGCTGCTATTCAGTTCCTGCGTCAAGCTGTGGCAAGAACGCCGTTCCAACGACGTCCTGGCTCGTGCCAAGATTGAGTCCTAGCATGTTTCAGCAAAACGCTGATTGCAAAGCGCCAATGGAGTTTTCTAGGAAACGTCTTTTCTAAGAAACGACATCACTCGGCGCTTACCTTTCTTGGTAGCCAAGTGTGCTTAGCCGAAGACTCTAATCATGATCCATCAGTCTTCGTTTTGTCTTTATTTCCCTATTTTGGGGAGCAACACTCAGTCAAGTGCAACCAGAAGTGCTACTGCTGCTTAAAAACAATACTGTTTTTCTAAAAATGGTTTTTGTATGTTTGCATCTATTTTGTTCTCTATACTATTTATATATGTTCAGTTTATGGCGTTTGGATATCCCCTTGCTCGTTCATTTGCAGAGCTACAAAATTAACAAAATCAAAAAGTTTTCTGCCTGTGATGGAACAGGCAATGAAACGGTTTTTTTTGGTCAAAGAACCAAGCTCGATTGTTGCCGAGCCATGGGGTTTATATAATTAAGGGCTGGGAAATTGCGGGGCAGTGCTCTGATCAGCGGTGGGAATCAGCACGCAACAATGCTTATGCAGGGCAGGGGCTACAGCACAACCCCACTTCTGAGCATTAAAGTAGTGCGTGCCAGTTTTCTAGGTTTTCATAACTCATTTAGAGTGCAATATTTAGCCAGTGGGTTTTAATGCTGAGTTTCAGGTCCTGGAAATGCCTGCTCTGTTCCATGTGTTTGCACAATATTTTCTTCATGTCTTCTCTCCCCTGCAGTTGCTGTCTCGTCTTTAGAGCTTTAATATAATTGGAATATTCTAAAGCCTGTGGCTTTAATGGGTCAGCCTGATTCAAGCATTTACGCACAAAAAATTGCAATTATTGACTAGTTTTTTGGTTTCTTACATCAGTTGTCAGTATATGTATATGTGTATTTTGTTCTATTGATTTTTTAATCCTAACTTGGGTCTTTATTGTAAACTATCGTTTGGGTGCTGCATTATCCGTTTCTGCTCATGAAGGAAAGAGTCAAAAGCTGGGATTTTTTTTTTTAATAAAGAGACAACAACGGGGGGATAGCCGGGTCTTATATAGCAATGAAGAGTGGCTGCGGGGCACGATCTACGGCAAGGCAGCGCCGTAAGAACAGCCCGGAAAGTAGGCAATGCGGAGTCGCAACCAGGTGGGGCTTCTCATAAAATTAGGCAAACTCAAATGAGCTGTAGCCTCCTATGGAGAGTACTGTAGCTTGCCTAGTCTGAAGGTTATCAACCCCACAAGTGCCAAAAGCATGGCCAGAGGTATGGCCAAAGACATTGCCAGTGGCTTCCGCCTGCTCTTGACTGCCAATATCACACAGCTCGGCAAAGCTGAATTGGTTGATTCAAAGACTGTATTTTCTTCTTGTCCATGCCTGACTTGAGCATTGTTTACGTTGGTTGGTACTAGCCGTCGGGTATGTGCATTAGCAGTGCCACTCTTCTAGATGCTCTACAGATTGTCTACAATCGATAGTAATATGTATTCGAATGTATTTATTGGTGTGTTTTGTTGATGTAAATTGTAAAATTGCTTTTGCTATTGCTTTGAAAAAATCGCTCGCATATACACATGCATCTATAATAATTGTGCTCACGGCCACAGAACGTATGGCTGTGAGCTGCCACTGCCCGTGAAGGAACGGCCAAGTGACTAGCAAGTATTTTCTTAAAAAATCAAAACATTTGGCGGTTCCGGCTCTTTATATAGTGAAAACCGAACGGTAGCGGTGAGCCGAATAATAATCAGGAAGCCAGAAGTGGGCCGACGCGCTGACCCCACTCTGTCATCGTCGATAAGCGTAACTACTGTTGCAGTGACTTGTGCAAGCTAATTTTTGTCAGAAGCATGGGGCCGCTCCAGCAATTTGTAGCTTTTAATCTCAAGAATCAACGTCATGTCATCAGTAGAGGGCATTAGTTGTACTTAGTGGTTGCCGTGCTGCGTTCCAGTAATGGAGAACCCGTTTCCTAGACATGGCACAGTCGCTATACTGAGCAGTACTTAACAGTCGATACACTTACCTCTTTTGGCCCATGTAGTGGTCTCTTACAATATGGTTGAATTGTATTTTAGTGTATTTTGTGGTTACGTATTTTGAATTATGGTTTGAATCTCAGCTAAGATGAGCTGAAGTAGAACCTTTTTTTAAAAAAAAAGGCAGCTCAAATATGAGTTAAAATATAAACCTGGAAACGCCCACCGTGAAGGAACGGAACAGGAACTTTTTTTTTTTTAGTTAAAAAAGAGATTGGAAAAAAAGAGAACTAGGCAGTCTTATATAGTGGAGAATGGCCATGTTAGTAGCGTGCCTGCCTACCTGCCTGCAGTCGCTCAACATGCAGTCGGGCGATCTGAGGTGGGGAACTGAGTTGGGGCAACGGTTACCCTAGAAAGCCCCCGCTTTTCTGAGGGGAATACCAATTAGCAGGGATTGGATGCATAGCGTTAGTGGAAAATGGATTATTCTGGGTGCTGCAACGGCGGCTGGGTAGTGGCTAACAAGGTAGATTGTTGGGCCATCGTCATGCAGTCCCCAGATCTGAGCACCGCATGGTATGCATAAGCACTGCACCTAACAAATGCCTAATTCCAGCAACCTACAAGATGGTTGGTTGTTAGACAAATGCAGTGGGACGCACAGCAAGGCTGGTTAACTAGCAATTAGTTGTCCCAATGGTAGTAGCTTGATGCTTGGCAAGGGCGGGGATTGTTGCCTGTTGCCCCGCCGATTGTGGGTCTTGCCCAGGCAGGAACTGTGTTGGCAGCTGCCATACAGCAATCACTTCGAAGGCAATAGCAAAGATTTTGAACTACAATGGAAGTGTATGTTTTGTGTTTATTTGAAGTTTAGATTTTTCATGAAATAAATATCAGGTGCGCGGAGCACCTGGGTTCTGAAAACTGCCGAACCCCACTCTGTCTGTACTGGACATCGATTCCACTTTGTGACGGAACAGACAGCGGAACTCTTTTGTTTTTTGTTTGCAAAAGACTTAAATTCAAAAGGCAGTGCTCTCCTTCATATAGTGCAAGGGAGCCAGTGCCGGGAGCTCTGTATCATGCGGGATTAATCATGGACGTTACCCCGCAGCAATGGAAAGTACGCTAATTTGTTAGCAATTGGGAATGGCTCACCATTTGCCAGCATGCTTAGTAGCTCTGAAAACTTTGGAAAAGTGCCAGGGGGTTGTTTGTGGTATGATGTACACCGATGGCGGACACCGATGGCGGACACCGATGGTGGACTGCTTTGGTGAGAACATCCAGGTGGTCCACTAACAAGTCGTGGGTCATGCTTGCCATGACTGTGAGGACAGCAGTACTGAGTAGGGAGGTTGGGCATCTTTTAGTTTGCAACAGTGAAAGCGTGCGGTACATCATTTATAATTATGTATTTGGATCTATTTTGTATTCTATGTGTTTTTGGTGTGTAGTGCGTGGGCTGAGTTAAACCTCAAACCCACAGGTATTGCTAAAAAATAAAATAGATTGATCATCATAATTTGCAAATTTTTCACAATGCCGCTCCTTGTGAAGGAACAAATGAGCAGCTAGGGAGTATTTTTTTCTGGCAAATGAAGAAGGGGCAACCGCCGTCTCTTATATAATTGTTGGTGGACCCCACTCTGCATGTGCTTGGCCATGCAACTAGGCAGCTTTGCGGCGGCGCCTGAATTGGGGCAACCGTAAATTAGTTGCCTAAAGGGGCAGTGGTTTAAAGCTGTAAAATCGAGTTGAAGAAATTCAAGACAAGTCTTGAATGGATGTTGGCTGGTCGTTGCTGTTGTCCCCCTGCATAGGCAACCGACTGCCTAGAACTGTGCACCAATGGGTCCTTCTCTCAAGCTAACACAATGCCACATAAATAAGAGTTACTTATACAGTGCAAAGTATACAAAATATTATAGTGACTATGTGTATTTAGTGTGTATTTATTTTATTTGTATAAGTTTTGTTAAGGGAGCCTGAGTCTTGGACTGGCTCTTGTCATCTATAGGCAAAGGGAAGATTAAATTTGCTACCTGCCAGTGCCGTAAGGGAACGACATAGTCAAAAGGTGATGTTTTATTGTTTGAAAAAAAAAAACAGATAGCGGGCAAGATCAGAGACTTATGTAGTGGAGGAGGAGGGGCTCAGCTCAGAAGCACGGCAGCAGATGTCCCCACTTTGCACCGGGTTGCAGCATCCAGTCAACGATCTGCAGAGTCACTCAAAAAAGCGGGGTGCTATGAGCATTGATGCTGAATAAGAGACCATTATTAGTGACTTGTTAGTGTCCCGCTATTTGTATTGACATCCTGAGGCTTGTTGCAAGTCTGGCATTGTAGCACAAGTGGAGGGCTACAAGTGTGGAGCGAAGCACACCATTGTGCTAGATTTGAGTGACTTACACAGTAGTAGTATGTCTTTAAATTTATTTTATAGTTTATGCGCTATGCGTTTTTAGATGTGATGGAATTATGGTTCAGTCAAAATCCTGTTTACACCAATGGTACTGACCAATGACACTGTCGTGAGGGAACGGCATGGACAACGGCCGAGCTTTTGTTATGAGGCAGGCAAAAAAGCTGTGGGCAGACACAATTACTTATATAGCTGAAAACCTGGTAGGCGGGGCTATGGAAGTCAGTATGACCTCAGCTACCCCTAACCCCACTTTTCATTGAACAACTGTAAGGCAACAGCCAGTGATCTGCGGGTCATTCAAAGTGGCGGGGCACTTTCAATTGGCTGAGAGGTCTCAGTGATAGCGTTGCCCTTAGTTGCTGCTTTGCTGAAGATCAAATTCTAATGCACTGTGCCAGTTCCCAACATTTCAAGTCTTTAATTGAAGCCCTCTCTGTGTTAAGGGAACCATGTGTGGTTACAATTGCACTCAATTGCAAGCACAAAGCGTGAGAGTTTTTCAGTTTGACTACGGCAACCTACAGTTATTGAGTATATGTTTCAAGTGTATTATAAGTATGTATCTATTTCTGGGTTATATGGTATTATGGATGTTTGTTGACAAATGCATTTCGGTATGGGTCACAAAGTTTACGCTTTGTAGACAACCACTGGGCTTGCCGTGAAGGAACGACTTAGCTCAATGGCATTGTTTTGAGTTAATCAATAGCAGAAATGAGCGAGCTCAAAGTCCTTATATATTTGAAAGTCGGGGGTGTACTCAGTCCAATTGCTTTAGACAACCCCGCTTTGCAGTGCACCATGTTGGGCAACAGCCGGAGATCCTCAATCGCAAAACTTCAGTGCCGCGCATAATTAAGTGGGGTAAAGGACTTTTTAAAACTGCTATATTGTTACTGAACCCGCCTAATTGAGATAGTGCTGAGCCCCTGACACTGGGCATACAGGTGCTGGACAGCCCTTGCTTATGAGCATGCCCACAGTACAATGTCCAAATCTATAGTGCAGGACCACCATGACTACATTCCTACAGTTGTCAAACGACTCTACACTGGATCATGTCTGTAAGTATGTTTTGTTTTATATATTTTTAATCATGCAATTTAGCTAAGTGTTGGCGAAGATTTGCTTTTCGGCAACAAAAGTACGCAGCCTTTGTCGTAATCAGTGCACGACACACTCGTGAAGGAACGACTATGTCTAGGCATCCTTTTTGGCAAGCAACAAACCACACGGCGGAAATGGTGGCTTATATAGTGGGAAAATGAGGTCTTGAAACTACGACAAAAGGGTAGTCTTGGCCAGCCCCGCTTTCAATACATAACACTACTGACGATGCATGGTCGGCGGAGCAGATGCCAGCCACATAGGCGTATCACTTGCCGGCCATTGATTGAGTAGTACTGTCAAAGAGTAAGAGACTAAAACTCTGTTGCACATCATACTTAATAGTGGGTCCGACAATTGAGAATTAGTATCACAAGTCACACTGACACGACGACAGGCGTAAATGCTAGAGCTGCTCGGGCTTCTACAGTTTGTTAGTATGTGTTTATTTGAATTTGTTTTTTTTTATTTATCAATCATGTGCGATAATACCCATTGATAGACAGAGAAAAGTTATCAAACGGAGAGAAACTTTAAGCTGTTTGGACTTTGTGGGATCTCGTGAAGGAACGAGTGGGCCACTAAATCTGTTTTATGTGATAACTAAGAGCGGCACGGGTGGAAGCCTTGCTGTATTTATAGTAAGCAAAGGGGGTCGTGTTGAGCCACCAACAGTAAATAAGGCATGCCCCGCTTCAGATCTATGCACACTAATCAGCAGGGATAGATCTGGGCCATCATTGGATGGGGCACTGTCCAACATGCAAAGCAGTGATAGGGGCAGTGGCAGTGGCAATGGCAATGTACTGATCGGAAACAAAGCCAAAATATCAAAATCGGTCAACTGCTGCTATGTAGTGTCTGAGGGCAATCTTTAGAGACCTATAATAGGGTCAGGCAGTGCTGGTTTGGCCTCCATTTGTGTTCCACTGTTTCAAGCCTACACTTTGGTATGTGTTTAAATTTATTTTGTGCTAAATATATATAGAGTGAAAGGTTTCACGTTAATAGAATGTTGACAACATGAAAGCCTTCACTATCGTGAGGGAACGAGTAGTGACTGGGTATTATTTTATGTGAAAACTAAGAGAGATACGAGTGGGGTGCCTTCCGTATTTATAGTCAGTCGGAGAAGCGCGCAATGATAACATTGCCAGCCATGAACAGCCCCGCAGTAAACCAATCTAAGATCTGCCGAGTTCCAGGGATTCCCAGTCGTTGGCAACGCGCAACGGTTGAGAGGTGGTATCTCAATGGGATACACAAGTGCTTTTAAGTACACCCGCTGGTGCTGTGTTCAACAGTCTTTGTCGGTTAGAGAGGGAGTGTAGTGTTGTTAGAGCTGATTAGGAACAGTAGATGCTGTCCATAAGAAGAGATTCATGAGAGGACCCGTATTCCTTTGAATATCTACAATGCAGTGGTATGTGTTTTAAATGTATATTTTGTGTTTATATGATTCCTACAGCACAAATATCAACTCACTCTGCACTTCGCACGTTATATCATGGAGCCGCCACACGTGAAGGAACGAATTGGCCCTCTCATCTTTTTTTAGTGATCAGTTCAAAAAAGTGGCGGAATAAAGTATCTTATATAGTTGAAAAAGCGGGGCAAACTCTAGTTCCAATGGAAGCTCTGCTCATTCGCAAGTAGTGCTCTCCAGATCCGGCGAATGCGGAGCTGTATAAGAAGCGGGGGCCGCAATGAGCTCGGCATTTTTAGTGGCAGTATTCAAAACTGGCACAGTGCCAAGACGTAATAGAAAAACCCTTCCAAACTGATCTTATCTCCTTACGCTACTACGCTGCTGTAATATTTGTTTAGTATGTATTTTTTTTTTCTATTTTGTTCTATACCTTCTATTTCGTCCTTAAGAGATGTACGTCCATTTTGAGGATTAGGTCATGTCCGAACTGCGGGCCCTTCCGTGAGGGAACGGGCAGGCCAAAAGAAATGTTTTATGTTGTGTTCCAAAACGTAAACGGCACGATCAAGCAACTTATATAGTAGAAAACGGTGGACGGAGCAGGTGGAGAGCCCCGCTTTCGAGCAGGTCACTACTACTTGGCAATCAGTGATCTGCAGAGTTGCCTCACGAGCGGGGGGAGTCAAAGATCTGGCAGTGAACTTGCACATAGCCAATAGCCATTGATAGAAAGTCAAAAGTTTGTTTCAAATATACAACCATAGAAGATAGATAGCTAGTCGGTTAGTGTTGAGTGTTGGGCACCCCACCTGCTTGTCTGGTGGCATGCTACTAGACAAGCTGCAAGTCATTGTCTGGTTTGGCTCTACACTGCTGATGTGTTTATATTATTGTTTGTGCTATATAGTATTTTGTTTTATTCTGGAAGACGCTAAGTTAGAAATGTTCCACAGAGGTTACGCTTGAACACTATTTCACTATCCATGACACTCGTGAAGGAACGAGCTGGTCAGAAAAGTTGTTTGATGGCAAGGGAAAAGGGCAGATCCAGTAGACTTATATAGTGCTTGGGGTCGGAATCAACTCAGTTCTCACTTTGGCAGCGGTCACTTCTGGTAGCAGAACAACGAGCGGGGCCGTCTGGTAAGTGGGGTCACACGGTGGCTTGGCTTTGCTCTAATAAGTGGGGTTGCCAATGGTGTGGTAACGCTGCATAATTGTTGGCAATGGCAAAGGCACTTTGCCAACTCACCTTGAACAGAGCCCGCCTTAACTATTCCTGAAGGTGAAGTCCACACTCTTGCATGCCGTCTACGGTTCTGTAATATGTGTTTGTATATATTTTATACTATATGGTTTCGATTATGAATTGTAGCCTATTTTGGAAAACCTCGAGGGATAACTTCGGATCTTATGAACTATGATGTTTGGTTACTCATGACAGTCTCGTGAGGGAACGAGTGTGTGAAGTGTCTTTTTTTTGTGATGCCCAGAATGCGAGAAATGGCCCACCTTATATAGTGAAGAATGCGGAGACGTTCAGCCCCGCTTCAATGCATAAGACTAATTAACGATGATGATCCAGGGAGCCAGAAATGAAGCGGGGCAGTCATATGGTAGTACTCACCTACTACTAGTGATCAATTAGCCTCGTCTGAAACTTGGAATACAGAGCACGGTGGCCATTCCTACTTGAAATAGTGCAACGGGATCTCCCACTGGCATAGTTGAGAAGCGCTGTCCGAAGTTGCATCTTTTGTTACTAGACTACAACTCTACAACCCGTATAATCTCTTAACCTGAGGAATTATGTGTTTGTATATATTTTATGCTATTTGGTTTTATTATGTATTTATATGGGATCACTGGTTCTTAGTGATCGAGCTTCTTGTGAAACGCAGGCGTATAGATAACAAAAAGTGACGCTCTCGTAAAGGAACGAGTGGCCAACAAGTATGTATAATTTTTTGATAGATCAGCAGAAACATTAGGCGGAATCCATTCCATTATATAGTGAAAAAAAGCGGGGCTGAATGTCTCCGCTTTCGATCCGTCAGACAACGTGATTATCTGCCATTTAATTAAGGAAGCGGGGCAGTAGCTGGCCGCAGCTCCTCGGAAGTTCACGAATAAGATGAAACTTTATCAGCAGACAGTGAAGGTTGACCATTCCGGACGTGCAGTGCAGCAGTCGCTGGCAAATCCAGGGGCTACAGTGTAAAAGGAAGTAGTCATAGAAGTTGCTGGTGATTATAGGACGTAGTCGTATCACAACGAGGAACTTTTTTGAGAGAGCGGTGAAGGACAAAGCCATGCTAGGAGGTTGTCCTCTTGTCTAACCATTATCAGCGTGGCATTATTCAGTACGACAGCTTGTATTTGAAGATATTTTGAATAAAATCGCAAGGCAGCACATTGGCTCCGCCAATGCACTGCTTATTTGCGGCGCAACGAGTTGGGGCAACCTCGGAGAGGGGAAGCCCACTAATTAGCAAGGTCATGAAAAGGCCAGGCGGGGAAGCATATAATTTTCCAGCAAAGGCATTGGGAGCTATCGCTGGCACTGACCAGTATTTCTGGCACTGTTCTTTGGCCAGTCGAGATTCAAAAGTGGCCCGAACTAGCAGTGCATTGGCGGAGCCAATGTGTTGCGTTGCGAGATTTTAAAAGGCCAGCAGATGCAAGTGTCATGGAGATGAGTTAATAAGCTGGGAGTAGGAAACTAAGAGTAAAGGGTTGAGAGTAATAAGCTGAGAGTAATATGCTGACAGTCATTGAGGTGACAGACATTGAGATGACAGTCATGGAGATGACAGTCAGCATTGCAGCACACTGCTACCACCTTCTTGGTATACACCGGCCCACACACTGTCCATCTGAGTCGTCTGTAGTGGGCTCCAATAAAACACCTAGAAAAAAAAACAAAATGAAGAAGGCCAATAAAAGAGACCATTCAAAGACTCCAATAAAAAAAGTTATGTAGCTTTTATTAGCCGAGAGTCAGTAAGGTGAGAGTCTAATTCGCAGCACACTGGCTCCGCCAGTGCACTGCTCGTGCACTGCACCGCCTCCCTGGTACACACGCGTCGCGAAAAACACGATCAACAACGCTATTTTTCAGGCATCTCCGATCTACAACAAATATCACACACACCCTACAAACCCCAACTAAAATGCACATCAAGCAGATCCTGATCCAGGGATTCAAGACGTATAAGGAGCACACTGTTATTGCAGAGCTTCTGCCCCAGAGCAATGTTGTGGTGGGGCGCAACGGAAGTGGAAAGTCCAACTTCTTTGCCGCGATCCGGTTCGTCTTGTCTGATGCCTATACTCATATGTCGAGAGAAGAGCGGCAGGGACTCATACATGAGGGCAGCGGGACGATAATGTCTGCGTACGTTGAGATAGTGTTTGACAATGCGGATAAACGGTTTTTGGTGGATGATCCAGAAGTGGTGGTGCGCAGAACCATCGGGCTCAAGAAAGACGACTACAGTGTGAATCACAAAAGCGCTCAACGACAGGATGTGATGAATCTTTTGGAGAGTGCGGGTTTCAGTAAAAGCAACCCTTATTATATTGTCCCCCAGGGCAGAATCACAGCTTTGACCAACGCGAAGGACTCGGAGAGACTCAAGTTGCTCAAGGAAGTGGCTGGTGCCACGGTTTTTGAGCAGAAATTGAAGCAGAGTGAAAAGGAAATGGCCCAGAGTCAGACGCAGCAGGATAAGATCGACGAGATGCTTGAGTTTATTGAGGAGCGGCTAGACGACTTGGCAGTGGAGCAGGACCAGCTCAAGGAGTTCCAGCAGTTGGAGAAGTCGAAGAAGGTCTGCGAGTATCAGTTGTACAGCAGGGAGGCTTCTGAGATCCAGGAGCAGGTGGACGAGCTTGATGCGGAGCAAAACGAGAGTCTTGAGGGGTCTTCTGGTTTTGTTGACGAGTATGAGAAGAGGGAGGACGCCCTGCTTCAACTAGAAGAGTTGCTTGTGGAACTCAGCGGCAAAGTCAATGTGTTGAGAGTCGAGAAGGAGCAGCTGGATAACGACTTGAAGGAGTTGTTGAGAGAGATTGCCCAGCAGGAGCAGAAGATCAGGGAGGGGAGTGCGTCTGAGGATCAGGCGGAATTAGATCGGCTCTCGCAGGAGCTTGCCTCGAAGAAGACGTTGTTGGCGGAGAAGCGCGGTCAGGTGGCCACACTTGGGGCCCAGTGTAGCAGACTCGAGGACAAGCTCGCGGAGCTCCTCACGAAGCAGCGCGACGAGTATTCGAAGCTGGCCCGTACGGCGCAGTTCAAGTCCAAAAAAGAGCGGGACGCGTGGCTCAAGCAGAGCCTTGACGGCATGCAGCTCAAGGTGGCGAGTGTCCAGCAGGAAGAACAGGCGCTTGAGCAGAAGAAGTCCGCCCTTGATGAAAGTGTTGCCTCTGTCGACGAGAGCATCCGCACCCTCCAGGGAAAAGTTAGTGGAGCTGCTGCCAAGCAGGAGGAGACGGCGTTGGTCAGCGCGATCAACCGGCTCAAGGAGGAGCAGAGCGAGCTCATTGACCTGCGGAAGACCTTGTGGCGAGACGAGGCGAGGCAGCGGTCGATTTTAGACAATGCCTCGGAAGAAGTGAAAAAGGCAGACCGGGTGCTTGGCGAGACGATGGACCGGAGCCAGAGCACTGGGTTGGAGGCGGTGATGCGAATTGCGCAGCGGCTAGGGTTGAAGGGCGTCTATGGTACTGTTGGAGAGTTGATCGAGGTGAATCCGAAATACAAGGTTGCCACTGAAGTGATTGGCGGGAACGCGCTTTTCCATGTTGTGGTGGACACAGACCAGACGGCGTCGATTGTGATGGAGGAGCTTGTGAGAGAGAAGTCCGGGAGGGTGACGTTCATCCCACTCAACAGAATAAGCAGCAGCGACGTCACTTACCCACAGAGAAAAGACTGCATTGCACTCATCAAGAAGCTCTCGTATGACGAGGTGTTTGCCCCGGCGGTTAAGCAGATCTTTGGGCGTGCCGTCGTCGCCCAGAGCCTCGAGGTCGGGGCCCTGGTGTCACGTGACTTCAAGATGCTGGCGGTGACCTTGGACGGCGACCGGGCGGACGGGCGAGGCGTGCTCACCGGAGGATTTCGGGAGCACACTCGCCTGCGTATCGACTCGTTGGCGACACAGCGCCGCCGGAAGCAGGAGGAGAAGGAGGCGCGTGCGGAGTTGCACGAGGTGTTGCGCAGAGTGGAGGCCATTGACGGGACAGTCACGCAGAAGCAGGCGGAGTTGCAAGCGGCGTACAAGAAGTATGACCAGTTTAAGTTGCTGAGAGGGCCATTGCAGACTCAGCTAGGAAAGGCGTTGGATGAGAGACGGATGCTTGTGGAAGAGACAGAGTTGCTTGCGTCACAGTTGGAGAGCGTCCGCCGTGTTTTGGCTCAGTATCAGATGCAGGCACAAAACTATAAAAACGAGATTGCCACTCCCTTTGAGAAGGAGGCAAATAGTGAGTTGCTAGTGGAGATCAAAGAAAGCATCAAAGATGTCGGCTCGAACTTGGACGCCGTCTCTGCTTCTTTGAATGGGGCCCAGATGGAGGTGTCAGAGTTGGAGAATGTCATTGAGCAGCGGCTTGAGCTCGAGATCCAGGAAGTCAGTGAAAGAGTGCGGTTAGCCTCGTTTGATGACTTTGAGGAGAAGAAACTTGCCAAGTTGCAGGGGGAGGTGGAGGAGTTGACGGCGGAGAACGCGCGGGTGTCGCGTGACCTTGCGGAGGCGGAGGCGGAGGTCCTGCAAAAGCAGAAGGTTGCGGCAGAACTCAGTGGGACCAAGGAGAGTCTCAACAAAAAGTTGGACTCTTTCCAGAAAAAGAGCCAGAAGACTGTCTCCAAAAAGGCACTCTTGATACAGAGACGGGACCATGTGCAGCGGAAGATCAGAGAGCTTGGGGTGTTGCCCGAGGAGGCGTTTGAAAATGAGCGGGGGGAGGCCGAGGATATTCTCTCTGAGCTTCTGAGTGTCAACAAAAAGTTGACGAAGTATTCTCACATTAACAGAAAAGCGATCGAACAGTTTGTGAACTTTTCGAAACAGCAGGCTGAGTTGCGCGACAGAAGACGGGAGTCGGACCAGAGCAGGGAGCTGATTGTGAGCCTTATCGAGGTTTTACAGCAGCGCAAAGGCAAGGCTATCGAAAGAACATACAAGGAGTTGGCCAAGGGGTTTGCTGATATCTTTGAAAAGTTGGTTCCCCAGGGGAAGGGCCGGTTGGTGATGGAGAGGGTGCCAGACCAAGGGGATAGTCAGTCGCAGACACAGAGCTCCGAGGGCGTTCCAGACTACTCGGGAATCTCCATCGAAGTTTCCTTCAACTCTAAGAGCGATGAGCAGCAGCGGATCGAGCAGTTGTCCGGTGGCCAGAAGTCGTTGTGTGCCATTGCCTTGATCCTTGCGATTCAGAGATGCGACCCGGCGCCGTTCTACTTGTTTGACGAGATCGATGCGAACTTGGACACCCAGTACCGAACCTCGGTAGCCGCGATGATCAGCGAGTTGTCGAAGGGCGCGCAGTTCATCTGCACGACGTTCCGGCCGGAGATCTTGGAGGTGGGGAAGAAGTTCTACGGGATTGGGTTTAGCAATAAGATCAGTCGGATTGACGAGATCAGCAAGGAGGAGGCGATGGAGTTTGTTAGAAGTGATTAATCGAATTTAATTGCCTGGCGAGCGCAGCGAGGCAGTGCGAGAGGGCCAGAAAGGCTTCGGTAATAATAGCTCTGCTCAGCAGGGCCAAACAGACTTCAGTAATAATTGCTCTGCTCAGCAGTGTGGGAGGGCCAAGGAAGGTTTTCACTACTAGCCGCCTTTGAGCACTAGTCGCCTTTGAGCCCATTGAGGCAGCGCAAAGTAGCACAAGGTGCAATAATACTTCCTCTGCTACTTGGTTATCTTACACCGGTCCCGACAGCTGTCCTTACAGCTGTACTTCCACCTGGCTTCATGCCACTTGTCCTCCTTTCCTTATCTAGATTTTAATACACAAGCCAGGTTTCCCAGGCTTTGCTTGGGAAGTTCAGTGGTTTCGTCCTGAACAATCTTCAAGTATATTTCAAAAAATTTTACTACGCCCACGCGATAGCTGATATGGTGTGATGCAATCTGCTGATACGCAATAGCAGCGGCGGGCTTGTCGAAACACATTGCGGAATTCCTTCCCAATTTTTTGGAGATGACTGTAGAGGAGTAGCATTCCACGGTCGAAGATTACCGCTTAGAAGATTCGCGCTTAGAATGTTAACGCGTAGAAAAGAAAACGGTCTCTTCTAGGGCGTAGCAGGAAACAGCGCTGGTGACACTGCCCAGGATAATGCAGTTCGTAAGAAATAAGGGCAGAGAAGCTGCAAAAAAAAATAAACGACAAAATCCCCAATTAACCACAGCAATAGTATCCCCGACTAACCAAAGCAATATTTTCGACGGCTAAACACAGCACTGATATCAACGACTAAAGCTTCGCCAATGCACTGCCGTTGCCCATTGGCAATACACTGCCTCTTACTTGGATTACTGGCCGTCGCGGAGCTTCCATTGCCACACTGGACAAAGCGCTTGAACTGTATACGCTACACCTAGTACTTGTCCGTTTATAATACACTAGTATAATTCTATTGCTGGCACAAACCCGCGGGCCCAGACTTCTGTCAGTGCTGGGATGCCCCAGGGGAGCGGGTCCTAGATCTCTTCAAACAAGTGCAGCGGTTCAGTAGAACTCTTGATACAACTGCAGCGATTCCACTCAATGCTCAGCAGCTATGACGTTCAGCAGCGTCATCGACACAGTGGACATTGACGCAGAAAACTGCTGAGCAGCCACAGCGGGCCACCTATCAGCCACGGCAAACTGCTAACATCCAAAGCAGACAAAAAAGCAGTGCACTGCCAAAGCCAGTGAACAACATGTGCACTGCTAAACAGTCGTACTACTAAACAGTCCCACTAACAGACCTACTGCTAAACAGACAAACTGCTAAACAGTCGTACTGCTAAACTGCTTCCACCTCTTTGCAATCCACTGGCTTTTTTAGAAACCCCGCCCTCTTCCCCGGCCCCCCCTGCCGCCCCGCCCGCCGCGCATTCCGCCCCGCCCGCCTCGGTTCGCCCCCGTCGGCTTCACCACCTTCTTCGCCTTGGGCGCCTCGTCGATCAACAACGTATCCAAGTTCAAGGCGTCCGGCAACACCACCAACCTCACATTGGACCCCCGGATATTCATGAACTCAAGCACCTGCGGGTCCCGGTCCTTTAGCGTCATCTTCACGTTCTTGAGCGAGATATTCATCAGCGGCAGCACGTTGAGAATCGTGCCCGAGACGACGGTACCGTTTTTGAGCTCGACCTGGACGGTTTCAAGCGAGAGTTTCATCAAAAAGCGCGTGAGTTTCATGGCTTCTGGATGGTTTCAAGCAGGTTAGATGTGTGTGGTTGTTTTTTTTTGTGTGCGTCTGGTTAACCAACTAATAATAGTCTTCCCTGTGTTGATGCTTGATTCTCTATTTAATATTTGTGCATGAATCTCAGCTTTTCACTGTGGCCGGGTAAATCCTGGGATCAAGAGGGGTCGCCAGGAACACCAACGACACACTATTGCATAACAGTCTCTAGTTTTTTTTAGCCTTTAAAGTAATCTGGTAGTATCTTGGAAGTTGCTATTATCTCAACGTTTCATTAAGCAGTACACTGGCTTCGTCAGTGTACTGCATGAGAGTACAATTAGCAGCACACTGACTTTGCCAGTGCACTGGATGAAAGTGCAAGATGCAGCCACCAGATAATTTACTTCCATTAGTAACTTTACAATATCACTTGTTGAAGCATATGACGCTATTTTTACAACTCTTCATACTTAATGTTGTCTTCCGCTATATACAATGCATTAGTCGCCAAGAGGCGGTCTATCAAACAAAAGGGGCTGTCTCGGCGAGCCTCAAGGCAATGTGCTCAGATTGATAATGAGCATTGAGAAACCAGGGGATCACCATGGGGCATGCTCTTAAGTGACATGTGAAAATCTACGGGCAGCGGCAAAACAATTGACAGCCGAGGGCTAATGACTAACAAACGTTCGCCAATCGCTAATGACTGACAAACTTTTGCCAATCGCTAATGAATAACAAACTTTTGCCAATTGCTAATGTCTAACAAACGCTTGCCAGTTGCTAATATCTAACAAACGTTCGCCGCACTCGCCAGCCTTCGGCTGTCGAGTGCTTACTTCGGCTGTCAAGTGCTTAGTGCTCACTTCCCTCTGGTAGTCACAGTGTGCGTCAAGAACTCGAGCGCCGCCCGCGCATCGCACTCGGGCAACAGCTTCAAGTTCTCCAACGCCTTGTTTCTGTACTCCTCGGCCAATTTCTTTGTCTGCTCCAAGCCACCGTATCTCTCCACCTCCCTCGTGGCATACTCGACATCGCCAGGCCCCTTAAATTTCCGCGCGATCACGGCTCCAAGACTTGGATTCTCCTTCCAGGCATAGAGCACGGGGCCAGTAGCAAGGCCGAGCTTCAAGTCGGCTCCCGCCGGCTTCCCGAGCTCATTGCTCGTTCTGGTGTAGTCCAAGATATCGTCAACCAACTGGAAGCAGATCCCAAGGTTTCTGCCAAACTGGTAACTCTGCTCGATCACATCATCGCTGGCCCCCGAGAGCACTGCTGCGGATCTCGCAGACTTACTGATCAACGCCGCGGTCTTCAAGTAGGTCTTGTGCAAGTAGTACTGGAACGCCGCCTCCCACTGCTGCGAGTGGGCGTCGTCAGACGAGGCAGCCACGCGATACTCGTGGGGCTGGGTCGGGACATTCCCCTTTGGCGCTGGGATTTGTTTGCCGTCGTCCAAAACATCGTCGTTCTTTGTTATGACAGTGTTCTTCAACTGCATGAACTCGCCCTCAACAAGGTTGGCAATGGCGGTCGAGATCAACTCAATGACCTCGGGATTGCGCAAGCGAGCAATGGCAACCGAGGCGCGGCCAAGCAAAAAGTCCCCCGCAAGCACCGCCATCTTGTTGGTGAACGCCACGTTGCCCGAGTCTCTGCCTCTTCTGGAGTCCGCGTGGTCGATGACGTCGTCGTGCAACAACGACGCGGTGTGGATGAGCTCCACGATCTCGGCAAGACGACGCTGCTTGGGCAAGATGCCGTTAGCTGGCGCCTCGGGGAGCGGCAGAAATGGGGCGCTGAGCGGGGCAAGGATGAGACCCGGATTGATGCCGTGCAAGACAGACAACGGTGTGAGGCTCGTGTCGGTGCCTCCCTGGGTCACTCTTTTGACAGAAGAGGTCACGCCTCTGTACTCCGGCTGATCGGTGGTGTCAAAGTGGTCTGGCTTGAGCCGGGTGCGATCCTTCTCTGGAATCGTGTTGAGAGTCTTCAGTAAAAGAAGCACAAGCAATGGTCTGAGTTTCTTGCTGTCGCTCTCAAAGTAGTACGCGGCGGCCCTGTTCAACGTCGAATGGCCGCTTCCCACAAGGCTCGCAATGTTTTTCGCAAGACTGCTCATCTCGCTGCTCACAACAGAGATCGGGTCGTTTAAGGGCTTCTTTGGAGACACAAGTTTCTCTCCGGCCTCGACCGCGGCAGAGAATCCGGACTCGGATCTGACATGCTGCAAGATAAGCACGCCTTGGTTTTTCGCAATGGCTCTCTTGGATAAATGCCTTGACAATACCGCTGCTCTGCCCAACATGTTGACTTGGTTTGCTCTATGGTGTTTGACTTTGCCGGTGAAAATTAGGCAGCGGGGCGGGCAGATTCGGGTCACGTGATATCTTGAAGCGAGGCAGGAGGAGGGTGCACGATAATAATAATATCAACAAAGAGAGCAGCATGCTGTTATCAGTAGCGCATTTTTTAGAATAAGATTTCAACTATATAGATGTGGCTTTGATGCATAGCTATTGTACAAAAGCGTTGGTGCTTTTTTTGCTTTTTCGGCGCGCCCACTGCTATCTCATACATAAGCATGCTAGATCTTTGCACAGAGAATAGCCAAAAACAAGCGCAATGACAGTGGGTGAATATTGCACTCACTTCCATTTGCATTTCTCAAACACTTCAGTGGCACTACTCATCTCGCGGTCTTTGGCAGTACACTGTATCAAGCCTGGCGAAGCCTACAACGGTAGTCCGCTGGAGAGTCGATAGTACATTAGGTGCCTCGAGGCGAGTCCAACCACACAGAACAACAATATACTCAGTACACGATATTAGACAGTACATTTCTTAAAAAGAGCTTGTGCTAGGAAAGCTTGTGCTAGGAAGAGCTTGTGCCAGGCAATGCCTATGCTAGACAGTACATATGACAGTACATATGTTAGACAGCATATATGTTAGACAGTGCATATGCTAGATAGTACATATGTTAGACAGTACAGATGTTAGACAGCACATGTGTTAGACAGAACATATGTTAGACAGTACATATGTTAGACAGTACATATGTTAGACAGTACTTGTGTTAGGTGTTGGACAGTACATATGTAAGACACCGCAGCGTCTCGCCGACGCTCGCCACTGCAATGCTCACCACTGCAAAAAAACTAGTTGATTCTGTAGATGCTGACCTTCGCGCTCGACGGGTCCTTCAACAACTCAAACTCCACACTGTCTCTCCCATCCTCAACCAACGACGCCTCATGGTTGATGATATCAACAAGCGACTTGAAAATCGCCCACGAGTTGCCAATGTTGAGGTTCAATTGGCGCGCAAGGTCGAGCGGCTTGTAGCTGAAGATGCCAAGCACCAGGTGCTTCTCGGCAGAGCCGAACGAGTCACGCGCAAGGAATCCCAATTTGATCTGGTCAATGTCTCCAAGAAGCGCAGCAATAATCCACTTGGAAAACAAGTTGTTGTTCTTGCGGAGCTCGGTGGAGATGATGGCACCTCTCAGAGAGATGAGCTTGGTCTTCCAGTCAAGAGGCGACGGCTTGTACTGGTTCAAGGCATGGACGGCAACGGTCTCGTAGTCGTCCCCGGCAACAGGCTTCTGGTACAAGTCGGCCTCGGTTCTCACAACAATGTTCATGTACTTGACCTCCTCGTCCTCGGTCTTGGCAAGAGAGAGCTTGGTCTTCTTGGTGTGCTCCTCGACGTGGGTGACCTCAGGGACCTTGAACGACTTGTATCTGAAGATCTTGGAGCTCTCAACCGAAGAGGCCTCCACCGCAGAGCCGTCCGCGAGTCTCTCCACCTTGTCCGAGCCCTGGCCGGCAACGGTCCGCTCAAAGTTCTCAGAGGCGCCGACAAACTCGCTGCTCAACTTGGCGTAGTTGTTGACGTTCTTGTCCTCGAGGTGGAACGACTTGGTGAACGACTCCGAGTCGTTCTCATCGACAATGGTCTTGAGCGACGGCTCGGACTCCGAGAACACGAGCTTGCCGCTCTTGAAGTCCTTGGAGACTCTCACGTTCCACGGGTAGTTGGACTTGTGGGCCGCCATGATCGTCGTGAGCACCTTGTCGGTGACCACCACGTCCGCGGCAACAGACTGCAAGAACTCGTCCTGGGCAGTATCAATGTACTTGGCAGGGGTGGCCAAGTTCTTGAGTGGCACGGTTCTCTTGTTGAGGTTGGAGGACGACAGCAATCTGTCAAACGCCCGGTTGTAGAACTTGGACTTGGCCGGGTTGGCTCTCACGGCAATGGTCTCGCCCTGCCCGTTGGCGCCAAGGTCCAAGTTGAGCTTCGCCAACTTGCTGAACTCGATGTCGGTGATCTTGGTGAAGTTCGGCTTGATCTCGACCGCAACCTTCTTTCTCTTGATGCTGTCGTCGATCTGATTCTGGTTCTGGGTGTTCCAGTAGTTCAGTCTCAGCTGCTGCTGCGGGGCCTGCTTCGGCGCAGCCTGGCGCACCGGTCTGGCCTGTGGCACCGCGGTAGGCGCTGGGGCGCCACCCTGGCCGCGCTTCCCGGATCTTCCCTTGAGCACAGTCCGCTGCGAAGCCTGGTTCTGGGCACTGGCCAGCGGGGCCTTGCTGTCGACAATCTCAAAGTCGTTTGGCTCGCCAGACTCCTCGGCAGCAAACTTCGACGCCGCAGACGCGCCGTAGGCATGAAACGGGTCGCGGGCGCCCTTCTGGGACTTTCCAGGGAGCTGGGTCGCGGCCTCGGCGGCAAACCAGTCGGCGGCCTTGCCCAACTTGTCGCTCTTCGAGAACGGGGCGTAGGGAATGTCGTGGAATCTGAGGGCAACGGGCACCTCTTTTGGCGGGCCCCAGGATTGCTCGGGGGTCAGCAAGAAGTCAAGAGCGAACGGGAGGGACATGGTGTCGGACACTGTTTGGCGCTTGATGGGGAGATTAAACGGTATGGTGGTGATGAAATTTTTCGCATCCAAGGGCCGGGCAATGCACTGCACCCCCCATTTTTCTGCCGACCGCGGTGAAAATGCACTCGCGAGCGTCAGCGAGACAGTGCGACAGTGCGACAGTGCAACATGGTTACCCGGAAACGCTTAGGGGAGGCCGTCGTCGCCGGAGAAGTTTCAAAAAAAAGGAGGAGGTTTTGAAACCGCTGGATTGCTAGTCGATGTATTGACTGAGTTTCCAAATTTCACGGCTTTTTTTGCATTTCTGATTGCCTTGCGGGCTTTTTACTTTGCCCATTTGACCCGCGTATTTGGTATACTTTGATTAAACACCCCCCAAATACACCACACACGCCACACCCACTTGAGTGTGATTTGAGCCGGGAGTGTGCAGGCAGTGTACAGGCAGTGTGCCCACAGGGGTCATGGCCTGCAAAAAGACTTGAGCATTGCCATTTGTGTATCATATGCCCCGCCACTCGAAGCAAGCTCCAGGAGCAGCGCCAGCAGCAGGCCGCAAAAGCTAGGCTGATTGAAGACTCGTAGATCGGCTTAGTCTACCACATGGAAGTTGTACCCGGATCTCTGGAAAAGCAAGGGGCAGGGAAAAGCAAAGTGGTATGCCGGGCGGTCTGTTAGTTGTATACCACTTGCGCGATGTAAACACTGGGAGACAACACACATTGAAAGCAAGCTCTATGGCACAGTAGATCGCAAAGGCGCGGCAACTATAGTGCGGTTTCACCGGGTGCTGGTCAATCTGGCTGGAGAACGCTTTACAAATCTAGCGGCGCGGCACATCCTGTTTGTTGCACCTCGCTCATGGCTATGGAGCAAGCCCTACACAGGAAGACGATACACATTAAAAGCAAGCTCTATGGCACAGCAGACCGCGCAAGCGAAATGCTGTATTAGAGCTCCTTGGCAGTTTTATATTAGAGCTCTCCTTGGCAGGAGAGCTCGAATATCAGTTTCAGGAGTGGGCTTAGGAGTGTGCAGTCTCCAGGGCTGTCTGCTGCATGCTGGGCTCATTTCTATTACCCGGCGCTCACCCAGTGGCGATTGCAGGGTGGAGCACTACAGGAGTCTACACAGGAGTCTACAAAGTCACTACTTTCACGACTCACCTAATTGATTCTCAATTTCTAGTTAATTTTCTAATTCCCTGTCACTTTCAATTACCTTTCCTTTTCCACTCTTATGAACGGAATCAGCGTCGACATCAACCACTTGAAGAAGGGCGAGGTGAACCTCGGCACTTCGATCATGGCGGTCACCTACAAGGACGGGGTGATTCTCGGGGCCGACTCGCGCACCACCACGGGATCCTACATCGCCAACCGCGTCACCGACAAGCTCACGCAGGTGCACGACAAGATCTGGTGCTGTCGCTCGGGCTCGGCGGCAGACACCCAGGCGATCACCGACATTGTGCGCTACTACTTGCAGCTGCAGGCGGCGGAAGACAACTTCGACAAGGCGCCCGCCGTGAGCTTGGCGGCCCTGGTGTTCCAGGAGATGTGCTACAACAACAAGGACTCGTTGACCGCGGGGATCATCTGTGCCGGGTTCGATGAGCAGAAGGGCGTCGGCGAGGTGTACTCGATTCCCATTGGCGGGAGCGTGCACAAGCAGGACTTTGCTATTGCCGGCAGCGGCTCGCTGTACATCTACGGTTTTTGTAATGAGAACTATAAGAAAGACATGACCCGCGACGAGACCGTGGAGTTTGTCAAGACGTCGCTTGGCCAGGCGATCAAGTGGGACGGCAGCTCTGGCGGTGTCATTCGGATGATCAACTTGACGAAGCAGGGGATCGAGCGGTTGATTTTCTACCCGGAGGAGACTTATTTGGTGCCTAAGGGGTTTGAGAAAGTCTCGGCATAAGCAGTGCTGCGGAGCAGTGCTGCTCATGCCTCTGGGCAGTGCTGAGTAGTGCTTTCGACTTGCGGATGTCATGGCTCTTCCACATCCACACATTCACAAATATGTATCCAAGTTTGAAAAGAAGTCACTGCCATTTGCCAATTGAAAATAATATTGAGTGAAATCGCCCAGTGACATTGCCCAGTGAAATTGCCCAGTGAATGTCAGGCAGTGGGTTGTTGAGCCGTGTCATAGCTTTACACAATGGCGCAGTGCATTAAAATAAATGTAACGAGATGTTGTAGTGAAGCAGGGTCTAGTCAAAGACGAGCTGTTTACAAGTCGGACAGTAAATAGTGACAAGTGTTTATCGGATGCAATTGCCTCGTAACACTGTTCAGCATGCCGCACACTGTTAGCCATGCAGCACACTGTCAGGTACGTAGTTCTCAGCTATGGTAGCAGCTACTTTTCATCAGTGGCATAGCGACTTTTGATAACTGTGTTCTCGAGTTCTGGGTGCAAACCTGGTTTCTGCAGTGAAAGTCTGTTGTATGTGTGCAGTTTCTATCATTGCACCTTCTCAATACACTCTGCAGATGCATAATACTTGGCACCTACTAGTATATACCAATATATCTCATTGTATTATCTTACAAACTAAACAGAGTGGGTTCTCTGAAAGGTTTATGAGCAGGCCTGAAAATTGGCATTGCTTAAGGCCATAGCTCAACGCTTCCGGTGGTCCTGCCTCTCATGACTGTGCTCTTTCTTCTCAGTGACTTCCACCCGACTAAGCCTCTTGACAAACCGCCCTAGTTGGTGTTTTGCAAATGCTCTGGAATGCTCTGTGTCAGATATCTGAGCCCCATTGAACACAGGAATACTTAGGAACGTGAAATTGTCAGGGTGTGGCTCGAACTCAAACTCATGAAGGGTCACGCTGGCAAACACAATTGAGCATAAAGCGTAGCGAATCGAGTCAAGACCAACAGCCAAAATCTCGGGTGTGTGTCGGAACAATTGTTTTTTGTTCATACCGTTTTTCTTGGGATTTGCAAGCTCGCCTTTATTTTTGGAAGCCCTCCTTTTAATTGAAAACTTTCTCCTAAGACGACCCCACGAGTCGCGGCGAGCAATGGCTGTTTCTGGTGGGTGCTCTACCGTTAGAGTGGGCATAGAGTCAGCCAGCGTTTCAAGTTGTTTAGCAACATTGTCTAACAACTGGCAGAGCGGTTTGAGGTGAAGGAGCTTGTTTGGCAGGGTGTCGGCAACTGGTTGCTTTTTTCTTTTCTTTTGCATTGGGCTCGGTTGACTGACATATCGAAAGACCCTGTCAATGACATTGAGCGGTAGATCACAAAAGTGGGCCATTGCCAGAAAATTAGGGCTTGCCGGTTTATTGGAAGTAGTACTATCATATATCTGGGCCTTCCTTCTTGGACCGTTTTGAACAACATGCAGCAGTCGGCAGTGCAGAGAACATCGTCATGTCAAGGCGGTACATGGCACAGGACAAAACAAAAGCCACTTGAGTGTAGGAACCTTTAATAAATTCCTACATTGCTATAATGTGTACTGAGCCAATATACATTCAAAGGTGGTTGGTTAGTAGTAGCTAGTAAATACCTTGTCTTTCAACGGGGTATTTGCTTCCTTGACTGATTGCCTTTCTGAAGGAAAGAACCCCGTAGCATGACCTGACGGAGCGCGCTGTCACAATGTTCCTTTCCAAGTGTCTATTCACACTTTTAAGAATTACATTTTGCTCGGCAGATTAAGAGCGTAGTTTTTTACAAATCAGGTCTCGATGAGTCAAGAAAACAGCAGATTCGCAGTAAAGGCATCTATTGTTGATGCAAACCGCAGAACAGAGGTCTCTCTCAATGAAGCATCAAGATGGTACAACGTGCTACGCGATGTGACTGGCTTTGAGGGCGAGGTACTCGGCGAGAACGGACAATACACTTATGGAATCGAGGCCCCGTGTTATCGCTGCTCCCCCACTGAGCTTGAGCAGAAAGTGAACGCCGCAAGTCAAACGAAAACACGCTTGGAGTTGACGGGGCTTGACTTGGACAATCATTTGGCGTACCAGAAGGCGTTGGCAATATACTACAAGACTCAGTTGGAAAACACGGTTTTGTTTGTGGACCAGCTTATGGATGCACGCAGGACGGACGCCGCTGTGGTGGCGTATGCTAGAAATAAGAGAACCGATAAGAATAACGCGGCTGCTGTTGCCCCCCGTGAGACCAAGAGTGTTGCCCTCGGGCATATGGAAGAGGTAGCAAAGTTGGTTGGTAACATCCGGTCGGCTAAAACCGAGAGCGAGAGAGTTTCTCCTAAGGTGGTTGCCAAAGTTGCTGAAGAAGAAGGAAAAGACGATGATGCGACGGGGGATTATGTTGTGGTCTGAGAAAGTAAACCCCCCGCAATGCAAGCATACATTGTAAAGCTGGTTAATTTAAGACGTTTCTCAGAATAGATGTGTAGGAAGTTTCTTGTAGTTGACGAGCTAGATCACTTGCAGTTGGACTTCAGAATAAAGGCCACCCAACCTGCGGACATGCTCTATTGGCCGGTCTACACTAAGCAAAAGAAAATTGTCGAATTAAACAGATAACCTTCGACATCATAGGCTGCATTGGAATTGATTGTTCCACTGGCTGCGGGCCCTGCGCCACTTCATGCCAATTCTACACTATCCCGCTTGTACTCCCCGGTACTATACTCCCCGGTGCTTCCCACATCTTCCTTCCCTTTCTTCACAACCCGCTTTTTCGAAACCGGCACCTGAGTCTTTCTGCCAAACACAAAACCCGGATGGAACGGCGAGACAATCACGACAGCGGCCAATGCCAACATCATTCCGTCCAAGCAGAAAACATAGCGCTCGTGGGTGATCAAGAACCCTGACCAGCCCTGTGCCAACTCGATGACTCTGTAGATGCAGCGCGTGTAAATGCAGATAGTGCCAAAGGTAACGACATAGGGAAAGAGCTTGAACGTTGTTTTTTCTCTTATGAAGGCGTATTCGGGGGCAAATTCATTGATTCCCTGCTTAGCGTTTCGCTTAGTTATCTGCCAAATCTGAAACCAGAATTGGAACCAGAGAACTAGAAACAAGGACATCGTGGCAACTTGGAAAGCGAGTCCGCCGATCATGATGTTTGTTCCTGGGGTTGGCGACTTGTTGTCCTGCACCGCCACCGACGTGATTCCGCCCCCCAAGCCCTGCAAAACCAAAGAGAGAATGTCACAGGCAATAAATATATACGAGTAGGTGATAGGCGCTAGCAAGGAGTGCTTCTCGCCATAGATGACTGCCACTTTGGATAACAAATAGTAGTAACTGGCCATGATGAAGGCAGGCGCTAGTGTCAAAGACACAATCTGAGCAAGAAACAAGTTGACATCTTGGTAGTTATCATGCGACGCGAACCGAGTGGCGTAGCCAAGCGCCTCAAGAAACAACCCGCAGAAGTTTGTCACTGCCACCCACCGCTGCTTCAAGTAAAGACCGAGCACCAAATGAGTAACCGCCAAAATGGCAAACACCACTGTGAGTGCCAAGTTGCCCGAAAAGTTCGGGTTGAAGCTGAACAACGAGATGTTGGCCACGTCGGGGACCCCCGTCACGGTGAACGTGTGGCTGTAGTAGGAAGTGGTTATGGTGGAGACAGTGGCGCCGGCAGTAGGGGTGGCCACTGTCAACCCCGCAAGCTCCAGCAGGATCACAGACGTGATGTCAAAGGAAGTGGACATTGTTAGATGGGGCTTTGTTAGATGGGGCTTTGTTAGATGGGGGCTTTCTGTTCGTTGTCTGCTTCTGCTTGATTTCTTGTTCTGCTTAGCTGTCTACAACAAGGAGGATCTCCGTTCCCTTATATAGGCCGCAGCAATGTACATCTTTCTAGTTGGAAAGTAATCTGCATGGCGCAATAGAGTTTGGCGCAGAGTCTGGCAATGCCTGCGAGATGTCCGCTTGGCAGAGCAAGCCGCGCAGGATAAGTCCGCTTTTCCACACATTCGTTCGAAAGGTGCATAGCTAACTCCGCCGATGCACTGCCCTGCGGAGCTAGCACAAAGCAGTGGACTGGCGAAACCAGGACGCTGCGAATAATAGTAGTTAACGGTTGTTACTAATTGTTACTAGTTGTTACTAGTTATTGCTAGTTGTTACTAGTTATGACTAGTTGTTATTAGTTGTGAGCAGTGTTACTAGCTAATTGTTACTAGTTGTTAGGTGTTAGTTATAAGTTGTTAGTAGTGGACTAGTAATGGTCGCAGCACGTTGGCTTTGCCAATGCACTGCTTACTAAGCGCTTCCGCTGAAGTATTTTGAAAGCTCTAGCTTTGGCGAAGCTATCAAACAATAGTCGCAACACATTGGCTCCGCCAAAGCACTGCTAACGTTTGCACAAGTTTAACACACGCTGCAGGCGGGCCCTGTCTCGGCCCGAGCGAGGCTGCATGCAGGGCCACACGGCTGAAAGCAGGGCATTGGCGAAGCCTGTGTGCCACGACCATTTTTCTCACCGCTTGGCAAGACCACTGTTTCGGACCAGCAGTAAAAGTTAAATTTGCGGGCCCGAGAATGCCCCAGGCAATGGCTGTGCCGCGCCCCGCAGTTCTGTCACAGCAGTGCATTGGCGAAGCCAGCAGTGCATTGGCAAAGCCAATGTGCTGCGACCATTGCTAGTTCACCACTAACAACTACTAACTACTAACAACTACTAACAACTACTAACAACTACTAACAACTACTAACACTTGCAGCGTTCTGGCTTTGCGTGCCTTGTCTGCTTTTGCGGTCCACTGCGGCCACGGGCCAGTTTCTGGTGTATACTTCAATATTTTTCGTTGTAACTGGCCTACGCGGCAGGTATCACGTAGTGGGAGGTCTGACTTGAATTGTGTCCTATGCCACAAATCCCACGTAGTGGGAAAGCTGTAGTGGGCGGCCCGCGGTAGTAGTAGTGCGGTCTGTAGTGGGCTATCTGAAATGCTAGTCAACTGCTAACAACTACTAGCAACTCGTGACATTCGCGGCGCCCTGGCTTTGCCAGTCCACTGCTCCTATAAGCACACGACATCCCACTACAAGGTCCCTGTCTGCTGATATTGAAGAGTGGGTCGCACAATTTGCGTTCACCAACATTGTTTGCCAGAATTGTCCGTCAGACACTTGTTCGCTTCACAAGCTAAGCTAATCCGTAAGCGGTCAGCAGTGGACTGGCGGACAGAGCAGTGGACTGGCGGACAGAGCAGTGGATTGGCAAATCCAGGACGCTGCGAATATTAGTAGTCGGCAGTTTTTGACAGTTGTTACTAGTTATTACTAGTTGTTACTACTTGTTACTAGTTGTTACTACTTGTCACTAGCTGTTAGTAGTTGTTAACAGTTGTTACTAGTTTATAGTCGGTGTTAGCACATTTTAGTAGTTTTTAGAAGTGGACTAGCTAGTATTCACTGAAGACGAATCTTCTTCGCAAATACACAGCTCATTGGCGTTCGTCGCGTGGTGTGCAGCTCTGTAGTCCGCTGGCAGAGAGAAACACTGCCAGAAGAGAGAAGTTTGCTAGCAGAGAGAACACTGGTAGAGGGGGCACGTCTGGCAGAACGCTGGCAGAAAGAACACGGCTGGTAGAGAGAACACTGCTAGGAAGTCTGAAGTGGGAGGTCTGTAGTGGGAGGTCGGATTTGCCAGTCCGCTACTAACAACTGCTAGCAACTCGTAACATTTGCAGTGGACTGGCGAAGCCAGGACGCTGCAAATGTAATTATAGTGCATCCTAAGTGCACACGACAGATCCCACTACGTGGTCTCTGTCTGAATCTTCAGTGCTTGAGAGTACACTGCTTACTGCTTAAGAGAACACTGCTTAAGAGAACACTGCTTGAAAGAACGCTGCTCAAAAGAACACTGCTCAAAAGAACACCGCTCAAAAGAACACCGCTCAAAAGAACACCGCTCAAAAGAACACCGCTCAAAAGAACACCGCTCAAAAGAACACCGCTCAAAAGAACACCGCTCAAAAGAACACCGCTCAAAAGAACACCGTTTAAGAGAGCACTATTCGGGCTACCGCAGCACACTGGCTGCGCCAGTGCACTGCTAGCGGTGCACTGCTAGCAGCTGCATGCTCCTAACCATGACAGCCGCCTGAAACATGCCAAGCGCTGCACCACAGCTCACCCTGTTGACACCGCCAAGTCTACACTCGTCTCACACATGGACACGACATTCCTGCTGGAGCACACCGCGCTGAGCCAGGCGCCCGGCTACGACTACTTGGCCAAGGTCATCATCATCGGCCCCCTGGGCGTCGGCAAGCTGTGCGTGTTGCACCGGTTTGTGAAAGGCGACTGGAACATTCTCTCTTCCCAGACCATCGGCGTGGAGTTCAGCTCCAAAATAATAGAGGTGGGCCACGGCTCCGGCCGCGTGCGGATGAAGATGCAGTTGTGGGACACCGCGGGGCAGGAGCGGTTCCGGTCGCTCACCCGGAGCTACTACCGCGGGTCGGCGGCAGTGGTGTTGGTCTACGATGTCAACGACAAGCAGTCGTTTCTCCAGCTTGACGAGTTCATCCGCGACATCAAGCTGCTCACCAACGACACCATTTCCGTGGTTGTGGTTGGCAACAAAAGCGATCTCGTGGGCAAGCCTGCCCTGGACCCCACGAAAGCCGTCTCCGACGAGGACGCCTACGAGTTCTGTTCCCGCTATGCTTGCGAAATCGGGCATGAGATACCACATATCAAGTGCAGTGCGTTGCTTGCAGACAATATTGAGAGCGTGTTCTCGAAAGTCGCCACCATGGTGTTGACAAAAGTCGAGATGGGGGTGATTGACCCGGAGGACGCGTTGGCGGGGGTGCAATACGGCGACATGACGCGGTGGGACGAGGAGAGCGGTGCGGGGGAGGAGGGTAGGTTGCGGAAGAAGCCCACGACGATGAGCTTGTTGGAGAGAAGAATGGGGGGTGGCCGGTGCGCTTGCTAGCAGTGCACTGGCGCAGCCAGTGTGCTGCGTTTACCCTTTGCTAGCGGTGCACTGGCGCAGCCAGTGTGCTGCGGTAGCCTAAGCATAAAACTCTTTGCTAATGGTGTTCTCTCTGCTAGCAGTTTACTGGCGCAGCCAGTATGCTGCGGTAGCTCAATCAGTGTACTCTATGCTAATGTTGTTCTCTCTGCTAGAGTGCACTCTCTACTAATAGTTTTCTCTCTCCTAGCAGTGCACTCCCTGCTGACTGTGCACTCTCTGCTGACTGTGCACTCTCTGCTGACTGTGCACTCTCTGCAACACATTGCTCGTGGCTGCTGTCAGTCAGACACCACACTTGATCACACCGCAGTTGATCACACCGCAGTTGATTACACCGCAGTTGATTACACCGCAGTTGATTACACCGCAGTTGATTACACCGCAGCGTCTCGCTAACGCTCGCCACTGCTCATTGCTCTCAGGCAATGCTCAGCTCACCGCAGTGCTCTGAGATTTACATAATGCAGGTTCAGATGTAGACTGTGAGTTCACTGCTCAGGTACCGCAGCACACTGCGCTCTGCACCGCTCTCGTCTGCTTCATTTGCTCTCCTGCTTAGCAGAGAATACTTTTTGGGCTCCCACAGCACACCGGCTGCGCCGGTGCTCTGCTGTCATCTGCATCTCATTCAAACCTTTTTACATTGCCCCTTTACATTTATACTATACCCTGTCGGGCTATACAGCGCACTGCCAGTAGTGTTACAACTCACTGTAGCCGCAGTGATCTAAGAAACATCGCACCACACTGGCTGCACTGCTGAATATGCATTGTTGCAGCACACTGGCTTCGCCATTGCACTGCTTTACAGTGATAAGTCAACGAAGTGTGTGTATTAGCGAGTATGTATGTGTGTGCGCGACAACTTGCCACCAGTGCATGCCAAAAATAAAAAAAAAACACACAGCTTGAAAGCTTTAGCCTCATGAACAGTAAGGAAAACAACAAGCGTTTGTCTGCCACCGTCTCTGCCATAGTGCACAATGAACCATGTATTCACATTGGCCACCACAAACCACGGAACATCGCCCACGCCATACCCAATTTCTCTCCGCCGCTTTTGCACTGCTTTTTAATGCCGCTCGTTCGTCCTTCAAGACTTGAATACAGCACTACGTCCTTCCCATACCTAATTTTTCGAGTCTGGCAAACACCTGGTGACCAACTTCCATACACCTGGCACTTCGTGGGCAGTGCACTGGCGCAGCCAGTGTGCTGCAATGTTTCGAAGACTGGCAGTGCACTGGCGCAACACAGTGTTGCAACGGTATATGGGCACCCGTGGTTTTTGGAGAGACAGCACTGACGAGCGACCGCGAGTCAGTGCGAAGCAGTCAGTATATAGTAAGTTGGAAAGTACAACGGGAATTGCGAAGCTTCCGAATCTGAGGGGTCGCAATAGCCCAAGCAACGTACTCTGTACAACACACGGCGAATATTTGCTGCTGCTTGCGAGTAGTGCTGCTGCTTGTAGGCTACCACAGTCGTCCCACGGAGTGCTCACTTGCACCAATGTGCGATGAGAACTCCCAAAAATTTACTATTTTTTGGCAGAGCACTGAAAACCGGGGTTTTAGTATATTGGCAGGGTTGCTTTTCTCAATGCACTATTCCTGCTTCTTGTCAAAGCACTTTCGCAGCAGACTGGCAGAGTTGCTTCTTTTCAATGCGCAATGCACTTTTGCAGCATCCTGGCTTCGCCAGTCTGCTGCTTCACTGCTCTTCACGCAAGGTTGTCCAACTCTCTCCCCTCGTTCGCATCGACCAATCCCTCAAAGAAGGTCTGCCTCAACTCCCGCCACCTCGTCGTGTAAGTCCCCAACAGCACCAACACCACCAGGCTCACCACCTGCAACACCCACCACCAGAACAGTTTCGGGAACTCCTTGGAGTACAACCACACCACCGCCACGTTGATCATATGGATCGTCAACGCAAAGTCCCACGCGAGTTTCGAGCGCCCCACAATGAGCGTCATGAAGAGCACGCAAAGGAGAGTGTCAAGGAGCCAGAGAGCGAAGAGAAAAAGACCAAGCGAGTTCAGGATGTCGACCAACCGCCAGGAAAAGACCCAGCTGAACGTGAAGTCATAGCCGAAAAGCAGGGCAGTGAATGAGAAGAGAAGCGTGGCAATGATGTAGTAGAGGCACTGGAGCAAGACGATCTGGGCAAGGATCCGGCTCGGCGAGAAGCTGTCGTTGAATATGCTGCTGTTTGCAACCTTCGAGCTCAAAGACGTGTACTGGAACATCTTTTTATTGTGAGTCGGAGTAAGTGGCTGTTGGCTATTGGATGTTGGAGGACTGTGTCTGATGGATGTTTCGTGGTGGTTCCAGTCACGTGGCAACTGTCAGACACCGGAAGAAAATCGGTCTGCCATGTGTGATTTTCCCAGGTTCCTGCTCATCACATGACCTGAGATGGGCTGAAAAAAAAATGTGCATTAGAATCCAAGCGCAGTGTGTAGCGAGGTACAACAGCAGTGTCTAAAATGCAGCGGTACTTGGACACCTTGGAGGTGCCTGACTTTAACTCGGACGATGAGATAGACATTGTTCCTAAAGTGGAGAAAAAAAAGGTTTCGAAAAAGAGTAAGAAAAGCCCCTCTAAAACTGAAGAAGTTGACGAGGAAGACTCCAAGTTGAACAGAGGGTTTGTTTTTGAGGACGACGAGCCTCAGAGAGCTGCGAATGACTGGGACTTTCTTTTGGATGACGAGCAGAAAAAGAAGGTGAAGCAGGCGCCGAAAAAGGAGGACGTCGCTGTGTCAGACAGTGAGGAAGAGTCTGGGGAGGAAGAGGAAGAAGGCGACGAGTCCGACAGTGGAGAGGAGGCGGAGTCGGAGGCGGATCTTGAGACTATGCAGGCCGACGGCAGTGCTGCTCCCGCGGACCCGGAACAGGACACCGCCGAAGCCATTGCCGAATACTTTGAGGACACAAAAGAAGCGGAACCAGTGGCGGACAACACGACGTTCTTCAAGCTCCAGCTTTCGAGACCGATATTGAAATCGCTCGGCGATCTCAACTACCTCAATCCGACGCCGATCCAGCGCGAGTCGATACCCGTGGCGCTTCTTGGCAAGGACATTGTTGCCGGTGCCGAGACCGGTTCTGGTAAGACTGCTGCCTACATGATTCCGATCATTGAGCGTCTTCTCTTCAAGCCGAGCAAGGTCAACATGACACGCGTGGTGGTGCTCACGCCGACCCGTGAGTTGTCGATTCAAGTTTTCGATGTTGGAAAGAAATTAGCGAAGTACGCTCCGCAAGTCACCTATGGACTTGCCGTGGGAGGTCTCAACTTACGTAAGCAGGAGCAAGAATTGAAGAGCAAGCCGGATGTTGTCATTGCCACGCCCGGCCGGTTCATTGATCACATCAGAAACTCTGCGTCGTTCAATGTGGACAACGTCGAGGTGCTTGTGGTTGACGAGGCTGACAGAATGTTGGAAGAGGGTTTCCAGCAGGAGCTCACTGAGATTCTTTCTTTGATCCCAAAGAAGCGTCAAACCTTGCTTTACTCTGCTACCATGAATTCTAAAATCAAGAGCTTGATCCAGCTTGGTTTGCAGCGTCCTGTGCGGATCATGATCAATCCGCCAAACAAGGCGGCAACCAAACTTATTCAGGAGTTTGTCCGCGTCCGTAAGAGGGATGCTCAAAAGCCGGCTGTTTTGTACAACATCTTGAATGCGATTGACCCGAAGCAGCAACGGCGGATCGTGGTGTTTGTGGCCAGAAAAGAGATGGCGCATCGCCTTAAGCTTATTCTTCAGGTCCTTGGAATCAGAGCAGGGGAGTTGCACGGAGCTCTTTCACAGGAGCAGCGGTTGATCAGTGTGACCAACTTTAAGAACCTTAGTGTGCCTGTGCTTATCTGTACCGATTTGGCTGCGAGAGGATTGGACATTCCTAAGATTGAGTTTGTCATCAACTTCGACATGCCTAAGTCCCATGAGATCTATCTCCATCGTGTGGGAAGAACTGCCCGAGCTAACCGCGACGGTAAATCTATCTCTTTTGTGGGCGAGTCCGCCCTGGACAGAAACATTGTCAAAGAAGCTCTCCGTAACCTTGAGAGCACCAAGAGTGCTGTGAGCAGGCAAGTGGATTGGGCCCAGGTGGAAGAGACTTCTAAGAAAATTGAGTCGAAACAGCCTGAGATCGACCGCATTGCTGAGGAAGAGCAGCAGCAGAAGGAGATTGAGATCGCCGAGCGCGAGATCAAGAAGGGCGAAAACTTGTTGAAGTACAAGGCGGAGATTCAGGCGCGGCCGCGGCGTACGTGGTTCGAGAAGGAGTCCGACAAGAAGAAGGACAAGTTGGTGAACCGGAAAAAAAGAAAGCGGATGGAGGAAGGGGGGCAGACGATGCGTGTCAGCAAGAAGGGGCAGAGCGGAGGCGGGAGCGGCAAGCGGAAGTAGTAGTGGAATATTGAAGCCAGGCACCGCTCCCCTAGGCCCGCATTTGGTTCCTATTCTCGGCATTACCACTGTACTATCTCAATAGACAAAGACATTGAAAATCGTAGCAGTAGGATATGAGTGTTGAGAAGCCGAAGAAGAAAGCTGGTATGGCAAGCACTCCTTTCACATGTTGTTTTGGTGTGGTACCTCGGCTAATTTTGTGATTCGCACCATTCTACAAGCCGCAGGCCAGGCGCAGCCCGTAATACCAAACATGACGCCTTTTCTCTCAAAACTTGTTCTGATAGAGTAATGCTTAGCAATACAAGAACACGCTAAAGTACAATAATACCGAGCGATCAATGATTAATCAAGTGGGTACTGCTCAAACGGTGGTTGTGATATTTGCATCGTGTATGAACAGGAACTATGTAGTGCATATATTCTTCCTTAGAGCTGCGGAGCGTTTTCCGGCAGGTCTCACCCCGATTCCTTACAATTTGCTTCCTATAAAGGTTCTTTCAGTGCCCTTCTCAGCAAATTCAACAGGCTTTTATTGCCGAAAGACTAACAACGCGCCAAACACCAGCAAACAAGCATGACAGCTGAACTGCGACTTGCAAGGGACTATAGTCGACTACTAAGTGACCCGCAGCCCCACATCGAGGCCCGCCCTGACGAAAAGGACATCCTTACTTGCCACTACATTTTAACGGGGCCGCCAGATACTGATTATAAGGGGGGCCAGTACCTTGGCACTGTGGTGTTTACCAAACAATTCCCGTTCAAACCGCCAGCAATCAAGATGTTAACCCCTTCGGGCCGGTTCGCTCCCAATAAGCCAATATGTCTCTCTTTTAGTGATTTCCACCCTGAAACCTGGAACCCTACGTGGACTGTTGGCACAATTTTGAACGGCGTTTTAAGTTTCATGACTAGTGAAGAGATCACCCTGGGTGGTGTGATAAGTACTCTGGAGCAAAGAAAGAAGTATGCGGCCAACAGCAAACGGTGGAACGTTGAGCATAACAGGAAGTTTGCGGAGATTTTTCCGGAGTATGTTGAGCAAAACAAATTTGACGTCGAGGAGGCCGAAAAGCGAGCACAGGCACGGAAAGAAAGAGAACAGGAAGAACAAAGAAAAGCGTTTCAAAAGGCGGCTCAAAAGGCGGCTGAGAGAGTCGCCGCTGCGAAAGTGGCGACCCAAAAGGCGGCTGAGAAAGCTGCCGCTGCGAAAGTGGCAGCCCAAAAGGCGGCTGAGAAAGCCGCCGCTGCGAAAGCTGCCGCTGGGAAAGTTGCGGCCAAAGAAAAAGCTCCTCATAAGAACCATAAGAAAAGTGCCGCGGACCAAACTGCCGCTCTGAAAGCTCCTGGAAAAGACTCGCCAATGACAGAAAAGAAGGAAAACAAAAAGCCGTCACGGTTTCAGAGAATGCTAAGAAGTCACGAGAGAAAAGTTTAGAATTTCTTGTGTCAGAGAAAGGTTTAGAACTTCTTGTGTCAAAGAAAAGTTTAGAATTTGTTATGCCTCAAGGGCAAATGTTAGCAAGGCACTGTAAGAGAGCATTTTGTTGGCTCTGTCGAGTGTTCTGGACGGTCTAGACGGGCGCAGTGTAGTTGTCGTGTGTGATTGTATAGTTCCCTGTCTCGCGTGCCTGTGTGAATTGGTCAGAAAAGATGGACTCTGCTTAGAGCTTTGATTGGAACAAGTTATTTATATGATAGATGACATTATTGAATATTTTTCTAATGTAGTTGTCAAGAAACTGTTTAGAGAATATTTTTGGATCCCTTAATTTGAAACTAAAAGTTGTAGTACTGGAAGCGAACAGAAGTATTCATGAAAATTCTCAGGAAAAACATGGCATGTTCTTTGCTCGGTCCAACAATAATTTGATAACGACTCTACTCTCAACATCATCCCAAAAAAAACTAACATCCTTTACTAAGTGTGTTGAGCGTAAAAATCTCACAAAAACTACGGCCAGAATTAGCCATGATCTGGAATATGCACGGTGCGATCCACGACTCTAAGCAGCGCCGATCAGAAGGTGGGAAAAGTACCATTGGTCAAACAGGCACTCGCCTTTTTAGCCCTTCATCCAGCATGTCTCAGCGCCAAACAAGCACGGAAAAAATCACTTGGCTAGTATGGAATTGCGTCGCATAGACGTTTGGCGCACTATTGCTTGTCGTATAGTGTCGCATAGGGTTGCGCGCGGTTTGCGTTTTCCCGCGCTATACGAACCAGAAGTGCGGAACCCAGGACCTGCAGCAGGCACTAAGGAACAGCAAGGGAAAGGAAGCCCGGGTTATTAATAGCCCAGGTCCAGAAGACACCAGAAGACAACATATTCGCTCGCTTATAAACTGCTCAGTGTCCGAGAAGGAAAGCAAAAGATTTCGCAGTCCCCCCCTTTGTCTCACTTTGCCCCCTCGCGTATTCTCAATCCCTCTCTGTTCGTATACGACGCACTTGGGAGATGCATGATGAGTTTAGCACGAGGACGATACGAACAAGGTGCACCCACCTTTTCCCAACACTGACCATTGCCACGAAAAAAACATACCAAGGGGCACGGCACACCCCCAAACGCAAAGTCGTCGGCTTCAAATATTAAACTTCGATATATATATCCACGGACGAGGCTGTTGCTGAACAGCGCATCCTCATCTCCGGGTAACCGCCTGCGCACCTCTGCTATAGAGTGGAATTTTCCCTTAACTTGTGTACGACACACCTCAAGGGCCAACCGAGCATGGAGCAGAAGGAGCAGCCCAGCGACTCACGGCTCAGCGACGCGTCGGCGTTGCTCATGTTGAGCGGGAGGAACTCGGGGCAAAAAACAGGGGAGCCGGAGCAAGCGAAGGAGGCGGCCCAGGAGGAGCCAGTTGTTAGCAGGGAGGAGGAGACAAGTGCTGACCAGAGTGACAAGCGTGTATCCCCTGTGGTACTGCCCCCAGTAGTTTCGCCATCTGTGGCACTGCCCCAGATAGATGCACTGCCCCAGATGGATGCAGCGACCACCAAGTTGCCGCTGCCACCGGTTACTGCTCCCAAAAAGAGAACCCCAACGCCTCCCACGGGCAACCCTGGCCCCGCCATGGCGGCGCTTCTGAGCCTGCCGATCAACAAGGACGAGCAGACCATGAAGGCGATGGTTGCGGCGGCTGCGCTAGCGGCTGCGGCCGAGCAGCCAATCCCGCCAAAGGCAAAGGAGCGGAGATTGAGCCAGGGGAGTCAGGGGAGCCAGCAGGGAGGCCGGCAAGAGAACCAGGAGAGTGCTCTGTCGAGCCAAGTGGGTGACACCACGGCTGCGACTAGTCAGCCGAGTGAGACGGAGGCTGAAACGAAGCAGGAGGCTGAGACGAAGCAGGAGACAGCCACGAAGCCAACTAAACCGGACCCATCTAAGCTGGTCCCATCTAAACTGGAAACATCTAACCTGGAAACATCTAACCTGGGGCCGGCCAGGGAGAACAATACTATTTCTGACACCGCTGCCGAAAAGCCTTTGGACAATGCTGCCGCTGCGCCTCTGGACACTGCTGCGCCTCTGGACAGTGCGCCTTTGGAAACCGTCAAGCCAGCCGTGAAGAAGCGGGCCACGGCGTCCCGGCAGAAAAAGGAAGTCCCGGACTACGCAGTGTCGCCCGACGCAGGCATCATCGACTGCATCTGCGAGGTGAACGAGGACGACGGGTTCACGATCCAGTGCGACAAGTGTTTCCGGTGGCAGCACGCGCTGTGTTTCAACATAATGGACAGCGCCAACGTGCCGGACCTCTACTACTGTGAGCGGTGCGACCCCAAGAGTTTCAAGCAGAAGAGCATCGACATCCGCGCGGCACGTGACCGGCAGTTGGACTTCTTCCACCCGGAGCTAGCCCGGGCGCGAGAGCGGAAGCGGAGCGCCGCCGAGGAAGAGGACGATGCTGACAAGGACGACACGAAAAGGCGCCGCAAAAGTCGGGAGCAGAAACCCGAGGGTGCCAAGGAAGCGGAGGAGCCAGCAGCAAAGCCGGAAGTCGTCAAGGAGAAGCCAGGGAGAGGGAAGAAGAAGAAGGAGGAGTTTGACGACCATACCAATGAGGAGTTGATTCTGAGAATCGAGCTGGCGAAGGACGAGTATTACTATACTGTTTATCAGAACTTGACGGCCTTGGAGTTCAGCTCGCGCCAGTGTGAGCAGTACTTCAAGGAGGTGTTGCCGAAGCAGCTATGCAAGGGGCTGCAGGTCGACGCACTCAGCCGCGCCGAGTACAAGCAGAGACTCGGGAAGAAGCCAGAGATTCGTGTGAAAAACATCCTCTTGGGCGACACCCCGGTGTCTTCGTCCCACTTCAAATTTTCAGGGCTTTCCAACCTTGGTGTTTTCATCGACTCCCCCGTGGACTCTGGCACCTTTATTGAGGAGTTTTTAGGCGAGGTCGACTACCAGGAACGGTTTTTTGCAAATCCGATCAACCAGTTCCCCTCGTGGGGTTTGCCGAAGAACTACTACTTTTTTGTGAAAACAGAGGAGGGCAATATGGCTGACACCCTAGAAAACTATTTAAAGTCGCCTGAAAACGCCGCGTCTTCTCCGCTCTACTTGAACTGCAAAACATCGGGAAACCTTCCTCGGTTTATCCGCAAGCTGTGCTTTCCCAACTGTGAGATTGTGCCGGTGGTGGTTGACCAATCAGAAGTTCACCTCACTCTCAAAGCGCTCCAGCCAATTGCGGAGGGCACCGAGTTGACTCTCGGCTGGGAGTTTGACTTCAACCCGATGTTTGCCAAGGTATATGCTGACCTGGACAACATTAAGCCCAACTTCAATTCTCGGCTTACAAGTGCCGAAAAAGTGCAGCTCATTAATCAGGTAGAGTTTGTGCTTGGCCAGTACAAGTGTGGCTGTTACTCCGCTAGCAGTAACGTCAACAACTCAAAGTGCAAGCTTCTTCGGATCAAAAAAATTGGGAGCTATTTCTACAGGCTGTCTCGAAAGGGTTCCAAGTTGAACAAGGGCGGCAGTGGGGAAACGGACGGCAAGGGGCGACTTATTCAGGCGAGGCTAGCCCAGAGAGATGAGGTTTTGAGGCCCAAAAGTGAGGAAGCCACAGATGAGAAACACACCCACCTGGTGGGCACTTCCAAGGTCAGCAAGAGACCTGTGTTGAACCCCCGCCGCTCGTTGTTGACCAGAACCATTGACTACACTATAGTCAACAGCCGCGCCCAGTTGGCACGTGCCATTGTCGCGAACTGCTTGCTGATCCCTGTGACGGTGAAGCCGGTGGACAAGATGTCGGCCGCGGTTGAGAAGCAGGCGGTGGCGGTGCCAGAGAAAGACGACAAGAAGGTGAAAAAGTTGAGCTTTGCGGACTTTTTGAAGAACAGACAGCTGTAGTGCCGCGAGCGAAGCCAGTACGGCAGTTGTCTCATAGCCGCGAGTGAAGCGAGTGGCGCTGCAGTTGTTTCATAGCAGTGGCAAAATGTTTTACAGGCAACGGGACGTTGCATCTAGGACAATCGGGCCAGTATTCGGCTCCACTTGACGCCAGTATCTAGGGATGGTGTTCCCTACAGTGTAACATAGTATCAGTGATTTTTATCTAGCTTAATGAATAATGGATGCACGCAAGAAATAGCGGTGCTTATGGCAATGTTGTAGGCAATCAATTTCATCGGCAGTGTCCAAAAAGTATGGTACCGAGTACACACTTCTTGTATTAGGATGAGACACGGCTAGAGTGCTCAGATCTGGTGGGGATATTGCTACTACAGAGTGTCTACCAAGCGGTTTACGCTGATAATGTACAATTCTTTGCGCCACCTCCTAACATCGGTGGCTGTATCTCCGAGGAAATTAAATGGTACTTGTCGTATATAATGAAATTTTAAAACTGACGTTAGACGGTAAGAGCTCAGCAGTAAAGTACTAAGCAGTAGAGAACTTTTAGCAGTAAAGAAGTAAGCAGCACATTGACTGCATCAATACACTGCTCTAGTCTAAAACAGTGTGCACAGAAATTAGTCTGACTGCAATGCTAGCGCAAATCATTGGCGCACGCCAAGTTGAAAGCGACTTCCCACGTCACAACTTGCTAGAGCTCGTTGGTGCTCGGCACTGCTAGGCATCCATCTTCCAGACTGTCTTCTGCACCGTCTCGGCCCGTCTTCGCTTGAACCTCACCACCCCCACTCTCTGCAACCCCATCAAGTGCTCCAAAAACCACGCAAGAGTGGCCTTGTCCCAGTCCTGAGAAACAGCACAACCAAGCTCAGCACATGCCTTTTGGTACTTTGCCTCATCCAACAGCGCTTTGAACGATTCGTAGTAGTCGTAGACATTGATGTTGAGCGGCGCCTCCTTATAGAGATTGAACATCTCCACAAGCAACGGCTGCTGCTTGGCCAGACAGTAGCTGGCGGCACTGCTCAAAGCAGCCTCGACATTTTTTCTGAAAGAAGGTGCTAACACGGGACTGCTCACCCCGCTGAGAATGACGTACTGCTCCGGAAAAGCAAGTAGCTGGTAGAAGCCGGACTCAATGACTTGATTGAAGTTTGGGTTCTCTCCTGCTAGCTGGTTCTTGTCCGTAAAAAACTGCTCAGCAAGACTCGCAATGAGCTCTTTCTTCACAGCGTTGAGCAGTAAATTGCTCGCCACCTGGTTCGTACTGTTCGCCTGATGCTTATACTGACCAACATTCAACAGCTTCCACCGAGATGACAGCCCGCCATCTAGGACTAGTAACCTGTCAATAAGAGCAGCGTACTGCTCTTGGTTGAGTTTTGAAGTGGCGATCATCAAACTTTTCACGTATTCGGTGTAGGCGGGGCTCTCACTCAACAACTGAACATATACATCCACCACAGACCTCTTCCAGCTGTGCTCGCCTTCAACAGACTGTTGTAAACACATGATGAGCAGCAACAAAAACTTGAAGTTTCCAAGACTCTTGTCGAAAAGTGCCACCCCGTCGTCGACAAGCCACTGCTTACTGTAGTAGTGCTGCATCACGGGGTACTTTAGTTGGGCCAAGAAGCTCTGGACCGTGGCCGACTTAGATGCCCTGGCCACTATGTCGGGATGAAAAATATGGTTCCCCTGAAATAGGACCCGCATCGCGATCCTGTCCATGATGGCTTTTGTGTCATTCGAGACTCTTACCGTCTCACAGTGGAGTAACTTTCTGATCAGCTCGGGCAACACATTGGCACTGTAGGAGAACCCGTTGAGAAGCAAGCTGAACGAGATCCGGCGGAGGTTCTTAGATATCATTGATATGAGGCGGGCCAAAACTGCGCCACTGAATGCGTTGATATTTGTGACAAACAAAACAAGTCTAACTGGCTTTCGCTGCTCCTCCACCCACTCATACACATCATCCATGTCCAAATCAGTGGTCGCCGCCTGCGGTCGCTTGTCCACATCGTACAAGCTCCACACGATGGCTTTCAACGTCGAACGAACATCGTGACACTCCTTCCAGTCAAGCGTGATGAGCTTCAAAGTGGGGTGCCGCAGGGTCTGCTTGCGCAATCGGCGGAAGAGTTCAAGGTGGTCCGCGATGTTCGTGCCGCTGTTCAATATAGTGGTGGGGATTTTGCTAGCTGAGGTGGCAGTGTCGACGACGCCACTTCCATTGCTACCACTGCTTCTCTCAGTGTTTCCCTCGATCTTCGATATGATCAAATCAAGCAACGGCTTGTTGTAGTCTTGCAACACTGTTTCGGTCTGCCGTTCTATACTATGCCAGTACGTTTTGTACTGTTGGTACCGGGAAGCGGGGCCATCATTAGAAGAGAGCTTTGTAAACGGAATGTCGTTCTCTCTTGCTCGTTTCTTTTGCCTCACGTAGACAGCCTTTGCGCTATTTTCTGACATGATGTGTGGGAAATCGTATAAAGTGTATCTAACTTCTTAGATGTGCATGCCTTTCAGCTGGATCTCACTTTTCGGTCCGCCAGCAGTGCATGAAAAATCCATCGCCCGACGCGTGCATATTTCATAGGAGTCAGACAGAGGACGTTGATCCACAGTCAAGCAGTGGTTGCAACGTTTATTTTTATTACACACTTCTTGATTATTGGACAGCATTCAAAGTTTGATGACCCTGCTTAGTGAAAGATTGGCTCCTCATTTGCCCCTGGGTGGGAATTATCAAGTATCCCATTTGCAGAGCTTCCCGCGACGCGCTGCCAACTTGGTCGTGGACGACGAGCAGACCAAGAACACCACCATCAAAGCACAGCATTTGATCTGTGTTTGTCAAGACGAAGTTGCGGTCCTAGGTGTGGAGATCTATGTCTACATCACTGTGAACCTGGCCAGTGACTATCAGAATGAGAGCCCGGTGATAAGAACTATCTATGTGTCTAAGATAGATAGCACCGGGTTGAAGCTGTTCCGCGCGACGCCCATAATCAAGGAGATTCTCAACTTTTTGGTGGGTCTAGACGTTGACCACTATACCAATGCCTTTCTGGCCAATTCGGAGGTCAAAAAAGAGCCCAGTGTCAAGTCGCAATTGCAAGCGCTCATGAACAACGACACGCCAAGGCACACGATCAAGTTCCAAAAACTTCAGGGAGTCGCTTCTAAAAAGGTTTCCACTCGCATTCAATTGTTTACTCGCGCCGAGAACCAGTACCTCTTTCCTGAGTCGCACAAAAACCGGGGCAAGCATGTTTTGCTGGACAGAGACTTGCTCCGCTGGTGGTTGAAGGTGTTGGACCAAGTGATGGCCGAGCTGTTTGGAAGTAGCGGCGCCACGCTAGCAATTCCTGGGGAGGACTCCCATCTGATCAAGCAGTTTTTGAACCCGTTATCTAAGAAATGGCACCAACGAAGTTCCGAGGACGGCTTGGCAATGCACTGTATTCCCTTGTTCCCCGACGATCCCAAAGGAAGGTTCTTGGAACACCTCGTGGTCGAAAACAGAATCAAGAAGGTCACCCTGGGGCAATTCTGGAAGGAGCTAGCGGGCCGCCAGGAGTTCATGCTCACCAGTATTGTGGGGATTATCTCTGTGGAGGGGGAGGCCAAAAAGAGCGCACTGGAAGGCAGGGCCGGACCTCAGATGGATGCCACAAATGATGTCACCACCTTGTCTTCTTCCCATTTTGAGTTGTTCTCCGACGAACTCCTTGCAAATGGAATTGTTGTCAATGACTACACGCAGGATTTGATGGTGGTCACGCGGCAGCAGCTCAAGCGGTTTAAGCAGTACTTGACGGGCGAGGAGTACGATTCCGAAGAAAAAGCGAGAAATGTGTTTGTCAACTGGCAGTGTTTGTTCAACAAGGATGGAAAAGAAGCTGACAAAGTTTGTGGTTTTAAAACGGTTGTTGGCACATGCACCGCGCAGCACAAGCGGGCGGCGGCGACGGCGGCGGCACCGGTGACGATGTTGGCCGTTAAGCGGAAGAAGAAGTAGCACTGGAAGACGGAGATTATTAAGTGCCTAACTAACGCTCGCCGGTGCGAAAATGGTGGGAAGACGGAGGTTGTTCGATAAAGCCATTGCTTCGCCAATGCACTATGACCAGAACTGTCTCACTACCAAGCAAATCAGGCACCGGAATGTGCTCCTACTACTCTAAGAGACAGATAGCATTCAAAAGGTACAATAGAACATAGCAGTCATGCACATACAACGCAGCGTCAGCTGGCCCATGTACAGTGTAGTGAAGTCGTCTTGCACTGGCGAGCGTTAGCGAGGCAGTGCGAAATTAGTGGAAACATGTGAACTATTCAATTAATTTATTGCACGACGCACAATGGCAAAGCCAGGTGCCGCTCAGTGGTGCTGCTAAATGACACTACTGCAGCACATTGGCTCCGCCAATTTGCCAATGCACTGCTTGCCTGCGGCTGCTTACCTAATCGACCGGCTTTTATTTCCATGCATCGCCATCCCATCACACAGTAACACACATCATGGTAAGCCAAAACAACGACAACAAAATACCAACTAACTCTTACTAACACTTAGCTAAAACTCCGCCAACTCCAGGAAAAGAAACGCCAGGAGCGGCTCAAGCTGGAGCTGCCCAGCCCGTCGCCCGCCGAGAAGACCAACAAGTCGCCTGGCCAAGTGAGAATCGAGCGGGACTTGGAGGAACTCAAGAAGGTGATTCCAGACAACATCCAGTACTGGCATCCCAAGAAGGAGGACAATATGTCTTTCAAGCTTACAATCGCTCCGAGAGACGGCTACTACAAGAAGGGGAAGTTCGAGTTTGAGATCTCTGCCAACGACAACTATCCAATAGAACCACCCAAGGTGCGCTGCACACAGGTCATCTATCACCCGAACATCGACTACCAGGGGAACGTCTGTCTCAACATTTTGCGTGAGGAATGGTCGCCCGCGCTCGACTTGTACAGAGTCATTATGGGCTTGTTGGTGTTGTTCTCGGAGCCGAACCCGCTGGATCCGTTAAACCAGGCCGCCGCGGGGTTGTTGTACCGCGACAAGCAGCGGTTCGCCAGAGAAGTGAGTTTCACCATGGAGGGAAGATATTATGATGGTGTGAGCTTCACCAAGGTCATTTGAGCAGTAAGCAGTGCACTGGCGGAGCCAGTGTGCTGCGTCAGTGGTAGTTTCAGCTCAGGTCAGGTGTGCAGCACATTGGCGGAACCAATATGCGTGTCTGTGCGCTATAATTATACCTCTGCCACTACGCTTCTTTGCGGTCTGCGACTATTAATTTATTGCTGGGCATCTTCTTTCAAAAGTGGCGATGTATTTTGCTAGATTTGTGACTCACTGCGGTGTTCAAGTCTGCTCATCGTGGCTTTTTGCTGTGCCCCGCCATATGCCCCCCGCATCTGCTAGTGCCTAGCCCGACCCATGGGGATGTCACATCCAATGCCGCGTTTGCACATGCTTTCTTAGATTGCTATTTATAGCTTTAATAGATGTGAATGGAATCCCGTAGCCGCTGGAGAGTAGCAGAGGTTTCGATGCATGTGATTAAAGCCCGTAGTAGAACTGGTTCACTAACATGTATGGGGCACGTTTCTAACGAAGACCCTTAAATACTTGATCATGAACATTTCTCAGTCTCAAGAAAAAGGCGTTATTCAGTGACAACAAATGGCTTGAGCCAAATCTATACAAGGCAGGAAGGGAACGGTACTTCTTTCGTGCGTTCTCAGCTTGCTTTTGCTGAGCTACAAGTACCATGTAACTGCATTGTCTTAGTAAGAGTCTAAAAAAATAATAACGGAAAAGAATTCCGGATTATGCATTGTGGCGCAATGGCTCGTTTGCAGTCAGTCTTCATCAATTCACGGCTCTTGAGATAATCTCTGTGCTTGCCAACACCCACTCAAAAGAACAAGAACAATCCCGCGACGAAACTGGCCGCGTCAAACCCAACTGATACGCCGAGATTCAATTTTTCCGCGTCACCCTTCAACACTGACAGGTCGGTTGGAAGCACGGCAAGTGTCGTAGGAAGTACATCCGCAGTGTCAGTGGCAGCACTGTCGTAAGGATAAGTGTTGGAGTACTGCGACGCAGTCACGGCACCCGGAAGCGACTCTGTCACCACAACGATAGACTCCTCTGTGGCATTTAATTTTGCTTGGGCAATTCCAATTTGAAACCGCTCAAAGTCGTAGACTATGTAGAAGTATCTCAAAAAGGCGTCACCTGCTATAATGAAGTTGTCGTCGCCCTTCCCGAACCCAAGTTGGCAAATATCTTTTTTGAACGTCTGATGAGATTCCAGAAAGCCATGAGGCAGTCTCTGAGCGAATGACAGAAGGGGAATTTCGAAAGTGTTGCCGGAAAAATCAAAAGTAAGCGTAACGGATTCAAGCTTGCTGCACCGAATGTAATATTCATCGTTTTCCTCACTGTAGTAACCGTTCAACAGACTGAGTAACGCAGCATATGTGATGTTTGGCAAGACAAGATCTGATGTCCCGGAGTCAAAAAGCAAAGGCATTCTTTGTTCGCTCAATGAAATAGCGGCGCCCGTCAGATTCTTCAATACGAGCCCATTCAATGTCACATATCCATCACTAGAATCAACCATTTCCAAAAGAATCAAGTTGCCTTCGTACTTTGCGGTGTCGACGGCGCCAAACAAAAGCGTACCAGTAGCCGCATTTTGGTCATTGATGTAAAGAGAATAAACCACTCGTTTTATATATCCATTTTCCTGAAGCCGATACGGAAAATTGGAGTAGAAAGTCAATGCTGATTCCGACCGCCAAGGTCCTATTCCAAAAACCATATTGGTGTCACCTTGCAGCGCGGCTCCAAATGGGTATTGCTCAATTTTCATATCTCCCATTGCCAAAGTATCATAAATCATTACCCCTTCACCATAAGTTTCGTCGGCATACACAAACACAGCAGGTATGTCTGTCTTGTTGGAGGAACTTGACCCAGAGGGATCGTAGAAAGTAGTACATTCAAGACCATCAACCGCAGTTTGAATACTCAGAGATGGGTCGTAGGTACGAGAGGTATAACCTTCTCTAGTGAGCGTAGTGACAGGGTAGGTGAGAGTAACAGTATTGGAGTCGGCTATGTTATCAGTGGGAGTTGGTTCTGCGTCAGTTGAAGAAATTTCGTAGGAAACGACATATGAGGAAGCAACATCTGTCGAAGCAATATCGTCTGTCGACGCAATATCTGTCTGAGCAACGTTTGTCTGGGTATCATCTGTCTGGACAACAATTGTCTGGGAATCATCGGTATTCTCCATTTTCTCATCGCCAACATCTCGCTTTGAACTACCACTTGTCTGGCCTGCGCAGTAAGGGTTTCCACTGGCATACACCCAAAGGTCCGAAGAACCCGTGTCAATCTGCACAGTGAAGTTTTGGGGCGGATTGCCTAGCGAGATGTTTGCAAAGTAGCTAATTCCACCGTTGAAGTTGTACAAAGAATTGGAATTGTAAGTCCCGTCTCTTTTGTCATGGCGAGAGAACAGTTTCGAACCGCGTTGGGTTTTTGGGCGGCTCTCTTTAGATATCGGTAGCTTGAAGTAACCGCCATTAACGACGCCTAGCAATGCTAAGCAGGAAAGAATGTCAGCCAAATGCATCTGAAACTTCGAACTTGTGATTAAGAAATAAATTGGGTTTCAGGGCACTCCCAATCACTTTAAAACAACTTTAGTTCCATGGAAGTGTTGCAATTTGCTGTGCGTCAAGGCTATGCATTCCCTATGGTTCCCAAACAAACCTTAAAACTGAGTGGCGCGGCCCGTATATGCAGGGGCCCCAATAATAACATCAGACGCAGAAAACACAAGGAAGGAGTTTGTAGGAATTGAAGGTGGAATATAGGCTCCTATGGTAGATGAACAGCGCTTGGCATTCGCTTGGCGCTTCGCATGCATAAGTTCTGCAACAGACCTCAGCACAATATGCCATTGCAGTCTCCAGTACTGTCGCCAAAAAAGTCAAGAAATGGCTGAGCCACTTGATAATCAACTGAATTGCAGCAGCTACCCCTTTTGTTTGCCTTATGAACGTCTAGCCTCCCTGTTTGATTGCCCCACAGAAGTGTTGCAAAGATAAACGCGCTCTGGGCTGCATGCTGCATGGAGCATGCATTAGCTTGATCAGCGCGGGGCAAGGGGAGACAGTTCCTTGGAACAGTACTCATGCAGCAACTTGCAAGTAAATAGAAGCTAGTTAATCTCCCTCGGAGTCACATCTGGCAAGTTGTTAGACGGCCGATAAAGGGGTGCGATGCACGGCAAATGCAAATGCAGGCATCAACTTGATCCCTCTAAATGGGATGTAGTTGATGCCTGCCTGCATTAACCATGACTGAAGAAAACACTGGACATTCTAGTGCTTTCTGAACCAATCAATCAACAAGAATATAAACACACACCGTGGCCAAACCTCTACATTTTGAATAGCATTGCAAAAAGATTTGTAGATCTATTTTTAGACAGTGTATGGGCATGAACAGCAGCCGAGTTTCACGCAAGGGCACGCAGCAGCACGCTAAGCCCATGCCTTTCCTAATTCAACACATGATGGTGTCGCATCACCCTGACTTTGCCAGAATACTGCTCACCCTACGCTCAGTATGCTATCATGTATTATGCAAATGCAATTCTGTGCAACATCCTAATGTACACACCCTAAATCGTTTCCCTTCCCGGACATTCCTCCTCTTCTCAGGCACAAGCTCCATCATCAGCAACAAGCCAACACACGACCCTTGGCCGTGCTTGCAAGCAGTTATAGCAACCCAAGTGGGCAATTAGCAAGCTGCGCGGTAAACAGCAAAGCAAATGCGCTGCACATGAGTGCAGCGCAGACTTCTGCGCAATCTAGTGCTTCCGCTCCCGCTTCTCCTGCAACACCTCAATGAACCGATCGATCTTGTAAAAATTCACGTCGTTCGTCGCGTACTGGATGTGTGCCGCGGTCTGCAAGTGCTTCTCCAAGTCGTGAAAATACACGTTACAATTCTCGCAGCGCAAGCGTTGGCCAGTAGGCTTTGCTATGGCCACTGGCTCCGCGGGCTCCGCGGGCTTCACGGGAGAATTCACAGCAGCGCCGGGAGTTTTCAATGCAGACTTCACTGGCAGTCTCGCCGCCAGCTTAACGCGCTTCACGGCAACATCCTCGACAACTAGTCTCCGCTTGAGTGGCGCCGGGACTTTCGATCTGTGCAACACAGGCATGAGCGTCGAGGGACCGTTGGTGGGAAGTGTCGCAAGGCCCGACTCGAAGTTGCCGTAGTTGTCATGGAAGCCGTGCGAGCGGCCGACAAGAGAATGCCCTTGGTTGGACACGGTGTTAGACGGGGCGTTCAGGGTTGGTGGCAACTGTCCAGGCGCAGCGTTGGTCGCTGTGTCCTCACTTTTCGGCCCCACATTCTCCTTGTCGGAATCAGAGTTGAACTCCACGACAAGAGACGCGTTGCTATTCAGCATCACGTCTTGCATTTGCGCGGCATTGCGGGACGCCGCATGAGAAACCACCTTGGTGAGCAGCATGTCAGCCTGCGCACCATCTGCCATACCATTCACATCGTTGTCTCCTGGCAGTCTAGCCGCACTGTCCCAGTACTTAGTGCCATGCCGCATATCGAAGTACATAGTACTACCGTCCTCGATTTGGCAGCTCTCAACGACCTCCGGACTCTCACTAGTGGGACCTTCCTGTGTACTCTTGGCATCACTCCCAATCTCCTCTGTTGGCTGGAAACACCGTCGGAGCTCGTCTCTGGCCCACCTTCTTTTCTCAAACTTCTCCTTCAATCTTCCTCTCCTGATTTGGTTATCCTCAGAACTGCTTCCTACAAATAACGACCGGCCAAGCGTGCAGTGCCGCCAGCACGGCCAGCTGTTCGCCACGGGCCACTCCTTGGCAACAACAGCTCTGTACTTTTTGCTGAGATCGTGCACATAGACAAAATTGTACTCGAACTGATGCATCTTCACCGGCTTCCGCTTCTCGCTGAGGAGCATGTGCTGTAACGACGAACGATTGCCAGCGGCTTGCAAAACCCCGCGCTGCCTTGCTCCATTCGCGCTGTTTTCATTGCCGTGAATCTTTTCTATGCTGACTCCCAACTGCTTAAGAATATTGATGGCCTTCTGGTAGTTCCAGACCCGCGTCGTGACGCCGTCAACTTTGGAGTATATATCGCTCTTCGGGTACGTCACTTTGTTGTCAAACGGTCTTCGCGACACAATGATATCGACGTCGTCACTGAAAAAGTGCGCGAGTCTCGACCCAGCTTTCTTGAACACATACTTGAGATCAGAGGTCTTGTAACTCTCGGGCCCTGCCTCCAAGTATGTCTGATCGATGTAGACGGTACACGTCTGTAGATACTCCTGCCATCGCTGGAGCTTTGTCGGCAGATTCTGCGGGTTCCGCGGCTTCACGGGGGCTAGTGGCTCCCTGGGCATGTTGGACAGAGTACGCTGGTGGTGGAGCTCTTGTTTGGTAAACACTGCACTTGTGCGACTTTTTCACGTGACGCGCATTGTGTTCATATCGGATGGCCAGGAAAACCGATCATGCAACGGGTAACGTGGCCGAGTGGTTAAGGCGCCTGCGTTAGGCACTTCTAGTGAATTAGGCAGGTACCCACGGGTGCACGAGTTCGAACCTCGTCGTTACCAATATATTTTTGAAGCGAAAGCAGCACGCACCAAATAACAGAAAAGATATTGATAATTATTAGCGCAGCAAAAATATCATTACATTATAGCTATAGTGAGACGTTTCCCTGAAATTACTGATCACTAAAATGGTGGGGACTAAGTCATTTCTAGAGTAATGTCACAGCGTTAACACTGTCACTGCAATAGTTGTGGAGATATGTTGCGCACTGCTGCTCCTAGCTTAAGTGTGGCCCTAGGGTATGGTGTTTTTGTATCTCCTCGGCTAAATCAATTTCTACGAGAGTAAGCAGCTTTGTTAATTTTTGTGTGCTGAGTAAGGTTATGCTTGGCAACTGTGTGACAGCTTGCAACTCGGTGCTTGGCAACCAGCTGCTAATTCGGTACCACTTCTTTGTCGCCCACAGCGACGGCCAGTCTTGGTGACTCCCTAATGAGAGTTGTCCGAGGTGCAAGCTTGTCCACACCCAGTGGATCTCAAGGGCTCGTAGTCAAGCTCGTAGTCAAATACTTTGCACTGCATGAGTGGTTCGTTCAAAACGCTGTCGGCCACTGCTTTTCAGGCAAGCTGTAAGGAATGACGGTACTCCGAGCGGACAGGCCGTCCGCTGTCACTGGCGAGCGTCAGCGAGACAGTGCGACAGTACTCTAAATAGGATAATGACAGTACTCCAAATAGGATAATGACAGTACTCCAAATAAGATACTGCCAGTACTCCAAATAAGAAAATGACAGTACTCCAAACAAGATACTGCCAGTACTCCAAATAGGATAATGACAGTGTTCAAAATAAGACACTGCCAGTGCTCTAACGAGTAACACAGGCGAGCATTCCAGATACTGGCAAGTCAGCAGTCCAAAGCAGTCATTTTTAGTCAGGAAATATCAGTTCTAGTCATTCTAGTTAGCTCCAGTCAGAACAATAATCGACACCACGATTAGTCAAACAACGCAGTTAATCACACCGCAGTAACGAGCGTTGCGTCAGTTCCAGCCAACTTTAGTCCTTCTAGATCCTCTCAGATAGTCAAATCACTTTGGCCACAACCGCCTAGTGGTCCAATCTCAAAGAAACTACTGAGCGCACCGGCGAGGCTGATGTTGTCAAACACCCACCACGATTAGTCAAACAACGCAGTTAATCACACCGCAGCGTCTCGCTAACGCACTGCGCTTACAAGTACTGCAGCCTAATCTGATCCACCGCCCCCCGCTGCTCCTGCGGCAACCCCGCCAACTGCGCGGGGCTCAACACCAACACCTGCCCAATAACCTTCGCCTGGTTCTGGTCCGGGAGAGCCAAAAGCTTGGCAACGGCATGCTGTGGCAAGGATGACCACTCGGGTGGGACGTTTGGCGGGGCCGGGGCGCGGTTGGCATGGCCATGATTCTGCCCGTAGTTCTGGGGCCTTCCATTTTGGTACCCCTGCTGGCCATAGCCTTGCTGCGGGCCACGGCCTTGCTGCTGCTGGCCGTTGCCATACGGGTTTGCATTTGGCTGTGGCTGGGCACCTGCATTTGCCTGAGCCCCCGCCTGAACAGCCTGGGTGATCACATTGTTGTCGACAAACCCCATGAGCAACAACGCCTGGGCCATGGCCACGGTGACCTGATTATTATATTGCAAGAGTTTTGCGGCATTCGTGAGGTCGTTGTTTAGTAATAGATTTTTCAAAGTGGCAATCAACTGGATGGTTTTCGCAGGCGGGAGGGCCTGAAGGTTCTGAGACACCTTATCCTCCGCCTTGAACAATGCACCATTGTACTCCGGTAACGACTCTGGTGCATTGACGAGATTATCCGGCATTTTTTCAGGGCCGGCACCCAGCTTCAAACTCTGCTCCTCCGGGCCCAACATCCCGCTGGGCAACTGGGTCTGAGGCGGCATGTGGTCTCTTGTCAACACAAGTGGAGTGTTGTCGAACAGCGGGGTGGTGGTGCGCATGCCGTCCTTCAGCAAGTCGACCCTGAGTCTTTTCCGCCCCTCAATTGACACCTCTTTCAACAATTCTATGGCCTGCAACGCCTCCCGCGCTGACGCGTATCTCACAAAGGCATACCCCTTGTTTTTGGTCGGATTCTCCACCAACAAATGGACCTCTACCACTCTGCCACTGCCTTTGAGCACGCTCTTCAAGTTCTCCTCGGTCCACCCCCAAGGAATGTTCCCGACATATATCACGTTGTTCAGCATGATTTCAGACAAGAAAAAAAAGGCTGGAAGGGTGTTTATTTGAGTCCTGGCGCCTTGTGTCTCGTGGTTTTCCACTCCGGTGTTGTCTGGTGGGCTCCTCTTAAGACCGTGATTTTCAGATGCCATGTGTTACCCGGGGGTCGGGCGGCAGTGGACAGGATATAATGTGCACGACGCAAGGCAGTACTGGTGTCAAACGCTTGCAGTACCTGAAACAAAACTGGTAACACTCGTAATTTTTTTTTTGCCAAGCTTTCTAGCAAGCAGGGCATTGTAGTCAATGTGCTGCGGTAGTGAGCAAAGTACTATTTCAGGCTCCTCCACTGTACTACAGTCAGTGGAGCACTCTACTACAGGCTCCCCCAATGAGCTACAATAAGCCGATCTATGCTTCCCGCTCAATATCGCATTTCGTGTGCTAACAATTATTTTACTTACTGGCCAAGGAGCAAACATACAAGATAATCTCTTCAAAACTATCATAACTTTGCTCGCTCTACCACAAGCACAGGTTTGGAAGCCCTGCTAGCTCATGCTGCCGACTCACGCAGCGGCACTCTGTTACACTAGTCATCTAATTATACATTGCAGTGGCACTTAAACTGTCACTGCTTCCAGCTTGAATATACAAAAATCGGGGGGCCCAAACAGCACCGTCTAGTCAGCACCATCTAGTGGGCACTGTCTAGAAGTTAGTGAGCCGTTCGCCGCATATCTGACAGTGCGGTGCTCAATGCAAGCTGTGCCAGCACTCAGCAACCGACTTCCAACTGGTTTGCACACAGAGAATGCTGTCTCTCCAGCACAAACGCCTTGGAGCAGAGCAAACATGTATACTGCACTCTGTTGATTTTGCTCCCTGATTTGGTAGCTCATTCCTCTTATGTACCATCGAGTGGTAGGTCACTGCTACTTTGCGCCTAATAAGCGGGCTGCCACTTCTCTTGAGCCTTCTTGCTCCACTCCAAAGCGCTCGTATCCCGCTCAAGTGATTTAAGAGAAGGTCCAGTGGTTCCCGCAATTTACACACGTGCAAAAAGTAGTCAACGGCTCATCGGCAGACCGCGTCTGCATCTGGTAGTACGTCACCTTTCTCTGCTTGCACTTTCCGCACTGGAAGCTGTCGGTGATCGCCCGCTTCTCAACCGCACTCTTCGCCTTGAACAAGTTCTCCTTCTCGATCTGCTCTCTCTCGGCCTGCAACTTTTCATTGAACACCATCTCCTCAGGCGCCATCACCACCAACTTCGCTGGAGACACCTCACGTGACGCAAGCTTGCGACGGAGCTCCGGGTTGTTCGCAGACTTGATGTTCATCACAAGAGAGCGCAACTTGGAACGATACGCCTCATTCGTGTCGTGCTTCGCCAACTTGAACACCTCCTGCTCGATGTCTTTCACCACCGCAAAGATGTCACGTGCGCTGACACTCTTGTTGTCCTTGGCAATGCCATTGTACAAAGCCTGGAGCGAGCCATTGCGCGTCTTGTTGTCGTGGATGGCGGTGTCGACTTGGTCAGTCTTATGGGTTCTCACTTCACTAAACTTCTGGGAGGCAACAGGAGACGCAGAACTCTTCCCAGCAGTGCTCTTGGCACTCCCCTGGCTGCTACCACTGCCACTCTGAGCGAGCTTCAACTTTTTGACTTCGTCCTTCCAGTTCTTGATCATCTTCTTGACAATCTCCACAATCTCCGGGTTCTCGGACCCGCGGAACTTGTTCACAGCGACACCGACTTTCGTCTCGCGCAACAACGTCTCAGTCGGCTTGACGTCGCTCTCAAGGACCTTCAAAATGTCGAGGATTGTCGCGTCGTCCTTGGCTTTGTCAAGGTTCGCCACCGCGGTCTTGATTTCTTTGGCGTTCATCTTTGTAAGTTGTAGGTTTATTAGTTGTTTTGCCAACGGGGTTGTATAGTTGTCTTGTGCAGTCTGAAAATTGTTTTTATCACGGGGGGTGCGAAGGCCTCCACTAGCCAGCATGCAGCACAGTAGCAAAGCCAGTGCGTTCCACCGTAGTTGTTGCCTTGCACAGATCGGCAATATGTGACACACCGTAAAGCATGGATAATTGTGTCTTACTATTACTGTCTACTTCCACTCAACACAAGAAAAATTGGTCTCTTGTTCACCCCACGTACTTCCATGTGCGTTCACTCTGCCATGACTAGGCAAGTAATCTATCCGCAAATACTGCAGGTCACCGCTGAGAAGAATGCACAATACAGCAGCAAATGTATGGAAACAGAAACATCCTGGAAATACTCGGTCATAACTTGAGTTGCGTTGTATGTCTTTTGTCACCACGGCCCCTGGAGAAGAGCTTCCCACACCTTGTAAAGAGAGAACCCGAGAATTCCAACAAACCCGACGCAGAACGCAATGCCCAATATCCACATGATCAACACCAAGAAGTAGTATGCAAACACCATTGCTTTATCTTTCAACGAGCCGCCGCGTGGTAGTATACCCACAATGCTGTTCACGCGAGCTTTGACTTGTTGCCTTCGAGTTTTGTCTATCTTGTCGGTCCCTAACTCGACATCTTCGAACTCTTGTTTCGCAGCCGTTTTTTCTTGAACTGGGTACAGGTCGGACATGTTGATTAAAATTGGATAGATTAGCTTGAAGATCCTGAGGATTTGGCTTAGTCTTATTTGGTTGAATGCTAGGAAATGGAGGTGGAGGAAGGAATTTTGTTTTTAATCAACGTGCAGTGCAACGAAGGAATTTGTGTCATGTGCTTGCGTGTAGTAGGGAAGTGAATGTGAACAGAAATTTCCTTGGTTCTTATCTACTATAAATGAAAGTGAACGCCTCTATATGATTATAAAAAAAGCAGGCTTACATCAACATGGTCAGCCTTGCTGATTCCATCGCCCAGTTCCGCAAGTGCCTTCCTGGTCCCAACCTGACCTCAAAATCAGTACCCCAGAATTCTTTGTCTTCTCAAAAACGTCTAGCCACTCAAAGAAAAGTTCCCAATACCGTAAATACCACTGCCGATAAACTGCAGAAGCCTGTCGCAAAGAGAGCTAAGTGTGAGTCCACAAGCTCTCTGGATTGGCTCAGTCACCGCCCGCCTACGGACAACCACATTCACACTCAGGTCCACTTAGCTGTGGAGCTTATAAAAGATAGCGGAAAAGCCGTCAGTGTGAAGACTTTACGCCGCAAGCTCAATGTTCGTGACATGTCTAAATTGCTCGCTGCATTGAAGGACTCTGGGAAAGTCAACTACAATGTGGAGAAGCAGACGTTTGAGTATGTCACGTTACACGGTATCAAGAGCGGCTCTGGTTTGACTACGTTTTTGAAAGCGCAGTCGAACTTCAAGGCAATAGCTGTCAAAGATCTCCGGGAGGGCTGGCCCGAATGTGATAGCATAGTTGGCGAATTGGAGAAAAGTAACAAATTGATAGTAACAAGAGATACAAAGAGTAACGCTCCTAAATTTGCTTGGATTGACAACAGCAACATGCAGTTTAGTACATTGGGTTCTGAGCTTTCAGACATGTGGAACAGTGTGAAGTTGCCGTCAGCTTCAGAATTGCCGCGTTTTTTAAGAGAGCACGGAATTAAGCCGTCTAGCGTGGATCCAAGTACGACGAAGAATAAAATGATATTGCCGCATGGAAAACAGAAAAGACCACGCAAAGGAAGAATCGTTACAAACACACACGTTAGAGGGAAGCTCAGAGATTACTGCACTTGATAGAGTTTGATCTGATGCGCCAGTAAGTCCGTGGTAAAGGCTTCTACTCAAGAGCAGTGCTCTTTGGTAAAATCATACTTTCATTTAATACAACTACAAAAAAGCATGAAGCAAAACGGTAGTGGGTTTATTTTTAATTGCCTTCTACAAGCGGGGCCCCAGGAGCCTGGGACCACATTTGTTCAAGGTGGGCAGCCACCACATGAACATTGAATATAACAGATAAATGCCATTGATTCACTCTTTTTTAAGCCCGTGCATGGCCGTAGGTGTAAAGAATGGGCTTACTGTTACTCTTTTGAAAGAAGTCGTTGATAGCAAAAAGGCGTAGGAGGCACTGAGATCCATCAAGTAAGGAGCCGACTCCAAGTGAATGCCCGAATTGCGATATTGACCTAGAAGTTTAGCTCGGGCTACTGTAGCACAGTGGAGGAATCTGAAGTAGCGCAGTACTCACTACTGTAGCACATTGGAGGAGCCTTAAGTAGTGCAGTGCTGAATACCGCGCACATTGGAAGGGCCTTAAGTAGTGCAGTGCTGACTACCGCAGCACATTGGCTTCGCCAATGCACTGCTACACTGCTGGAAGTGTTACATGTTCCATCAATATCGTTCTAAATCAATGCAGGACTCCCTAAGGAAATATAAAAGTAAATAAAAAGGTCCATATGCACGGCAGTGGTGCACGGCTGCAAAGCGCAGTGTGTGGGCACAACAGGTGCACAATCAATAAATGTACTCCTTGTAAAGCAGCATGTGGCTGAGTCTTAAGTAGTGCAGTGCTGACTACCGCAGCACATTGGCTTCGCCAATGCACTGCTGCCAGCTCCGCTGTCAGTGCTGAATCATGCTAGGGCGGTGTCAGTCTCGGCACATCGCTTCGCCTGCCACTTAGACTAACAACACCGCATTAACACACCCATCTCTGTCCGGCTCGTTCGTAACCTGGGCGTACTTACCCCACACAACCTTACCACCAGCGGTGACCATTCCCAACTCGCTCACATTCACCTCGATAATCGTTCCCTTCGTCAACACACCCAACTGAGTGTACATCGGACTCTGCGGGTTCTTCTTCACCCCCAAAATTGGCAAAAACACAGTCACGCCGAGCTCCGGATGCGTCACGTTACACTTCTTCTGACGCAACGCCGTCGGCCGGATGATCCGCTCGAGCTTCGCAGGCTTCCGCGTAAAGTTCTCGCCAACAAAAGTGTGCTTCGTGATCATACGCTTCCAGGCCTTCTTCTTCGTTTTCTTTCCGGTCTTCACCACCTTAAACATCTCCTCCTCGGAAATACCACGCACCTTCGGCAACGGCACAGAAAACTTGTCGGCCTTCTCCAACCGCTTCTGCTTGATCGAGGTCGAGAGCGCCTTGGCAGACGTCTGCTTCTCTCTGTCCAACAAGTAAGTAGGCAACGCCTCTTCTGGGTCGTTCTTCTTGGCCGGCCCCTTCACCTTGCTCTCCTCGTGCGCCTTGATCTTCTTCTTCATCTCCACCTTCTCAAGGTGTCTCTTCTTCGCAAACTGCTTTCCTCTCCATCCGGTCAACCGTTTCGCGTCCTTGGCAATCCGGTGGCCCTCACGCGCCTCCTTCTTACGCTTGCGCTCGTCGTGGTCGAGCCGGCGACCGTGCTGCTTGATGTGCTGCTCAATGTACTCGTTCTGTGGCATGGTAGGACAGGAGCTTTGGCAGTAGTGGGGGAGACCTGCTGAGGCTTAAAAAAATAGCTGTGGGAAATCTTTTCATGGTTACCCGGGGCGCATGCGATGAGGCAGAAGCAGCAGAAGCAGCACGAGAAGGGTGCAGCGGGACGCAGGGGGGTGCAGTGAGATGCGTGTGAAATGGCCACTGTCAATGTCTATCCAGTGGACAGTTCTCCGTCTATGGGCCGCCTAATAATACCTGGCCCCGCTGTTTGATGATCACCCTGTGACGTTTTTCCATGTGCTTGGCTGTGATTTTCTCCCATATGTTTGGTTGTGACTTTCTCCCGTGTCTTTGACTTCCAATGAAATATCACGCCCTCTTTTATCTCACCTCTTCGTAAGCCCTAGTGTTATGTTCTCCGCCAGTTAGATCTTCAACTAACAAGGAAGCAATCTCATTTTTGCAATCTTGAGCGACTACAGCACTGGCATTAGTCAAGGTTAAACTTTGAATGAAGCTACAATGATACCATACTTGTTTTCGCACGCTCCTCATAGGCATTGTCAGTAAGCGGACATTGGTAGTCCTTTCAGACAAACGTATCCACTCCAAATATACACGCAGACAAATCATCGCAGCACATTGACTTTGCCAATCCACTGCTCATAAAGTCATTGTGTTTTACTTAGTTATGGCACACTCCTCTGGCGTTTGGCACATACATTGTGTGGAGGGCCTGTCACTCTGGGGGTGTTCACATCACGTGACAAATTTTAGCTGACCGTAAGGCGTGCACTAGAAACTCCAACAAAAAAGCTGGTGTTTTGCAAACTTTCTTTTTCTACCTTTTCATTTTGCTTTCTTTAAAAAAATTGTCATGCCATGATGAATTGCGCCCGGCGACGACGCCCTCCCGTAAGCATTTCCGGGTAACAATTTACTCATTTAGGGGGTGTTTTGACATTGGGCAAAGCACTGTGGCCGTCACAACTTCTTAGATTGAAAAACAATGGAAAATTGGAATTAACCATTATATTTGGAGCTGCAACTTAAGTAGTTTTTTTGTTAAAAAAAGATGTTTGGAGATGGCTGTGGTGCCATTACGGCTCTTCCGCCATATCATATATTTGCTCCGCCCTCTCATGCACTGGCGAAGAGCTGCAAGATTTTTTTATGTAGCGCAATATTTTTCACGCACAAGCACTAGCCAAAGCCTAGCACAAGAAGAGTCTGTGACCACGTCTGTTCGTCTGAATATATATAGCAGCTACTTAAGCCTACCAACAAATATGGACGCCGCATTGAAGCAGATTGCTGGCACCGCAGGCACCACTGAGGAGAGCATACGGAAGATTCTCGCGAACATCAGGGACGAGGAGTTGCCTGATTTTTTGAAAGACATCGAAGACGGCCAGGGTGTGTCGCTCCTTTCGTTGAAATACAATTCGTTGTTGTCGTACTTGAATAGTGTTGTGTTGGTCTTGTTGGCCAGAGTGGAAGAGGCCAAGGGAAAGGACGTGAAAGCGGCGAAAGACAAGGCGGTGGAAAACAGTGTGGTGCAACGAGTGGTGCTTGAGCGTGGTGTGAAAGGGTTGGAGAAGAAGATCAGCTATCAGTTGGAGAAGATGGTGGGAAGCTATAATAGAGTGAAGCAGCAGGCGGAGAAGCAGAGCAGGGAGGATGCAGACGAGACGGCGGGTGCCAAGAAGGAGGCTGCTTCCCAGGACGCTGATGAAGATGACAGTGACTCTGACTCGGATCTTGACTTTAAGCCTAATGCCCGTGCTTTTGTCAAGAAATCTAGAGACTTTTCGTCTAAGCAGGAGGGAGACTCGTCCGCTGCCAAATACAAGCCGCCAAAGCTCACCGCCACTGCGTTGCCCTCTGCTTCTTCCCAGGAAAAGCACCAGAGCCGACGCAAATTGCAGTCTATGGAGGAGTACATCGAGGACCACGGGGACGCTCCGCGGGTCGAGTACTCGATTGGTGCGAACATTTTGGAGCACGGTCGTGGCGGCGTGAAGACAAAGCACGACACGCGCAAGGAAGACGAGATTGCGCGGTACGAGGAGGAGAATTTCACACGGTTGCCCGAGACGCAGACGAAGAAGACTGCGCGCGACAAGAAGCGGCAGCAGGAGAATGTGTTTGGTGGAGAGGACTGGGGGATGTTTGGGAACGACCGGGAGTTTGGTGGGAAGAAGAGAAAGGGCGGGAGTGCGTGGGACAGGGCGAAAAGAAGAAAATGAGCGACGCAGTTGGCCGCGAAGTGGCACGGCGTGCGGACTATTCAGCAGTTGCGAGTCGAAGGCTAGGCGCTGCGTCGCCTACATTTACCGGTGGATTATGCAGAAGGGGCCACTGCTCTGTAGTCGTCACTATCAAGCAGTGGTCACTATTCTGCCGTGGTCATTCATCTGCAGTGCCTGGAATCAGCGGCGGCTATTATTTTGCAATGCCGAATCAAGATAACGCTTTATGTTGAGTGTTAGTTTGCGTGCTTGGTGATTGCACCCCAGCATTGAAGCCTTGCTGCTTGGGGTGTGTTGAAATCCTGTTGGGACAGGGTCCTAAGTAATCTTCACTGATGCTGTTTACAAGCTTTTTGATCTTGCGTTTTGCAGCGGCCTCCATCGTAGGCCCACGAGTCTCATACTGTGTATACTTACAAATTCATCGAAGCATTGGTGCTTGTAGTGAGTGTTTTCAATGGTAAACGACTCGAGTGCACGCTTTGACTTGGCGTTTACTCGTGTGGGATTGAACGAAGTTTTACCGTTGAACCGCGCGTTCACTACATTTGATACCAAAACTAGACATGAAGTAGTCAGCGAGGGCCTCTTCCCACCCGCAGAGCTCTACAGTGTAACAGTTTATCAATGAACAGTCAAGGGCCGATTCGACGGTAACCACTGTTTGCCGGTAAGGCCCCCACTTAAAGTTTACTTTTCAGAGAGACTTAATTATAATTTGGGTACTTTTTTCGAATCCATGGTACGGGGCTTTTCAGACCCCTTCGTCACAACTTACTGTGTTTTAGGTTCGACGCTAAGGGCTGCGCGCATGCAGCTTTTGCACTGCAGCACTGCGAGGTAGTCGAATGTGTGCTCTAAAATCCACAGAGATCTTTCGTGAACATCAAGCTAAATGTAAATAGACAATTTTTCCAACAAGGGCAGCCCTGTGCTTGTGATTTCAACGTACATTTGCTTATGCTTCATGAATAAGAGCAATCGTGGCTAGCTTTCCTGACATCTTATCTGCCACGGAACTGTGTATTACCATCAATTCTTCCGAAATGTTACCACGGGTCAGTCAGGCTGTCCACAAATCAATAAGACATGCGTTAAAAACATCGGAACACTACATATAGCGAGTCTTCTGTTACATTTGAATCTTGGATTACACAAAATGAAGTCATTGCTCGCTTTCTTTTACATTGGTCTCGCTTTATGTTTCCCACTCTCGTCAAATCCGGGTCTCAAAAAGCTAAAAGGAAATCTAGTTTCTCCAACTCCGCTTCCAAGAGGCAAAATCAACGTGGGGTTTGAAGGATTGTTTCGCGGGAAATCGCGTTCTAGACTGGCTTTTCAAACAACGGTAATTCCCAAATCCGCACCTCCCAAGACCAAGGTCTTTATTGCGTCGCCCACAGCGACACTGCCATTGAGAAGCGCAACCGCTCAAGGAGTGCATACGTCCAGCTCTCGTTTTGGTCTAGCGTCAAAGCTGTCCTCGGCCCCTACTCCTACCGTGTTAAGAGACAATTCGAAGCCAGTGTGTGCTAGAGAAACAGATACGGTCATTCGTGCCTTCTCATACGACACAAACGTGGCTCGTTGGGTCATACATGGTTTGTGGAGTAAAAAGCAGTCAAGACCCAAAAACAGGTTACAGACTAGCATGTGGGTTTCTGTAGCCGAAAAGGGACAATCCGTTTTAAATCCCTCGTGGGATGCAAATCTTCGGAGGTATGAAGTCTCAAAGCATAGTCGGGATTTCCAGTCACGTCGCGACCAGTGTTATAAAGTTTTACCTGAGACAGTCAATGCTAAACTAAAAGAGAGCCTCATTGAAAGACAAATAGCCGAAGATTTTATGACAGCAGCATCCAACAACTTCATCGAGGAGGGGCAGTTATTCGATGTCAGAAAGAAGATTGAAGCAAAAGGTATAAAAGCAGGTAACTACTATGACGTAGAGCACCTTCAACGCGCATTCGGTTCACATGTGGAGCTTGTATGCGGGACCTTGAAGGACCAGACTAAGTCGATTAACTATTTGGAACATGCAAACTACTACTTCTCTCCAACCACAGAAACAACCCACACCTTGCGTGATTTGGTGTCCTACAAGGGAACAGTTAAGACTCGGTGCGAGGGCAAAGTCTGTATACCTGACCGTGATCAATATGGGCTTGTATGTAATGAGCTCTCAGATGACCTTACAACAGCAATTCTGAACAAAGCTAAAGACGACTTCTTTGACAACACTTCGAGCACCGCATCAGCAGAAGATCTGGCTGCCACCCTGACTGAAACCTTGAACTGAGAGCCGAACTATAGATGACTGAATAGAACATTACATCTCTCTAATGTAGCAACAGTCTTTAAAAAGGTGAGCAGAGAGCCTGACAGTTTCAATTATGGGAGCTCAATGGGGTCTGCCCTTGCCTGGCGGTCGTTCTCAGTCTTGGTTGTGAGCCTTGCGCACAAAGGCTTCAAACGCGATAACGTTCGTTTTGAAACATGTCCTGCGTCAAAGATGCAGCATACCCATAAACAAGTCCATATCATGCATAAACGTGACACGAAGCTGGTTTGATCGTATATTTTCAATTGACCAGTACGCTGCTCATCGCCGCAACGCTATACACTCGGCGACAACACTGAAAGAAAATAATGGACGTCAATCTGGTGCCAGGGCACATTCCAACCTTCGCGGACCTCCCTTCTGAAATAGTGCTACGTATATGCCGTTTCCTTTCCTATCCCGACTACGAAGCGGTATCTAACGCTTTGGAATTGACTCCCCCGCGACACAGAGCTTGCAGCACTTCACGTCTCCTAAAATCGGCGATTTGCACAATAACGTTTGAAGAAGTTTACTTCAGGATCTGCCACTCTGAAGAAGAGATGGCTGCGGCCAAACCCTTGGAAGAGCTGTATTCGATTTTTGGTTTCCTCGTTGGAGAATATCGGTGTGATATGACTCTGAATATTGGCGCGGCTTTACTTGAGTCAGGAATAACACAGTTCGTGAAGCGGTTGCGGTTTTGGGCCCGACCTAGCGAATGCGAAATTGGTGTAATACCGGACACAGACCTTAGTTCAGATTTCTACTGCTCTCAGCGGAAAGTCTTCAGCGCTATAGTCAACAGCTGTCCCCACTTGAAGAGTATAAACATAAACGAAAATAATGATGCGCGGGCTCTAGGAGATTTGCAGATCCTTCTGGTCTATTTGAAGACACTTAGTGCGTATTGGAACCAGCACTTTTTTCAAACGTTGAAAAACAACCCGGGCTTAGAAAACGTGGAGATACGGCTACTTCCTGAGCATGAAACTCGGAGCTTTGGTGTTAGTGAAACAATCAATCTCTTCTATTTGAAACTGTTGCATTTTTATTGCGAGAAATCGCTTGAGGCTTTATTTTCTGACATTCGGGCGTTGAGACTTCCTAAGCTAGAAAAATTGGTACTTTTTGGAAGGCGCAACCAGTATGACGAGCTGACCCAGAACCGAACTAGTACTGAGATCTTTAAAAAGTTTGAAACGCCAAGTATCAAGGACTTGGAGATTAGAAATATTTATCTCAGTCGGCAGTTAAATGGCTTAAACTCTTTCAAGTCGGCTCAACGTGTTGAGATCTCCTGGAGTGGGATCGAGAGTGTTGCCAAAGGTTGTTTCAAGCAGTTCAAGCGTCTTAAAATTCTTCGACTCAGCTTTGCAAAGTTGACGGCAGATGTATTCCACATTTTACCCTTGAGGGCCCTCGACCGTCTAGATCTTTCGGATAATGAGATTGTGGAGTTGGGAGACCCGCTAGTGCTACCGCGCAAGGTGTGTATGTGGCACAACCATATCTCCAAGCTTCCTGATATGCAAGGTGTTGTGCTAGATTGGTTAAACCTTGAGGGCAACAAAATCGAAGAGTTTGGTGACTTTGAGGGGTACCACAACGTACAAGCGCTATCACTAAATCGCAATCGAGGTGCGGTTGTCAAAAATTTCAAAGGATTGGAAAATCTCAAGGAGTTGGACATTGGAGACTGCGACTTTGAGCGGCTTCCCAACCTTGAAGATTTGCGGTCCCTTATTGTCTTGAAGTTGCCGGTTACTGAATATCCCATTCGAGTAGAGGATCTCAAAGACTTGCCCAGTCTAAAGTTTCTTCTGCTTTTTTACGGTTTTGTTTACTCTCTCGCGGGCTTGCTTGATTGTTTGAAGGCATACCCGAAACTCACAATTGGGCTACAAGATGACGAGTTCGAACGCGAGTTGGAAGGCGCTGAGGAGAATCTTGAGATTTTCGAGAAGCATTATGATAAGTTCAAATGGGGCTGCGGCCTAAAGGACATAACATTAGGGACATGGAGGTATTACCTACCAATGACAGATATTCTTCGAAAGACAGATGCTGATCTAGCTCCTGACCACGAGAAAGTTGTTTAGGCCAATGGAATCGATTAGACGCCTTCTTCGGCGTTTGCTGTTCAACATGTAATATCAGCTGGCCCCTGCTTTCGTATTCAGACAGCAGAGTGAGCAAAATGTTAAAAATGACAGCTGGAGTAGTTCTGTCAATTTTTCTATATACGATTTAATAGTAATGGTGTTATAAAATAACCGGAGATGTGCGGTTGAAATGTTGTTTTCTCGTCACCGATTTTTGTTTGTGTTTTTTCGAAAATTCACTCTGTCTAACGATTTTTCTAAAAGATTAATACGAAACGCAAACGTTTTCCAGGGACACAAAATGTCTTCTTTGAATTTTTCTTCGTAAATGTCATCAATAAAGTGCTCCCTTGGAGCACTTTCTTACTGTGTATGACAAGGTCAGTCTACTGCCAACGCTCGCCAACGCTTTCCACGGCCCGCGGCCGTCACACGAGCCCACGCCCAAAACAACGAGATTGCGTCGAGCTAAACTCCGGCGATCGTTTCATATGAACTACGAGTTTACTGGTCGCGGGATTTCGGGTGGCAAAAGCATGGGCAGTAGGTTCGAGCTTAGAGAGGGTTTTACCGTAAGGTGTGCCAATGCGCCAGAGCCAAACCCCGTAGCGGCATACGTTGGAGACTGAGCAGGAGCAGTTCGCAGGGCAGAGCAGGGCCGAGCGACCATCATTCTAAGACAAGCGTAGATTAAAATAGAACACACCAGGTGGCAAGAAAGTGCTGAGAGGTGTAAGATAATCCAATACAAAAAAATGCAGAGAATGGAGCTTGGAAAATAGTGCTGGGGCCTTTGTAATCAGTAACAAAACGAGCTCCTGCTCAGCACCTCTCGGCGGCTCTGCTCTCAAGCGGGCGGCTTTTTCCCCCGTGCGTCGTGGCCGCCCGTGGTTCATGCACCCCGCCCGGTAACACCGCTCCGGAATTTTTCCAGCGAAAAATTGGCCCCAGCCGGAGTGTCGAACGTTGGAGAGTGCAAAAGACACCACGCCAGCCCGAACAAAACCTACTGTGACCATCTAGCTTTGTCCAACACTATGCAGTGCATTGCGCCGTGGATCCCGGCGTTCAAGAGCGGGCTTTCGCAGGAGCCCGAGGGCTTTGTGACGTTCAGCCTTGCCACCATCGACAGCAGCAAACTTATCCCCCACACGCGGACGTGTGTGCACCGTGGTTTTTTGTTTGACGACGAGCTGACCAACTCGCTAGTGTTCACGCTGGACACGAGAAGCTCGAAGATCAAGGAGCTCCGGCACAACAGCAATTTCGAGGCGTGCTTCTACCTCAGAGGCAGCAGCAAGCAGTTCCGATTCAGCGGGCAGGCGAGAATCATCACCGCGGACTCTGTGCCAAATATCACGCTTCCAGACATCATGAACAAGCCGTACGAGGAAGAGGAAGAGGACGAGGACAAGCCCGAGGCCGGGGTGCCGGTGCTCCACAAGCTGTTTTCGACGTCGCTGATCTTCTTGGTCAACAAGCTGAGAAGCGACAGCAACGACTACCCACTTTTTTCGCCAAAGTCCATAGAAGCCGTGAACAACGAGCTCGGCCCACTCACGTTGAACGAGGTCTTGACGGCGAAGCAGGAGTTGGTCAGAGCACCAACGGAGCAGGACTACAGAGACGAGTTTGAGCGCTGCTGGTCGTTGATGTCGCTGAAGCTGCAGCGGGCGTTCAAGAAGCCGACGCCAAAAACCCCGGTGGACGACGACCAGCGCAAGGTGATTGACCGGATCAATAGAGGCGTGGACGGGCAGCACGTGAACGAGGGGTTGAAGAACTTTGCCGTGGTGGTGTTGCTTGTGAACAAGGTGGATTTTTACAAGGACAGCTATGGGAATAGCAAGAGGTTTGTGTATGAGCGGGTGAACTTTGACCAGTGGAAGGAGTCGGAGATTGTGCCGTGAGCACCCGATAGTCGAAGACAGGCGGGGGGCGTTTGTCATGAGCCAACCATTTTGAGTCTGGCAGGTGCGGCGGTGTTTCTTGTGTGTGGCTCAAAGCAGTGTGCCTGTCAGTTGCCAGCATTGCCTGTGCGCTTCCCTAGCTATTGACTGCCTGGCGCTGATCTGTTCACTACTCACTTTGGCACCGCCCTGTGTTACCACCACACTGGAAGACTATCTGTATGCCGCTCCCTCTTGTTTTTGGCAGCCTCTTCCCGCTCCTCCTTACTATTCCCCCCAGCTTTTACTTTTCAGACTCAGCTCTTAGCGCTTTGCTTTGCTGCCTCTTGCATGTACTGTTGGCATTGCGGTTGTCATTCATGACTCAGTCGTGCGACAACAGCCTGTGCCAACCCTTCAATACCCACGATAAATAGTGTCACGGATAGACGATGAATGAAAACTGTAGAGCACCTAATGAGCACTTGACAATCGAAGACTGGCAGGTGCGACAGTTTTAGACAGAACAAGTTGAGGAGAACACTCAAAGTTTGAGAGCGCGGTTTTCCACCGATAGGGGCAAGCTTATGTGAGTCTACGGAGGCAAAACAAGCGGATAAGCAGGGAATTTTGGTAAATGGAGTAGCCGGAAAATTTTCAACCGAAAATGCTCTAATGTGGAATATGTGTCGTCACGGCTGCTGCCAATGTTGGGAGGTACTGTGACCACGTGATTTGGAAAAGTTGGGTCGTTTTTTTAACCCCCCGTTGCAGTGCTCTTAGCAATCGAGGGGTCCCCGCAGGTCCTGACCGGCCCCCCGGTTCGAGGGTTGCGGGACGGCCGGCCCTCGGAAACACCCCCGTTCCGAACTATTACCTAAAGGCAGCGGGACTTCTAGGGTGACGTCTTCCACACAAGCCGTTTTCCCACAGGGGGCCCAGCCCAAATAACCTCATCATTGCCTCGTCATTATTGCCCGGATGTCAGGAACTTGTAGCCAGTTCGGAGCGTAAAAAAGAGTTCGGAAATTCCAATCAAATTACTCGCAAGTACGAACCGACGGGTGAAGCACCAAGTGTGGGTGCAGCCGATGCGGTGTGGAAACTATGGCGCAAGGAAGGTCAGTACAAGGTTTTGTTTGTTCCCACATCTGATTCACACATCTGGTCACACATCTGGTTCACACATCTGGTTCACACATCTGGTTGACCTCCTCGCTTGGATCCATGGAATTGGCTACACCCGGCCGCGCGAGGCTGTTATCTATAGCAACCAACTTTATCGCGGGCAGCTAAGCACTGGCCATTGTGAATTCAGCAAGTTAGCCTACTTACTCTGCAGTGGTACTTAGGCGCACCGAATGGGGCTCGCAGAAGAGGCTAGTTCAGGTTAGGTGGTGACCTCAGTTCGTGACAAGATGACCAATGAATCACGCAGCGCACCTGTAATGACCAACAAACAGAGACATTTGTCAACTACGTAGAGCAGTGCATTGGCAAAGCAGGCATCTATAACCGCTTATCTGTGCTGACCACTATCGCTGCAGGCTAATTGCTTGTCCAACATTTATGGCTCTCCGCATGATGGTCTTACTACTTTTGGCCGACTTGCTGGCTTGCATTCGTAACGTTGTGGCTCGCGCAAGTCCCACGTTTCACTCGGACGGCCACTTCTTGCCCGCTTAGGCCGGCCACTTTTTGCGCGGGCCGCCCGCTTGGGCCGCCCACTCGCCCGCCCGCCTCTGACGTGCGACCCGCGTCCCGAGCACAGCATTCGGATCGCCGATCGAAACTCTAACAGGCAGCCCGGTGTTGCGGAAACAAGGCCGGCCTTATATAAACGGCGTGCGGCTGTTGCAGCCGCAAAATAAACAGACACCCAATATCCAAAGACAGCAACTCAGCAACAAGCGAAGACCAATATCTGAAAGGTGGCTCTCCACTACTACAACACATTTTCACTTAGACACTGCCTCGTGTCTTCGCCTCACTTCACCCCGCTTAAAGTTTTTCCCCAGCCCGATATATTTTTTTTGGTTTCTCGAGTCTTTCTTGGCGCGCATCCGGCACTCAACCAACAAAGCGAATCAAAGAAACCACGAGGGTGAATCAAAAAGCTCACCAAGATCGCAGTTTTTTGGACGAGCTAGCACGAATCTCGGATCTACAAATTCTACTCTAACATTGTTGAACTTTTCTGTTAGAAAACTCCCACTGTTTCTCACACCCCTGTCCCGTTAACCAGAGACTCCCCTTCACCAGAGACTCCCGCTCAATGTTGGCCTCGCGATACCACCAGACCGTCTCGTTTGAGACCGTCGACCTGACGCCCATCAGCGAGAACTACCGCGACTTCATGCACCTGACGCGGCAGCGCGACATCAACGCCTACCACCGGATGCTGAACCCGTACTACATTCCGCCGTCCTTCAATAAGCCATCCTTGAATTACGACTTCAGAACCAAAGGATATCACAAGGCACCAGGCTCAAAGCTCCTCTTGGTGCTAGTGAAGTTGCACCACGGGGCGCTTGACGAGGCGGGACTCAAGTTGATCAAGTATGCCGCCGAGGAAGTGGCCAATGCCAACGACGAGGTCTACGTGCTTTCTGTGGTCACCAAGTTTGACTTCACGTACAGAGACAACCACTACTACTTGCAGGCCGCCGACGCGATGAAGGAAAAGCTCAAGAGAGAGGTCGTCAGTGTCGTCGAGAAGCAGGTCTTAAGCAAGATCGACAAGCCGCTCAGCGTCAGCCTCAACATGGTGTTTGACCAAAAGGTGATTCTCTCGATTGAAACCGCGGTGCTCGACACCAGTCCCGCAATCGTCATGCTCACCAGTGCGAAACTCGGCGAGCACGAGTCGCTGCGCCGCCACAAGTTCTTGCACAAAATCGCCTCTGCTAATCTGACGACCCAGTACTGCATGAACAAGTTGCGGAACCCCGTGATTGTCCTCACAGACAACTGTGTGCGTCAATACAGAATGGACAAGGAAGAGAGTGTCACCCAGTCGATTGACGACATCACCAGCAGCGTCGCGCCAACCGATAAAGATTACTACAAGAATCTCATGGCGACGCACCCGGTGCCTGCTCCTCAGCTGAGATCTGCGCTGACGCTGCGCTCGGCCTCTGTCAGCCGCCGGTCTCTTTCTCCAGTGGGATCCAACTCGTTGGCGCCTTTCCGCTCCATGGAGTTTGTCAAGCCATTTGCAAGCAATGGAAGCAACAGTATCACGCCTCAGATGAGCGCGGATGCCCGACTTGGCGGCAAGCAGGACGACGTGAGTGAGAAGTTGAAGCGCAGCTTTCCAAGTTTTTCGCGGTTGAAGAGTAAGATGAAGCGCTAGCAGAGCAGTGCATTGGCGAAGCCAATGTGTTGCCGTCGATTGCGAGGCAGTGTGAGTCTTTCAGTGTGAGTCTTTCAGTGCGATTCTTCAGTGCGAGCCTTCAATGTGTTACTCTCCCTCCATGGCATTGACGATCTTTTTTTGAACACATCCTAATAATTGTATAATAGACTAATGATGAACGATAATAATAGACAATGTAGAGTGGAGTTCTGGCCGGTGGGAGTGGCAGGAGTGGGGGTTAGCACAACATTGGTTCAAGATATATACGGGCAACGGCGCAAGGGAATTGCGTTGATAAAGAACTTATCAAAACGTTATACAGTTCTTTCCCAAGTCCCGCAGCTTTTGCGATACTCTATAGTACTTGTATTAGATGTTTGAAGGCTATGGCTGACGTTTCCAGACTCTCTGACCAGCTCCTGGCAGGAACGGAATTCCAACGATGTTTTTTTTCAATCAAGCTATACTTTTTAAAACAACTCATATGGTACACAAGATAAAAATGCAGCTCCTCATTCGATTTCTGGTCGTTGGATTACTGGAAAACCTCTGAAGGGCTCGTTGCTGGAGGTTTCCCTTTTTTTCATGCACCCCCGCCCTCATATTCTATGCGCATGAAAAAATTCCGCTGTAATGGCATTTGTCGGGAACGTTAGCACGTGGTGCCTTGCTGAGGTATTTATCAGCTGAGCATGTCTATAGTGGTTCGATCCTCGTGGTTGGAGACTTTAGACCTTTGGGAAGCCAAGGTCTACTGTCTCTGCAAGGAAGTGAAACTATCGCCGGAGGGAAGTTTAATTCAGCACGGCAGTTCACCCATGAGTGAGGCTTACCAGACCGCATCTCGCTGGATAGTTGAGTTTGGCATTGTTAGCGATGACTGAAATTTTTGCTGGTTCAAACCTGTGCAGTGCACTGAAGTAACGCATCAAATAAAATCATCAAACGTATCGCCAAACAGCGACTGTTTAGTAAAGAAGTGGTACCAGAGATAATTGAACAGCTGATTTGTTGTTTAATAAAAATTGAACAACAAATTTTATTGAACAACAAATCAGCTGCTGCAGCTTCGAATAATTTGTTATCTAGTAAAATATTTTTGTACTAAATTACATGACCATAGGCCATCTACATTGCCCACGCTGTACACGACGCCTGTACACGTACTATTTTTAAAAGGACACATCTGCACATGCCGCCGAGGAGCCGCTCGGCCGGGCTGGAACTGGCCTCCCTGCGGACGACTTCTGGGCACCTTCTGGGCGGCACTCCCAGGGCCTCGGCGACTGCTTACCCGCATCTGACATTATTGCTCCATCCCTTGGAGCCAGGAACCTACAACATCAGCCGAAACACACCGCCTTACCAACCAAAAACGAGCCAAAAACAACCCGTTTTTTTTGTTTGCAATGGCCTCCAGCGACCGCTCATTATCCCCCACGGCGCCAGACACCGACGCCCCGGCCTCTCCCGACTTGCTGAAGCTCTCTCCCCAAGAGCTCCGCATCTACAAAATGTACGGCAAGTTGCCGCTGCGCAACGACATTCTTGCAAGCAAGTTGAAGGACCGCAAGTACTTTGACTCGGGGGACTACGCGCTCAACAAGCTCCGCACCAAACAGAAGGAGCAGGAGCTCAGTGCGGCGCAGCCGATCTCGCCCCAGACCCCGCTGGAGCAGCTGCTGCCGAGCCACGGGTCGAGCCTGCACCTGGGGCTGCCCCAGAAGATCCCGGACGACGACTTCATCACCAGCTCTGTGGAGGGCCAGCAGTTTTTGCCGTTGCCGAACTTGGAGAAGTTCTCGAACTTGCAGAAGAAGAAGCTGATCACGAGACACGGGAGTATTATTAGCACGACGAACAAGGAGATGCAGGGGATCAGCAGCAAGCTGGGGTTGGAGACGGAGGTGAACAAGGAGGATATCTAGCGGCAGCGCTTGTGCGCAGCACAAGTGCGTGGCCGAGTGAGTCGCTAAATGAGCCGCTAAATGAGGATGGTAGTTGGATCTTCGAAGAGTTGCTAGTCGCCAAATGAGGTTGGTAGGCATTTTGGATGGTCTTCTGAGTTGCGAAATGGAGGATGCATAGTGGGAGGATGCTTTGTGGCCTCCTGGGTGCTAAATAAAGGAAATCAGTTGGACACTTTGAGGGAGTTGCTAGTTACTAAATGGAAGGCGGCAGGCACTTTCAGGATGACCTCATTAGTTACTCGATATCGGATCGTTTGTTGGACTCTATGAGGATGCTTCGTACTGCGTGTCGGACCTTAGCCAGGGCTCTGGGTGGACTCTGCTTATGAGGACGCTGCTCATTCTAATAGAAGCTGCTCATCACTACGTTATTCTTCGCGCATGCGATTGCAATAGTCTATGTGGAGTGTCTGTGAATCGAATCTTTTTTCTCTGGAAAGTGTGCTTTATCCGTTTCTGACTCCGTCACTGACCCCGTCACTGACCCCGTCACTGACCCTCGAACTTGATGTCTGGTTTGCATGTCGTGCTAGGAAACTGACACGACATGCAAACCAGACATTGCCCATATATAGGAATCTTTCGTCACGCCTACTTTGCCACAGTTGTGCGCGAGTTCCACAATAACGACATAATTTTGAGCAGTGAGTATTTTTTAGTAGGGAGAAGTTTACGGTGCAGGCGGGCTACTATTTTCAACATCCCACTGGGCAGCTTGAACAAGACAGTGTCAACCTAGTATTTTCTAGTATTTTCTAGTATTTTCTAGTATTTTCTAGTACTTTCTAGTATTCTTTACAACTCTCTACGATTCTCTGCTATTCTATGCTATTCTCTACTATCCCCCACTACTCCCAACTATTCTCCTAGTAAGACACCCACTGTTAAGCAAGGAAACAGTGGCAACAGTGAGCAACAGCTACGAAGTTGGAAACATCATAGACCAAATTAAAAAATCTCTAATGGGATGGTCCAGCAATAAAAATCTAATTTTCAATCTCATTTTCTGTCAAATTAATGGTCTGTTCTTGAGTATGACGCTGTCTAACTCAGGGCCCCGCTCCGTTGCCTCGCCTTACCCTGCCCTTCCCCACCATTCGCCCAGCCCACTGCCTTACTGCATATTCCTTCGCCACTAAAGAAACAAAGGCCAAGCCAAAAAAAAAAAAGCCAGCAAAGCCCAATTGCCCTCAATTCACCAACCGTTGACTAAACATGGCCAGCTCAGCACCGATGGAGGTCACCGACTCCACTGCAAACTTGACGTCCCCCGCTCTCGCTCTGATCTACGACTCCAGGGACTTGTTGGACGAAAACAACACCCTGAACGATGTCTACAACGGGTTGCAGAATGGCATCAAAGAGGCAGACAAGAGAAAACAACAAGAGACCGAGGAGGGGCCCAGCAGCTTCCAGGTGGTGCTAAGCCTCACGGTGCTCGGCCTCGCTGGGGTCTTGTTTTCTCGCGCCTCCGCACAGATCCACGACAACAACCTCCCGGTGACCCTGGAGCTTGTCTACAAGCCCATCAGACTCCTCCACAAAAGCGTGAATGCCTTTGTTGGCAGGGAAGTCTCCGGCGACTTTGTGGACTACCTCCTTGGCATTGCCTTGGGCCTCGTCCAGCCCACGCTTGACAGCCTCTTCCCCCGCTTCTTCCGCGAGCGGCTCTTCACCAGCAGCAAGAAGAACGACGTCGTCGTAGACTTTTCCCTGGTGCTCAGACCGACGCTTGCCTTGCTCGGGATTTCCTTCGGCTTGCGCAGAATCGACTGGGAGTCGTCCACCCAAGCTGCGGTTGCGTTCTCCCTGGTGAACCCATGCGTGTGGCTTTTGTTGGACAGCACGATTTCGGGGTTCATTGGGTGTTCTGCCGTGGCAGTGCTCAGCACGCTTGCTGTGAGTGGGAACGGGGTGGGGGATTACGGTGTGGAAGACTTGTTCACGGCAAGCTACTTTTTTTGCTCGTTGTTGATTTTCGGGAAGGTCGGGAGGTTTTTGTTTCGCTAGAATGCTAGCAGTACATTGGCGCAGCCAATGTGCTGCGGTCGCTTGAACATGTGCATTACCCCTGCTAGCAGCACGTTGGCGCAGCCAAGGTGCTGCGGTAGCGTAAGCATTTGCAATAATGAATGTGTCTAACAGGAAGTGTCTAACAGGAAGTGTCTAATAGGAAGTGTCTAACAGTGATTGTTTAACAGTTATTGTTTAACAGTTCTTGTCTAACAGTTCTTATCTAACAGTTATTGTCCTACAGCCGGTGACTAACAGTCAGTGTTCAACGGTCAGTCTCCATCAGCCATGACTATCAGCCATGTCTATCAGCCAATGTCCAACCTTAACACCTGCTCAACAGCAAATGTCCTGCGGTTGCTGGCTCAAGCCATGGTGCTGTGTTCAGTATATGTCAGAACATGGTCCATGTGCTACAGCCAGGGGCGGCATGTAGTCAGTTTTGAAATTGTGGAAATAAGATCATGGCCTTGCGTGGTAAATGTTTGCCAACAGCTGGCACTGCGTGCTGTCACACTGGGAGCAAACCCCATCGAGGCTCCGACCTGGTGCCAGATCAGAAGTAAAGATTTTCAATGTAAAAGTTACAGGTTAGTGATGTTACACATTGTAGGGCAGTACAGCAGTACATTGGCGGAGCCATAGCAGTGCATTGGCGGAGCCAATGTGCTGCGAAAATAATCATTTACAATAGCAGTGCCAATGTGCTGCGAAAATAATTATTTACAAAGCAAGACCCATTACTTCTTTCTACAAATTCGAAACACAACTTCTTGTTTGAGCTCTGTAACTCTGAGTTTACTGTACTGCGTGGAGGACTGGCATAGCACTCACGGTACAGAGCTCACTGACTGAGATATGGCAGTCGCCATGCAGCGACTAAGTCGTCACTATTAGGCTCCGCCCTAAAGAACAAAAGAAAGAGAATGTCTACCATTGAATGTCTAACACTGAGTGTCTAACAGTGAATGGCTACCAGTGTGTGTCTAACAGTGTATGTCTAACAGTGAGTGTTTAACACTGAGCGCTTAACACTGCATGTCTAACAGTGAATGTTTTACACTACATGTTTGTTTTCGCAGCACATTGGCTCCGCCAATGCACTGCTCACTGCACTGCTGCACATGTGCCCTGGGTCCGACCGATCAAATCTCCGCTCAGAATCTGCCTTCCCACGGTTACCCTCCCATTACCTAAAGGCAGAAAACTATTGGCCCGGCAGCACACGCACCAAGCTACGCACCAATACCTCAACTGAACAACATGAGCGGAGGACCAGTGCCAGTGTTCAAGAAGTACACCACGGGGTCCAAGGGGATCTGGGAGGTTCTCAGACAGTGGCTCACGCTTGTGCCGAACCGGTCGTCGGGAAACCCGTTGGTTCCTCTCTACAGAGTGCCTCCTCCAGGCAGTCAGCCATTGGCGAAGGACTACACCGATCCGTTTTCCCTCCCATCGGGCGACATTGTGGGCAACCCGTTCCGCGCCAGAGACCACCGCAGAAACTACCCGCAGGTCTCCAGCTTTGACCAGACCAAGGTGTCTGGTTTGTTGACTCTTGGGTCGAAGGAGGCTCCTCGGATCTCGGTGGGCAACAAGGGGCAGCAGGAGTTGGCTGTGTTCAACCAGGAGGAGCCGGTCTTGCTTTCGAAGACCCTCACTACGACGCCCTCTGCCATCATTGAGAAGGAGATTCTTGACGGAGTCGTGGCCCCAAGCTTGGCCAGAGGCAAGCGCTGGGTGATTGTGCCGGAGGCGAAGAACGGCATCTACGGGCCGGAGTACCCGTGCCGTTTGTTCAACACGGTGTCTGTCAGTGAGGCTAGAGCTTGAAAAGCAGTGCATTGGCGGAGCCAATGTGCTGCGGGTATATATCTTCAATTGCAGTTGTTCAATTGCAGTTGTTCAAGTGCAGCCTGGTGAGTCGAGCGGGGCAGCGTGAGAGCATGAATATCACAATTGCAGCTTAGTTAATTCGTGCGATTTGCGCGATGCGGCGAGTAGTGATTCATGGAGTATCGCGTGGAGTGTGTTAGTGCTCCACGCTGGAGAGGAGCAGTGCACTGCTGTGCACTGCTTGTGGCCCACGTACGGGAATACATGTCATTGAAAAATAGTAGGCAGTGCTAAGCAGTGCTAAGCAGTGCATTGGCGGAGCCAATGTGCTGCGGGTATATATCTTCAATTGCAGTAGTTCAAGTGCAGTTGTTCAAGTGCAGTTGTTCAAGTGCAGTCGTTCAAGTGCAGTTGTTCAATTGCAGTTGTTCAAGTGCAGTTCGCCATGAACTGAGTCAGTATTCCGTGTCAGTGCTCAGTGATATCATGAGCATTTCAACGAGAGTCATGGATAGCTTAATAAATAAATCCCTTGTATGAGGGCACACTGTCTGACGTAGTGCCCTGTATCTCCAACACTCAACAGTCTCCACCAAAGTACTTCTTTATAAGTTGCTAAGATTCATTCATTACTAGTTCTGCTCTATAGCCAAGGTTCATGATTAGCAGTGTTCATCTATACCGTGCAATGCTCCTGAATATAACAATGACACGCAGCACACCAGCTTCGCCAAAACACTGCTCAGACCAACTCTTTGTACTTGGCCACCACGGCATCCACCTTCTCAGATAACTGTTTCTTCTGCTCCTCCTCGATCCAACTTCCGTTGATCCCGTTCTTGGCAATCAAACCCCAGGTGTCCAAGTCAAAGTCAAAGTGCTCGTGCACCAGCACGTAGTTGTCGAGAATGTACCCCATGAAATACGCTGGGTCGTCCGAGTTGATGCTGAACGGCACGCCGTACTCCAAGAACTCGCGCAACGGCAAGTCGCCAACAGACTTAACAACCTGGAGCTTCAAGTTGGAAATCGGGCAGACAGAAAGAAGAGTCTTGTTCTTGGCAAGTCTCTTCATGAGCTCTGGGTCCTTGGCAGAATTGATTCCGTGATCAACACGGGTCGTTTTCAACAAGTCCAAAGCGTCAACAACATACTCCGGTCCGCCTTCCTCGCCGGCGTGCGCAGTGAGCCCCACATCCGGAAACTTGTCCTTGAGAGTCTTGTAACACTCAGTGAACAAAGCAGGTGGGAAAGGCTTTTCCGAAGAGTCAAGACCAAGACCCTGGACAACCCCGCTCTCGTAGTACTTGAAACTGTCTTTAACAACCTGAAGCCCGTCGGCAGCAGGCAAGTGTCTAAGAAGGCACATAATCAACTTGGAGCTGATGCCAAGCTCTTTCTTGGCGCGTTCTGCAGCTCTCACAAAGCCATCAACAAACGTGTCAAACGCGATACCTCTCTCAAGGTGTCCCTGCGGGTCAAAAAACATCTCGATGTGGTGCAAACCTTGCTCCGAGGCAACCTTGAAGTAGTCCCACGCGAGCTCAAAGAAGTCGTCCTCGTCAATGAGCACCTTCATGCCAATGTAGTAGAAGTGGAGGAAGTCGTCAAGATCAGTGAACTGGTTGTATCTCACAGAAAGCTGCTCTGGGGTCTTTGGGAAGTCTTCTGGCAAGACGACTTTGTGCTTAGCAATGAGCTTAAAGAGGAGCGTTGGAGAGAGCGTGCCCTCGACATGAACGTGGTGTTCACACTTTGGCAACTCCCGAAGGAAGTTCTTCATGGTGGCAGAGCAAGGCATTGTGAGTGGTAGGAAGATGAACTGAGGTGTTTCGTGGGCAAATTTTCCCTGGAATGCTTCAAATAAGTCAGTGAGTTGCTCGTGGGAGAAGTTTGCAACGCTGGATAATTTTTTTCTGATAAGGCATCAGCTGCAGGACGATGCGCAACATGAAATCGGGCCTGCAGCAGTCGGTTGAGGAACTGGGGCGGGATGCCGAAGGCATGATAGAGGCCGCTTTACACGATTTGCCCATCGATCCAAAGTAAGCTTCTTTTTCCAATCAACATAAGAGGTTTCTAATATTGTCAAACTAAAATCGGCTTTTTTTGTTTCTTCTGTTAATCACAATGTAATGGAGAATAAATGCGTTTTGCAGTTTCTGACCCAATGAAGGTCCGTCCCATGCAACTGTCATCTATGCTAGAAAATGACACTACTAATAAGTCTGGCTTAAGCTGAAATATAAATGAGAGTATGCAGTGAGTCAAAAAGTTTGAAGCAGTAGAAAGCTCAGCACGCTAACGCGCCCAGATTCAACCCCACTGCTCGCAAAAAACTCCTCTGCTATGCTTTACGTCAACAAAGCAAAAACTTTACTCTTCCTCTACCCTTGCAAGTGAAGCACAACCACTTTCTTGCGAAATCTTTTTCTGTTCCACTGCCCCTGCAGCTGCCGCAAAGAAACCCCCCAATCGAAGGATCGTTAGGTTTGACAAACATAGGCTCCAAGCTACCGCTCCTAGCAGGAGCAGACAAAATAGGTTCTATAAAAGTCAGATTATACCCATAAGTGTTCCAGCAAGTTTTGCAGCTGTTGCCAGTCAGAATAATCAATCCTGTATTGTTGCAGAACTCGCAGCGAAAATTTTCAGGATAAATACACGGCATGTGCAGCGAGACCAGCTTGTGCTTGTATTGGGGATGATAAACACGGGAGGCAGGTCGAGCCTGAGGCGGAGAAACGTATACGGGCCGTGATAGTGCGTGTGGGATGATGTTCTCTGTGAACATCACTTTTCCATACCCTTTACAGACTAAGCAGTCGGCTCGCACCGTTTTACCAGTTCCTCGACACCTACCGCAATCAAATGCAGTTTCTGAATGCACATACTCGCATGCCTTTATGTACGACAGTTGCCAGCCAAGCGATTCCCAGCAGAACACACAACTCTTGTTGTCCAGTGCTTTTCCGGTGTTACCGCACTTGGGACAATGGAAAGCTTCTGGGTACGCCCACGGTGTGACCTTAGTGATTTTGTTGTCCTGAAACCCATAGCCATTGTGTCTGGCAGTCTCTAGAAAATCATCTTCAAACGATGACTGTGGCGGAGACTTTTCGAATTTGAATACTTTTCTCAAGCCCATGGGCGCGGAAGTGATAAATTTGCGCAGTTCAATCTCGTAAAACAGAGGTAAGCAAATTAGCAGGAGAATGTAGCTTCAGCGACTCAAAAGGAGAGAACAGTGCTTGAAATAGCACGGAAATTGGCACAAAGGAAAAGAACTAGAATACATTGACAAATCCAAGGATTTGGGAAAACGTTCATGTTGTGAAGCGAGATTTTTAGATTGTAGGTAAATTTAGGGTAGTGGTTCCGCAAAAGACGTATAATCATTCTTTTTGATACGAATCATATAATTCATGAAGATGCATTATTACAGTGTATAATTATATGTAAGATGTTTCCATCAATAGCACTGTGAGTTCTAGATTCAGGGCAAGGCACCAATGCCGTAGAATTATCAGAAAAGTTTTGCGCAGCAGTCAAAGAGAGGGCAGCGACACTTGTTCATTCGATTAACTGCTGGCCTTGCTTACCAAGTACTGGGTAAATGTCCCTCTCACCTCCTGAGCCATTTTCTCGCTCCCTTTAATCAACCCCCCTAAACTGTCCTGGTCAAACTCTCCATCGGTCATCAAGCCCACAATCTTGTTTCCTCCAGCAACGCAAGACACCACAGCAGCCCCCGCGCCAGCTTCCTGCTCAACCGCATCCAACGCCACTTTCCCTTCTAAGAGCTGACTGTTTCCGGTACACACGATGTCTCTCAACTCGATGCCAGAATCCACAAGCGCAAGGGCAACACAGTTGGAGCTCCACGTGACCAACAGCATGACACCGGCGGTGTCATTCGTCATGATGTTGACAAACACCTCAATCGTCGACTTGGGGTAGTGGGCCACAAGCACCGAGGGCAAAAATGCCGCCTGTATATAGCTGCTCACGCGGTTCTCGAGCTCGGTGTGCTGCGTCTTGGTGATGCTGCTTGTGGTAAGGACCTCTTCTTTCAGACTGTTGACGCTAGGTGAAACTTTTGTGGAGACAGTAAACAGCGCCAGTGAAACTGCGCTGCTTTGTCTGATTGGCTTGGCGCCATACACAGAAACAACGACGGTGGTGTTGTCGATTTCGAGGTAGCACGAGCCGTTGCTGTTGGAAACGATGCCAGTGTTCACAAAGAATGGGCGCACGGCCTCGGGGTTTTTGGTTTTTGAAGAGCCATTAAACGTTACTGGCTTCTCAAAGACAAGGGGCTGCGCCAGTTCTGGTCCTGCGACTCTCCGGCGGTCCATATTCAACAATGATGCCTTTCTATTCTTTCTTCACTATGCAATGCAAATCTGATGCGATGGAAAATAAAATCTGGTTGTGAGCCATGACCAGCATGGGATTTGGCGGTTGAGAAATAGCATTTTTCAGGCGTTTGGGCGACTCGAACTGCCCAGGAAAATGCCTTGGTTGAAAAGCGCACACCGCTCAGGCGGGACCCACGGGCGGGACCCACGGGCGAACACACAGGCGGCTAAGCTGCAAGGAGCGAACTACTACTTAATTTATTTTAAACAACCCTAAATCTGTCGCATTTTATGCAGCAGATTTAGGGTTGTTTTGTCGCATTTTATGCAGCATTTTCATTAGTAGTTCCCTGCCCTAAGCTAGTTTTGGCACTTTGTATCTTCTTCACCCCAGGCTTTGCCAAATGCTGCGCCCTTTGCCTCGCCAAAGGCTTTGCTGAGTGCTGTCTGACAACTTACGCTGTAGGTCTCACCACTGGCCCAGACTTCGTGACAAGAACGCGACCAAAGCAGGTTCAACTATGTCTCTTATGAATACTAAAAAACAAACTATAATTCTTTTTGAATAGAGCCATAATACTAGTTCTCAACCATAATTATCTATTGTCACAGCCCACTTTGCCAGCGGCCTGCTTCGCGTTTCATCTCTGGCCAGCCCCGCCTAGGCCACAGTTTAGGCCGCCCACCCCTGCAGCCTAGCATTGTTCCGACCCGCGTAACCTTGGCCTGCGCCTCACGTTGCCCAGTCACCCGGAGCTGCAGCTTGACATGAATTCCAGCAGCTGGCAACTACTAGTCGGCCATATTCAGTTATCGGCGAAGAAAGCCCCATCGAACAGTATGTCCCTGGGAAAACCGGTCCGGTTGGCACTTGCCATCGCCCTATCATTCTTTGTGTTTTATCAGTTTTTGCCAAGCCATAGCCTGCCGTTCACCAATGCCTACAAGCACAACCCAGAGCCGTCAGGCATCAACTTGAAGCATTACGGGCAGCCCCAGCGATCGCAGAACCGCCTCCAGAACACCGCCCTGCTTCGCGAACAGCTCGCCTTCCAGTTTCCATACGAGCCGCTGAAACCAATTCCAAAGTTCATTTGGCAAACGTGGAAGATCTCCGAGAAGGACCCAAAGTTCCCTAAAGCGTTCAAGCACTACATGACCCAGTGGGTCGAGGCCAACCCCACCTATGTGCATAAGCTCTTGCCAGACGACGCTTGCCATGAGTTGGTTCGCAACATGTTCCAGGGGGTGCCAGATGTTGTCCGAGCCTACGAGGCGTTGCCGCACCCGATTTTGAAGGCCGACTTCTTCCGCTACCTCATTGTGTTTGCGCGCGGCGGCCTCTACAGCGACGTCGACACGTTCAACTTGAAGAACGTCGACCTGTGGATGCTGTACAACAAGAGCATTCTTGGCTTGGAGAGCAATCCGTCGGGGATCGTCATTGGAATCGAGGCGGACCCGGATCGGCCAGACTGGGCCGAGTGGTACGCGCGGCGCATCCAGTTCTGCCAGTGGACGATCCAGGGGAAGCGGGGGCATCCGCTTTTGGCCAATCTCATTTCGAAAATCACAGAGCTTACTTTGGAGCGCCTCGAGAAAGGAAGCATTGCCTTGACCAAGGGCGAAAAGCAGGGCACGGACATCATGAACTGGACGGGTCCTGGCATCTTCACTGATGAGATCTTCGGATACTTGAACAATGTCGTCACAAACAACGATGTCAAGATCGTTAATGACAACCCGGAAGTCGATGTGAAGACGCCCTACACCGCCGAAGACAAAAAGCAGAAGATCAACTGGAAGTTTTTCACCGGGATGCAGCAGCCCGTGCTCATTGACGACGTGTTGGTGTTGCCTATCACGAGTTTTTCGCCGGGCGTGGGGCAGATGGGGGCGAAGGACGAAGATGACGAGATGGCGTATGTCAAGCATATGTTCAAGGGTAGCTGGAAGAATGACAAGAAGAAGAAGAAGGACTAGAGCACGCCAGCGAGCCGCAGGCGAAGCTGGTGCGTTCTAGTGCTGTGCCATTGGAGGTAGAGCTTTGTCATTGGAAGTTGAGCTTTGCCATTGGAAGGAGAGCAACACATTGGCGTATTTGATGTGCTGCGATGGAGCTGGTTGCCACAACGTCGCCTCGCTTGCGCCTCGCTTGTCGTGTTCTCTATACCCTGGCAATCATTTCGCTGAGGAGGACATTGGCGTAGCGGCTTGCTGGGCGTTATTGGTTCACGGGATCCGGTATCGGACTTCAAGGTTCTATGCGCTGGAATGTTGGCGGAAGAGCACTGGGTTCAGGAGAATCAAATACGTTAGATTCTGCATAATGGGCGCGCCACAGAGCTCTGCCACTTACGAAGTTGCATCGTTACATTCAAACAAGTTCCCCGCATGCGGTAGTCATGTGCTGGAAGATTGACACACGAACAGGAACAACGGAAGCAAGCATAGCGCGGTGCGCAGATCCATTAGATGTGCTATTTCGCGCTTTTCTGCTGCTGGTCCGTTCAGTAAGTTAACTCGCCACACCCCACTGCAGCATGATATACTGCAGCCGCATTCCACCAAACGAGTTTTGACGGACTCCTAACTCACTTGATACACGCAGTGCGCGGGCGCAGTCTTGACCCACATTCGTTTTTTACATTGAAGAAGCATTTATATATCATCGTTCACACGCAGTTTACACGCAATTGGATATAAACAGGTTAAAAATGTAAGCTACGAGCAGGCACGAGTCGGAGACCTCGCTATTGACACACGTGCTGCGTGCACTGCGAGAGAGTGTGCCGGCCTGACTGCAAGCGGTTGCACAATTGTTGAGACTTCAACGTTTGTTCTAGTCGCTCTTGCTATCGCTTGCTATCGCTTGCCAGTGCTTTCAATGGCCAATGAGTAGACTTATGAACTACCGCTGCAAATGTCACCTCCGTGGAACCTGCTGCCCGAGGGCTGTGAGTCGCAGTTGCTCACAGTGTTCCACGGCTGTATAGAAGATGGTCGTACATTTACGCCCTCTTAGTAAGACCAGAACTGTCAACGAAAAAGATCTACGATCTATTGTGCTTCTACTTTGGGCGGTTTAATGATTTTTTTTTGCGGCCTTGCGGAGATTGCTCAGCGTTGCTAGGCTCTCGGACACCGCATGCGCGCGGCAGATGAAATCCTGCAGAAAGCAAAGCTTAAGCGGAGAGGTTTTGCGAGGAAATTACATCGCCAGTCTCAGAAACATTCCCGGCACATATGTGACAAACCGACGCATTATAGTAGCAGCTGCTGGCATAGCTACCACATTGCTTCTTTGCCAACTGTCACTGCTTTGCAAATATCAGACTCACATCTGCACCCTGCCGGAAAGTCTCACCAGGAAAGTTTAAAAGCGGCATGACAAATGAGAAAAAGGTGGACACATCTTCTTGGCCACGCCGTGGGATAAGGTCACGCCAAAAATCACTGATCCCTGTCATCAGTAGTCACAATAAACAAACCACCACTCGTTGTACTAATTCCGCTTCCCGCCAAACTGTCACATCCTGGACACTCTGCGCTTCTGGAAATGATCGGGGCTAAGCCCGTTCGGGGCGCAGGAAAAAACGGGCATGGAAAAGGGCTTTGAATGTACGAGGTTCGGGCAAAACTCCGGCAGTTCCAGTTTAGCGGCATGCGTCCGAACTTGCTCGCACACAAGGTTTATTCGAATTTTGAAAATTTCATATAAGTTGCACCTCTCCAGCGTTCCTGCTTCGAAACCGAGTATTCAAGCTTCGACTCGTTTTGACATATCCCAATCAGTGACTTGAGATCGCCGATCGGGAATCTTCTTTGGGACACTTCTTTGGCACTCAATCGACACCCTCTGCATATAAGAGTGAACAGAGGACTCAAACATCAACAGACAAGAGACAGACCCTGACGTTTTCACCAAGGCAAGTCGCAATTTCTAAAGAAACACCAGTCTGTTTGTAACTATCCATCAAACAACATGCAATTGCAAATCTTGAGCTTATTGGCCATTTGCAATGCCGTCTTGGCGTGGTCCCCTTCGGGCGGCTACGCGCCGGGAAACGTCACTTGCCCGTCGGACCACAACTACACCAGAGAGGCCAGTGGTTTGTCGAGCTCCGAAAAAAGCTGGCTCGAAACGAGACACAAGGTCACGGACCAGGCGCTCAAGGACTTTTTGACATACAACATCTCGCTCACGAATTTCGATGTCGACACTTTCTTCTCCCAGCTCGACAGATCTATCAACATCGGTTTGGCCTTTTCGGGAGGCGGCTACCGCGCGATGCTTGCCGGCGCCGGCCAGCTTTCTGCCCTCGACAACAGAACCACCAATGCTTTTGGCAAAGGCCTTGGCGGTTTGTTGCAGGCAACCACCTACCTTGCCGGATTGTCTGGCGGTAACTGGTTGACGGGAACCATTGCCTACAACAACTTCACCAGTGTGCAGGCTATCATGGAGGGCGATCTGATCTGGGACCTCACCCTGGCCATCTACAACCCTGGTGGATTGAACATCCTCAAAACCGCGTCGACATTCAACGACATCTATGACGACATCGAAGCCAAGCAGAAGGCCGGCTTCAATGCGTCGCTCACCGACATCTGGGCGCGTTCTCTTTCCCACCAGTTCTTCAACGACTCTGGAAACGGCGCCGGTATGACCCTCGACACGTTGCGCGATGTCGATGTGTTCAAAAATGGTCAGATGCCATTGCCGATCCATGTCGCTGATGGCCGGTACCCGGGCACTCAAATTGTCAGCAGCAACTCCACTGTTTTCGAGTTCACTCCTTTTGAGATGGGCTCGTGGGACCCGTTCCTCAATGCGTTTGCCGATGTCAAATACTTGGGCACCAACATGAGCGGCGGCAAGCCGGTCGACACGTGCTCCAACGGGTTTGACAATGCCGGTTTTGTGATGGGCACGTCGGCCACCCTCTTCAATCAGTTTTTGTTGCAGCTCAACAGCACGGGTCTTTCCGGATCCTTGCTCACGCTTGCCCAGAACATTCTCTCCGACCTCAGTGAAGACAACAACGACATTGCCGACTACACTCCTAACCCATTCTACAATACCAAGTACGGAACGTCCCACTCTCTTGTCAGTTCGGACCACCTTTATTTGGTCGATGGTGGGGAGGACTACCAGAACATCCCGTTGGCTCCATTGATCCAGCCCGACCGCGAAGTCGACGTTATATTTGCGTTCGACAACTCGGCCGACACGGACCAGTACTGGCCAAACGGAACGTCTCTCACCTACACCTTTGACCGTCAGTTTGAGGCCAATGGTTCCAACTTCCCGTACGTGCCAGACACCAACTCGTTCCGGGCACTCAACCTCACTGCGCGGCCGGCGTTCTTTGGTTGTGATGCCACAAACCTTACCTCGTTGCCTGGTGACAATGTGCCGCCATTGGTGGTCTACACCGCTAACCGGCCATTCAGTTTCTACTCCAACACGTCGACGTTCAAGATGACCTACACCGACACCGAGAAGCATTCCATGATCAAGAACGGGTTTGAAGTCGCGTCTCGCGAGAACATGACCCTTGATGCTGAGTGGAAGGCCTGTGTTGCGTGCGCTATTATCAGACGGTCCCAGGAGAGATTGAACCTTACTCAGTCGGACCAGTGCAAGCAGTGCTTCACCAACTACTGCTGGAACGGCGACCGGACCACCGACGAGGCCGGTATCAACTTTACCTTGACGGGCACGACCGACGGGAAAGAGGACACGGGGAACACCACCTCCAATGGTAGTATTGTGGCGATGTCCAAGTCCTGGTTGGGCTTGGCCGTTGGTGTTTTGCTCGTCGCACTTGTTTAGAAGTGGTCCACTAGGACACCACGAAATTCTGCAAACACTCTAAAATATTGAAATAACATACTAATATCAACATGGCTGAGCGTAGATGTGTTGGTTACTTTTCGAGAAGGCTCGTCCAATCGGGACAGACTCTTATACATTACGAAACTTGCCAGCGACGCGCTTTAGCTTAGAACACAATAACAGTGCATTGTCCGTAAGTTTTGGCGTATCTCGCTTTGCAATTTTGATTCTGGTTGCTGGATCTGATGTGCTGCACAGATAACTAAGTAGTAGGAGAAGTTTATTGCATTCTCTAGTTACCACCGTCGCAGCTCATACGCCATGCTCTCCTGCTTGCATCATGCATCTCTCCTCTGCTTGCACACAGCAAGGAATCACATACCCCGTTTCGAAAAACAAATTGTTTACTAGCGGGCCCGCTTGTGTAGTGGTGGGGAGAGCAGTTGTCAGTTGAAGTAAGTAGCTGTCAGAGGGAGTGCTAACGGTTCGATCCGGGGGGTCTACCATATTTGGCGAGAGCACTGTGGGTTGCCACGCAGTGTTCCGACCATACAGAAGTAGGAGACACGACGAGAAGACAAACAAAAAACGAACACCAGAATAATAAAGAAGAAATAACAACTTACGCAATATAATTGAATAAACAAATAATTGTAGAGCTTAAATTTTTCAATTTCGCTGATCACACATCATGCCGAGCACCGCCGGTATCAATGCCAATTCCAATCATGCCCAAAGAAATAGCTCTGGTTTAAAAGAATAGCTCTGGTCTGCCAAAGGAATAGCTCTGGTCTACCAAAGGAATAGCACTGATCTATCGCACTGTCTCGCTGACGCTCGCCAGTGCTAACAATTTCAGAACTTATTCATTACAACAAATAATAATGTAAATTGTTTGTTTAAATTGTCAATATCAAGAGTGGTCAATACTCATATGCATTAACCATCACGTCTAACTGAACAGCACAGGTCTACCAAAGAAATAGCATTGATTTACCGCAATGTCTCGCTGACGCTCGCCAGTGCTAACGCTCGCCAGTGCTAACGCTCACCAGTGCTAAACGTTGAGAGTAACGTTCTCCTTGGTAACGTGATGCTCCAACCCCTTCAAGGCATTGGCAACGTCCTCCTTGATAAACTTCTCGGTCTGCTGCGGCGCTCTGCCAACAAAGGTCGACGGGTCCAACAAAGTGTCCAACTCGGCCCAAACAGGCTCAAAGTACTTGGTCTTTCTGACCCGCTCAATCAAGTCGTTGTCGCCACCCTGCTGTTTGACAACGTCGCTGGCCTGGTGCGACAACACCCGGATCTCCTCGTGGCACTCCTGGCGCGACGCGCCCTTCTCGACCATCGCCATGATGATGTTCTCGGTGGCCATGAACGGCAACTCGGAGTTGATGCGGCGCTCGATGACCTTAGGGTACACCACAAGGCCCGACGAGATGTTCGAAAGAGTCGACAAGATAATGTCGGCAGTGAGGAACGCCGACGGCAAGCTCACCCGGCGGATGGCAGAGTCGTCAAGGGTACGCTCAAACCACTGCACCGACGCAGTCTGCACGGCGTCCGAGAAAAGTCCGCCAAGGTGACGAGAGAGCGAGCACACGCGCTCCGATCTCATTGGGTTGCGCTTGTAGGCCATGGCAGACGACCCGATCTGGGACTTCTCAAACGGCTCCTCGACCTCCTTGAGATTGGCGAGGAGGCGGATGTCGGTGGCCATCTTGTGGGCGGTGGCTCCGAGCGACGCCAATGGGCCGAGGACATCAATGTCAATCTTACGGGAGTAGGTCTGGCCGGTCACGGGGTAGGCAAAGTCAAAGCCCAAGAGCTCGACGATCTTCTTGTCGAGGTTCTCAACCTTGTCGTGGTCGCCATGGAACAAAGAGAGGAACGAGCCCTGGGTGCCTGTGGTACCCTTGGCGCCTCTCAAGCCAAGATCGTTGCGAGCACGCGTGATGTTACGAAGGTCCCAGAGCAACTCCTGGATCCACAACGTGGCACGCTTGCCCACGGTGGTGAGCTGGGCCGGCTGGAAGTGGGTCCATCCCAAGACAGGAAGGTCCTTGTACTCCAAGGCGAAGCTCAGCAAACGGTCAATGACATTGACAAGCTTTGGGATGAGCACGTCGTAGGCGTCGCGCAAGAAGATCAAGTCGGCGTTGTCGGTGACGTAGCACGAGGTAGCCCCGAGATGAATAATACCGGCCGCCGCAGGACAGGTCTCGCCAAAGACATGGACGTGGGCCATGACGTCGTGGCGCACAATGGCCTCCTGCTTGGACGCAGCGGCAATCTCCTCGTCGGTGATCTCAAGGTGCTTCTCCATCTCGGCAATGGCCTCGTCGGTGATGAGATCAAGACCCACGCTCTGCTCGGCCTTGGCAAGGGTGAGCCAGAGCTTTCTCCAGGTCAGGAAGCGGTTGCGCAACGAGAAGATCTGGGACATCTCCTTGGAGGCGTACCGCAGCGAGAGCGGGGTGGAGTAGCTGTCGTTGGACATTTTTCGTGGGTTTGGTGGTTGGCACTGGAGACTTTGTCTAGTATGATAGGGAGTCATTCGAGAAAATTTTGTCTGCGGCCGGGACGCACGTTGCTGCACAATCGGAGCACTGTCTCGCTCCGCTCGCCAGTGCTCTGCGATGCCAAACGAAGGCCACTTACAATGCCACGATAGTGTCTGGATGCCAACCAATTGCCACGTACAAACGTAGATGAATGCAATTGAAAAGGGTTATATCCGTATTTCTGCTGTAACGGGCCTGGCTTCGGGATGCACGTTGCTGCACAATCCAGATGGTCAATCGGGGCGGCCCCGGAGGAATGGTCAGCGGAGATAGTGTTCTGCAATGCCAAGCGAATGCTATCATAATGTTCTGCGATGTCAAACGAATGCCACTGTAAATCTTGAGGATTTTGATTGACTTCTATTGACTATGGTTGCCGACGAAGGCAATTGTCGCAGCTGTTACTGGCCTGGCTTAGGGTTTGGGACGCTGCTCCCTCACATCTTCTACTTAAAGAACCCACTACTGAAGAGGCCACACTTAAGGAGGCCACACTTAAGGAGGCCACACTTTAAGAGGCCACACTTAAAGAAGTCACTACTGAAAAAAGCCACTGCTTCACTGCTTCACTGCATCACTGCTTCACCGCGTCGGCAGTGCAGTAAGACTACATGAGGGAGCAATCGCGCGCCTCTGGTTGGAACCTGCTGCGCTCACCCTTTTCTGTTCCTACTTCTCCGATCAAAGTCTTTATAATTGCTAAATATGCTGAGACGTCCTTCTCAGCAAAGGACGGAGTCGCAGAGCATCGTCGAGTATCAGCGCAAAAAACGCGCACTTACCAAAAAACCCTTCGCCAATGCACTGCTTTGGGCTCTGCCAATGCACTGCTACAAGAGTTTCAAAAGAAGCTTCGCCCCCTTGTTCTCCTCCGACACCCCCTTCAACATCTTCTTGTGCTTCGCCACGCTCTTCACAAACTGCTTGCTCTCCTTGTCGCTCTCCCCCTGCAACGCCTCGTAGAGCGCCACCACGATGAACGACGAATCCTTGTTCTCGATCCACGCAGACACATCGTCGATCTTCTCGGCAATCACACGGTGCGCAAACGCAGTGCCAATGAGCTCGGCATTGTCCTTCTCCACAACCTTGTCCTTGAAGCTCCACTGGCCGCCCTGGATGCAGCCCTTCAAAAAGCGGGCCGCAAATGGCTTAGCCAAGAACTCTGGGTCCGAGGTCAAATTGAGCACCTGGTCAACCACCGCGGCTCTCTTGGAGCTGAGCTTCTCCTCCTGTGGGGCGTGAAAAATAACCTCCGAGGCAAACTGGATCCCAATGTTCTCACTGAAGATCTGCCCCTGCTGCTCGTGCAAGGTCTCGTAGAACAACGGCGCAAACTTGTCCAACAACTCCTTGCGGCGCAGCTCCTGGGGCTTCTTGGACGTAGTCTGACTCGCAGCAATGTACAGGTTGAGCTGGGCCAAAATCGCGGGGCTGAAGTATTTGCCGTCCAACCCACACAAAAGATAGAGGAATGGGCGCCGGGCAAACTTGCTCACCACGTAGTTGGCCATCTTCTCAGGGCTCTCCGAAAAAGTCTTGTGGACTAAAACCGTGTCGTCCACCGTCAAGAATATCGTGAGAAGAACAAGGTTCCCGTGCTCGTTGGTGGCCAAAGCCTCGGCGTGGGGCTTCAAGCTCTTGAGAATCGCCTTTCTTTGCTTCGCAGTGGCACGTGCCACAACAAGGCAGGCCACCGCACATCCGTCGGGGGTGTGCACAAGCTCAGCGACTTGGTCCTGCAACAACTCAATGAGCTCGTTGAACTCGGAGTCAGTGGCGATGGCAACGTACTCCTTCATGACGGCGTGCAAGATCTGGAAACCCGTCGACCCCTTGTCCACACTCAGGGTGATGGTCTGATTGAGGTTGCGAGCAATGAGGTTTCTGACATCCTCGTTTCCTTCAACCACCTCGGTGATAGATTTCCCCGAGGATTCGTCCTTGAACAACGCGTACTTGGCGCCCCAGAACTCGCGGATCATCTGCTTCTTCTGAGCGGCGGAAGAGTACAACACGAAAAGGTCCTCTACAACGTGGGCGCCCTCGCGGTGGCGGAGAAGCTTCTTGAGCTTGCCGTGGAACTCGCCGACAATGAGATCGCGCGACTCCTTGCTTCCGTAGTGGAGCAACTTGATAAGCAAGTACTTGCCGTAGGCGGAGCGGGCCAAGTCGAAATAGTAGTCCTTGAGCTCCTCCACGATCCGCTCGCGTCTGTCTTTGGTGGAGTACTTCACGAGGGTCTGAACGACTCTCGACGCATCGTGCTTCAACACAAGGTCCTTGATGCAGGTCTGGGACAACGCCCAGATCTCGTCGCACAACTTGTCGCGCACCGGCTTGGCCACAGGCGGGTTTCTCACCCGGAGCTTCTCCCAGAGACTCTTGATCCGGTCAATCTCGATACCCGCCGTGCGCTTGAGCTTGCGCTCTTTGAGGAGCTTTCTCTGCTCCGCGTGCTGCTCGGCAGAGGTCTGGCCAGCATCGTTCAATTTCTGTTTCTTGTTCGCACCCTCACCCTCACCGTCATCATCTGAGGCGCCCTCGTCGTCTTCCAGGTCGTCTGCCTCATTCTCACTCCCGTCCAATTCATCCTCGCTGTCATCCAACTCGTCCTTCTCTTCTTCCTCAGAGGTGGCGCTTCCGCCGAGCTCCTCGTCACTGAGATCGCTAACGTCGCTCTCGCTTTCGGCCTGTGCTTTCGGCACCGCCTTCACAATCGGCTTGGCGACTTTTTTTTGTGGTCTCGTGCGCTTCACGCCTCTCTTTGCTGGGGCCATAACGTACGCAGTGTAGAGGTTGTAGGACATCTGAAAAAAAAATTTGCAGGTCTTCGCCTCACGTGACAGGCCCATCCCGGAACCCCAAAGACCGAGACTCTGGTGTCATGTTATTGTTTTTACACTGAAAAGTAAAACTAAAAATTGGAAACTGAAACTTTGTTAAATGTCGGGATATATATACTATAGGGTGTTTTGTGTTGGTCGGTGCTCATCGCTTCTTGCAGGCGGATGCAGCAGCAGTGCATTGGCGAAGCCCAAAGCAGTGCATTGGCGAAGCCAATGTGCTGCTGTTGACATCTATTTTGCAAAGCCAATGAGCTGCTGTTGTCATCTATTTTGCAGCACATTGGCTTCGCCAATGTACTGCTGAATAGCAAGCGCAACAGCACTCCCTCGCTTCGCTCGGGAGTGCTGGAGGCTAGACAATGACACACTCCTTCTTGCCCTTCCGCTTGTCGGGCTTCACAGCGGCATTAGTTTTCTGGGTTTTCAGCTCCGCCTGCCTCGCCGTCTCCTTCTGGTGGTTCTGCTGTAACTTCTTGGCAGCATAAGCGTCTTCACGCTCCTGCAACTGGCGGGCGAGACGTAGATCCTCGTCCAGGCCGCCGCGCTCTTCACTGTAGAAGGCATTCAGTTTGTACAATTCTTTTGCAAACTCCAGTTGTGGCTTGTTGGTCGTAGCGTCTGGCCCACTGCTGGCACCAACCCCCGGCGCCTGCCAGTCGAGAATTGGAATGAAGTTCTCGTCAAAGAACTCGCCGCCACCACTTCCAACTTCCTGCCACACGATTTTGTTCTGCCCGGCAAAACCCTCGTCGGTGACCAAGGCGTAGAGCTCCTGCAGCTCGTTGCCGGCGGCGTCCTGCACCGTGCGCTTCATCACGGTGCTGAAGTGGTCGTTTCGAAAGAGGATTGCAAACGTCGAGTCCTTGATGTTGTACTTCAACGTGGCAAGGCCCTTGCCAGTGAGCTGGCCCAGCGACTTTTCAAGCCAGTTTTTCACAACGTCGCTGCGGGCTCTCAATTCACTTAAAGAGGCGCCATCCACGGGGGCTCTTCCGACATCGTTTCCACCATCGCTTCCTAGTTTCTCCTTCCCATTCCCAACAAGTTTCTCTTTCTCTTTGCCATTGCCTGCTGTCCCTGCATCCTCTTCCCATGCGTTCTTATCTCCCTCCGCATCTCCCTTGGCACTGCCGGCGCCCAAACTCTGACTCAAAAACCCGCCAGGGAGCTCGCCGCTGTCCGCCTCCTTCGCTAGCACCTCCTCAACAAAAATCAAAAAATTCTGGCACAGCTCGAAGGTCGGCAACCGCTCAACCGTCAGGTACTCGGCCTCGTCAGAGACAGGGTCGATCACCCAGCCGTGGAATATGCCAAGGCCGTACGCCGAAAAGAGGTTGATCTCGGGGGAGCCAGGAAAGGCGCTGGCATTACTGCTGACAACACCCGGAGCTCCCGCGGTTGCCGCATAGTGATTTTCTTGACCATCCATGTTGGGCGTCGCCGAGCGGCTTGTTCCTTCAACGATACTCTTTGTCCCACACTCTGTTTTGCCAAACCCGCTCGATAAATCTTGGAAGTCCAAATCCAGGGCCGCCTCATCGATTTGGCCCGTCAAAAAATTCGGATTGATGTTCAAGCCTTCGTGGAGATGCGGAAGCAAGTCCAACACCGTATCCTGCTGCCCCGCTGGGACCCCCCGCAGAAGCAAGATTGCAGCGAGACATTCACGCACCGCCTCCAAGGTGACACTGGGCTTTCCACTGATCAATGAGATCAATGAGGCGATTTCCCGGTTGGATGGGGGCTCGTCAGCTGGTGGCCCCTCCTCATAAAAATGATTAGTTTCCTGTTTTGCTGCGGTCTTTTGGGTACTGGAGTGCGCGCTGTTCAACTCCTCATTGAGTACCAACGCGTTGATGATCGCTATGAGTGCGCACGGCCCGTTCTCGTTCTGGATCACGATACTCAGCCGGGCAATCTCGCGGCGGTTCGGGTTGTACCACGAGACTCTTTTTGTCTTGAACAGAAGCAGCATGGCGGTTGCTCAGAGTGCGTTCCTTGGCACTGTGAACCACTCTCCAGCTCCGCCCGCACCCCTGGGGCCCAGATCTGGCCGGGGGGTATGAGACCATAAATCACGTGACCATCAAGCAGTGGATTGGCGAAGCCAATGTGCTGCGCACTACAACACCAAAGCCAGTGTGTCTCACACTGTAACACCGTAGCACATTGGCAAAGCCAATGTGCAGTGACTAGATCGAGGGGGCCAGAGTTTATGGGGCCAGAGTTTATGGGGCCAGAGTTTATGGGGCTAGAGTTTATGGGGCCAGAGTTTATGGAGCCAGAGTGTAGAGGGCCAGAGTTTAGGCGGCCAGAGTTCAGCAGGCCCTGACACATTGAGTGTCAACACGTTTCTCCGGAAATTGCGAGCCAGCCACTTTCCCGATCTGCTCTATGGATCAGGCATGCAGCAAAGCAGTGCATTGAGCAGTGCATTGAGCAGTGCATTGAGCAGTGCATTGAGCAGTGCATTGGCGAAGCCAATGTGCTGCGGTGCTATAGCGGGATGCACACTGGCTTTGGTATTATAGTGGGAGGCACACACACTTCGCGGAAGCACACTTGGCGGTGTTTTAGTAAGCAGCACACTGGCTTCTATATTGTAGTGCGCAGCACATTGGCTTCGCCAATGCACTGCTGCTACCGCTCGCCACTGTGCACACTGCTAGATGGTCATTGCTGCCAAGAGTGCAACAGTGTGCACACTGCTCAGCACTGCTACTAAATCTGTGGGCTCCGTCGTGTGCGGGACCCACAGTTACGTGAAATAAATTCAACGCTTTGCAACTTCTTGGCCAGACTTCTTTCTTGGCCAGACTTCTTTCTTGGCCAGACCTCTTTCTTGGCCAGACCTCTTTCAAGACAGCGTCTCGCTACCGCTCGCCCCTGTGTGTCTCGACCGCATTCCACCACTGAGCAACGATGTCCTGAACGATGTCCTTCAACTTGTCAAAAAATCATCCCAGCCAGCGTTCCACGCTTTGTGTATGTTACTTTTGCAACATTCGATTAGTTACGGTTTTATTGTCCGCTGTGTTCTCCGGCACTCATTTGGCTGTTTCGGGGGCCGCTGCATTGTCGCTCTGCATGGCACACTGCATGGCACACTGCATACCCGCGCCCGGTCAATGCAGGATCGGCCATCGTCGATGCGCAACAGCCAGCCATCTCGGATCACGAAATTCCAGTGTCCTGGCCGCTGGATATAAAGCGCAGGCGATCCCGCTAGTCTAGACGAGTTTCAAAAGAAAACAAATCTCAGACACAAACACCAGGGAGTCAAAGAAAGCACCAGCAACAGCGACACCAATTGACGATCAGCAACTGCCACTGCCATCTTGCATACAGCATATTACCAACCGTCATCGTTTGAGCCTCCGAATTACAAGCCTGATCTATTGCAATAAGCCTTGCAAATTACAAGCCTGATTGCCTGCAAGAATCTATTTTTTCTTGCTAATTTTTGCCTCGGTTTTTCTTTTGAGGAATCCGCATACTTTGCAGCGACCAGCCACCCTGTCTGAAGATGCCCGTTGCTGCACTCAGTAACTCATACTACCTCGACCCGCTGCTGGGCACGATGGTGGAGCTTTTCACAAACAAGGGCGAGTTGCCATTGGAAATCGCGCCGCGCGACATCGTGGTAAAGCAGAAGCAGACCGTGGGGGCCAGAACCGTCTACGAGTTGGACGGGAAAGAGATCAATCCGGTGGACGTGTTGTTTCAGCCGCACCCTCTCACCAAAGAAGAGAAGTTTTATGAGAGCATCAAGGAGAAGCGGAAGCGGATGTCCAACAAGCTCATGGGGTTCAAGGAGTTGAACAGCCGAATGAAGGAGGAGCAGCAGCCTATGGAGTTTGACGAGACCCTTAGGGGGGCTCTCAAGGCGTGGAAATCGACCAGACATAATGGCGAGCCGACGGAGAAGCGTGAGAAAAGCGGTTCCCCCAAGAAACACTCGCCGTACTCCGCCGGCTCCGACTCCCGCCGGATCTCGCGCTTCTTTCACGCCCTGTCGAGCGAGAGTGTCAACAAGGCTGACGAAGACTTCAATGGCTTCGGGGTTGACGCACAAGTTCCGAAGCTCGAGAGACCAATCCAGAGACGCAAGCGTGTGGTCAAAAGAAGCAAGAGCCCGGTCAAGAAAGACTTGTTGAGACGCAACTCCGCCGACTCGGACTTTTCTGTCTCCGACTACCAGCTGTCGAGCAGTCAGCAAGGCTCGCCTGATCAGCTGCGTGCTCAGTCGCCAGTGCCACAGTCACAGCAGGAATATGGTGGTGTGAGCCAGATGATCTGGAACACTGTCAACTACTACTGGGGGGCTCCGGAAGAGGAGCAGAAGCAAGGCACTTCCGAGAAAACAACCTCCCAGAGAGCCGCTTCTCAGCCAAAGCCCATTGCACTTTCTGACATTGACGTTGTTGTTACGAAGAAGGTCTACACCACCCAGAAGAACGGCCAGATGAAGCTCGTGGGCACCGAGGTGAAGCGCGAGCCGGCGTCGCAGAAAGTGCAGACCAACAAGGGGTTCTGGCAGAATTTAAGATCGAGGTTTGCCACGTTCCGGGAATAAGCGGTGCACCGCGTGATTGAAATACCCCGAGCTTCTTCTGCCAATCGAGTCAGCTTGTATTGCCCGAAGTTATGATGCTCTCAAATCGGAGAGTACCGCAGCGTCTCGCTGACGCTCGCCACTGCCATATGAGTCTTCGCCTGTCCACCAACCATCCACCCCATCTTCCTCAGTATCCAACTCCATCCCACTTTGTCTCCTCGCTGCATTACACTCACATCTCCCGCCACATCAACTCCATCACAGCTCATCATAAGAGGGCATCAAGAAGCCTTCTAGAGAGCTCATGTGCAGCACGCACCACTACCACACAGGTCTTACATATTAGACGCTCCCCCTTTTTGAACAAGCCAGACGCCACAATTTTCTTTGATTGCGGGGGTAACTTTCCAAAACAAGTTAACAACAATAGTTATTGCATATTCCAGTTGTCAGCATTCAGCATCTCATTCCTCATCTCGCGTTCGCACCCAGCACGCGCTTCGTGCTGTGCATCTGCTTTTCTTATATATATCATTTTACACTAATTACATACAGCATACATATAGAATAATATCTACCCACAAACTTGATTGTATCTTTCTTTGAGTTAGATGTCGTACTGTGGTACCACAGTACGACATCTAAGTTAGCACCGCAAGCCGCACAGCTGTTCCCGAAACCTTGGCTTTAGAAATGGCCACATTACAAAAACACAACTCAGCTGTGTATTTAGGTGGAAGCTATTCAAGATTTAAGCCAAAAAAAAGACTGTTCAAATTTCTAATTAAGACAACAGTTGTGGGCCTTAGGCCCCACCTAAAGTGTGCCCCGGGGTCACCCGGATTCCGGAGGTAGCCGCATGCAACAGATCTCCACATTACAACATAAGAGACAACTAGACAAGGCGCAAGTCAAGAAGTGAGACCGTTGTATCAGATAGTGCCTCATTCAAAGTACTTTTTTTTCCCGTTTTGTCAATAGCAGCACAGCATCAGAGTGTGCCGATTCATTGTCCCTCACTTGATTGACGCTCAAGCCACCCGCTTATCATAGACCATACAGTGAATTAGCGACACACAACAGCGCACAGCACACAGTACAAGTCTCCATTCTATCCAACAGCACGTTTCTTTATTTACTTTATGGAGAAACCGACGTTGCGCGACTCAATTGGAAAGAAACTCAGAGGGTTCCGGTCGTCTTCCTCGGGCAGTCAGAGATCCAAGTCCAAAGACAAGGACCCAGAAAGCAGGGTCGACTCTGTCATGGAATTGCCGCCACTAACTCCATTGGTGCTCAGCGGGTACAAGGACAGCACACGGCACCACGTTCTAAGCTCAGAGCTTGCCGAGGAGATCCGCGGCTTGGTGGCCGCTCGCCTCCAGCTCTACAGCGAGTGGTGCTTGCTCTACTCGTTGGAGCAGCACGGGAGCTCGCTCACCACTCTCTACAACCGGTGCTCCCCGGACTTTGGCAAGCAGAATACCAACATCCATCTGCTCAACCAGAGCTACAACTACTCCGCCCAGTACGCGAGCCAGCCGTCTCACGTGAAGCGCGCCGGCTACATCCTTGCCATCAGAGACTCCCACGGAAACGTCTTTGGCGGGTACAGCAACGAGCCGTTCCACCCGGCCGGAGATAAGCGGTACTTTGGTAACGGCGAATGCTTCTTGTGGAAGACCAAGAAGAGTGCGGTGTTCAATATATCGAAGAACGAGGACAACACGGTGGAGCGGAAGTTGTCGCACAGCGGGACCTTGGAGCAGGACGGGGGTGGCGCCACCCCGTCTGGTCCGGAGCAGCACCTCCAGTTCAGGGCGTTTCCGTACACCGGCATCAACGTGTTCACCAATTATTGCACCCGAGATTTTCTCTCGATGGGCGCGGGCGACGGGCACTACGGGTTGTGGGTCGACGGGGACTTGATCAATGGCGTGAGCTATGCGAGCTTGACGTACGGGAACGAGCCGTTGAGCGAGGCGGGGGAGAAGTTTAGAGTGAGTAATGTGGAGGTCTGGAAGGTGGGCAGTGGCGAGCGTTAGCGAGCGCTCTGGCGAGCGAAGCGAGACAGTGCAAAACTCTGCCTAGCAGTGCGGTCAAATGGGAGTGCTGCTTAGCAGTGCTGTCAAATGGGAGTGCTGCTTAGCAGTGCTGTCAACTAGGAATGCTCTCAAATAGTAGTGCTGCCTAGTGGTATCTTCAGTGGAACGATCATAATGTACATCTGGGGCACGGAATCGAACAGCGTACTTGTCGCCGATTTCAAAGGCGACGTGCCCCCGCGGTTGGCGAGCGCTAGCGAGGCGCTGCAACCCACGGCAAATCAGCAGTGGCGAGCGTTAGCGAGACGCTGCAGTGCTAACTGTGTGACTATCTGACGCTCGCCGCTGCGCTCTATCTGACACTCACCGCTGCGGTCTACGGTTGTACTGCCCGTTTATGCTCTTACAGCCCGATATCTTAATGCTCTCCGTATTACACACAGCAAGCACCGCAGTGAACGCACTACGGCGTACTGCGAGGCAATTCAGAGAGCACTTACGAATTAAGCTCTGATAATTACCATCGCAGCACATTGGCTTCGCCAATGCACTGCTGGCGGTGCTTCCTGTGGTCACGTGACTCGGTCCTCAGACGCAGGGAGGGCTCGAAATTCATGTTTTCGGCAATTCTTTCCACTAAACATAGTCCATCTTCGTTATAAACAGCTCACGATATTATTAACAGCCCAAAGTATTTCTATTTTAAAAAAGCAAACCTTTTTATTGCTGGACCGCCGCTAGAGGCTCAGCACCGCAGTGTCTCGCTGACGCTCCCCACTGCTATTACCCGGCCTTGCCGGACCACCAATTAAGCCCATGAAAATAAGCATGAAGATCCCAAAGACAAGACCAGGCCTACACCAGTCCTACGCCCACACATCATGAGAACATTCAGTGCCCTCAGAAACGCCCAGAGCGTGTTGATCCGGTCCGCAAAGGGCAACCCGACGGGGCTCACGGGCATCCGCCAGCACCCGAACCCGCGCCCGGCACTCATTTCGTTGTACAACATCACGTTGGAGAACCTCCGCAAGGACTTCCCCCAGCACTCTGTGTACAGACAGGCCACCGAGAACTTCACCAAGAAGCGCTTGGAGATTGTGGAGCAGAACGAGGTGGTGGAGCAGATCGAGACCAAGATCGGCGGCGGGTTGATCGAGGAGTTGATCATCCAGGCGAACGACGAGTTGGAGTTGGCGAAGAAGTGCGCGGAGTGGAAAGTGTGGGAGGAGCTTGAGGAGAAGCCGGTGGAGGACCAGTGGACTTATTTCGGGAAGAAGATATAAGCAGGCAGCGGCGAGCGTCAGCGAGACGCTGCGGTGCTCAGAATTGAGAGTATGAGAATTTTGGGCTGTAAGAGAGCATTAGAATTTTGGGCTGTACAAGTTGGCAGCAGTGCGAGCAGCGGCGAGTGTTAGATATAAAGCAGCAGCGAGTGTCAGATACGCAGCGGCAAGCGTAATATAGTCACAGCGTCTCGCTAGCGCTCGCCACTGCTGGCCAGCAGTATATAGTTGCATGAGGCAGGTGGCTGTTTGACAGCGGACAATAAATAAGGCGGTGGCTCGCGCAAGCCACTGCCATGATACGGGGCGTAGCAGTGCATTGGCGAAGCCAATGTGCTGCGATGGTAACTATAGGAAGTACAGCCAGTATTCGTTTGGCATCCGACGGTCAGCGAGAGCAGAGAGCAGTGCATTGGCGAAGCCAATGTGCTGCGATAATAATTATTGAGCCAATATGCTGCGATAGTATGTATTAGAGCCAAATATTACAAGTCGCGTATTTTGCATATCATATATGATTGACCCTGCTCCTTGTGGGTTTGTCGTAGCGCCTGACTTTGACTCTATAACAGCTTTCCCTGTACTTTTGGACCAAAGATGTAAAGATCACGTGACCTGGAAGATGCCTGCGGCGCCACAACGCACGGGCCGTGGGGGAAGGTGCCGGATTTTGTTTGATAATTGGCACTTTTGAGTGTGAATGGGCAATACTGTGGTTTTACTGTTTTGATAGCCCCTTTCCAAGAGGACGAACGACCCCCCTAAGCGGCCCTGCACTCCCAGGAAGAGTGGAACCAGGGAACTCTGAGGAAACAGTGAGGTCCGCCTCCGGCCTCTCCAGAAAGGTTTTGGCAAATCTGAAGAGGGATTTTCACTGGCAGAGTTTTCTCGGTAACGCTCGCCACTGCGGTGCTCTCCGAAATGCCTCGCAAAATACTTTTCCTGCCACAGCCGCAGAATCTCTGCTTGTTGAGAACTTTGCCTTCTCCACTCATCTCAGCTGCATGCAAAAAAAATATTTGGCAGCTGCGTGACAAGTAGTATCCGAACGGCATACACCCAAGCAGCCTAAGATTCTGACGCAAAGGCCTGCCTAAAACAAACCTTGGTATATTTTGGTTGACACAAATTAGAGTGCGTTGAAAAAAGAAAAGCCCATTTTCTTATGCCCCCCAGCTCAAGCACCATCCCGTTCCCTGGGGACAAGAGTAAGAACGCCCAGGAAATCCTCGACCTCTTCCTCATCCAATTCAAAGAGCAGCTAGCCTCTGAGAGTCTCTATGACGAGGTACAGCAGATCAAGAAGAGTCTCTACGACCGCAACTACTTGGAGGCGTTTTCCGGCGAGAGAAACAAGTACTACGTTGTGCGGTGGAGTCTGAGCAGGGCGTTGGCATATGCAGCGATCTACGCCTACTTGGATCCTGTGTACCGTGTGTTGACTAAGCAAAACAGCAAGGTGCTTTGTGTGGGAGGCGGCGCCGGTGGCGAGTTTGCTGCGCTTGCCGCGGTTCATGGAAGGGCCGCCGAGTCCCAGAAGGAGCCGTTTTCGATGGGCGTCACGGTTGTGGACATGTCTGATTGGTCGAAGGAGTTGGAGTCGATGCGGCAGTATTTCAAGGGCAGCTGGAGCATGTCAAGCGCAGTGCTTGACTATGATTTCCGGCAGGAGGACGTGCTCAAGATGGACTTGCCCAGCACGCTTCCGGAGACAGACTTGATCACGCTCCACTTCACCACCAACGAACTCTTCCATGAAAACAGGTCGCTTGCCTCCAAGTTCTTGCAGAGTTTGAACCAGCACTGCAAAAGCGGAAGCTTGTTGCTCATTGTGGAGAGCGCCGGCTCCTACTCCTACATCCAGGTGGGCACCAAGATGTTTCCTATCCAGTTTCTTATTGATACGATTCTTACGGGTGTTCGCGAGCAGATGGGGGCGTGGAAGTTGTTGGGCAAGGACGACAGTTGCTGGTACCGGGTTGAGAGAGATTTGCACTATTCGTTGAAGTTGGAGAACATGCGGTTTTTCTACCGGCTTTATCAGAAGCGTTAGCACCGCACTGGCGAGCACCGGCGAGTATAACGAGCCGGTGCGAACACTGTGCAATGGCGAACACTGTTAATTAGTACAATGGCGAACACTGGCAATGGCGAACACTGTGCAATGGCGAACACTGTGCAATGGTGAACACTGTGCAATGGTGAACGGCTCGCCAGTGTGCGTAGCCCTAACACTGTGTCAGTGCACCATGAGTATTGACTATAAACGACTGAGGGCGGATCAGGTGGGTCCAGGCGGGTTCAGCTGAGTCCAGCTGGGTTTTGCTCGCTGAGGCTCGCTATCTACTGCTCACTGTGTCTAGTCAGCAGTGTACCTTTGACAGCTTGCCACCATCACTCTTGACCCCGCAGTCTGTGAAAAAAGTGTCATGATCAGAGGTATTAGCATTGATAAAGAGCATAGAAATAGAGCATTAGAATCTGCTTGTGAAGCACATATAGAGCATTAGAATCTGCTTGTAAGGTACAGCACCAGGTCTACAAAGCCTTCCGGATAGAGGATTATAGCTCATTGAATGCCCCGCAATATTGAGGCCCTAACTAAAGCAGGGATCTCTCCCAATCGGGACTCGTACTGTCTAATTTGGCGTTGTTGTTTTTCGTTGTCAACTGCTGCGGGCCACAGGCGAAATGTGTGAGACACTCGCGGATCCTCCGCGTGCATGCCGTTTGAGGAGTAGGGGAGGAGTTAAAAATTTATCTGGTAAATCACAGTATACACAAACTTTTATTATTAAACAAAATAAGATAAACGTCTAACCAATACGAGCCACTTCCTAATGACAATTTTATTGGAGGGGAACATTTTTAGGGCCATTGCAAACGCCCACTTGTTTCCCGCGTGCCGCTAAAATTTGACACAATCCTTGTCCCTGGGCCGCAGGAAAAAACAGCGCGAAGGAGTGTTAGACGTGGACATTTCACAAAACGTTGACAGTAAGAGGTTGATATTTCACAATAGTAAAAAAACATTCCATAGTGTGGGTGTGTAAATGTTGATTTTTTAAGTGTTGATTTTGTTTGCTACAATCTTTTATCTTAATTTTATATTGAACATAAATCATAGCCCCGTCCCACGGCTTAGCGATGCAATGTGATTACGCCGTGGCCCGGAGACCCAAAAAGTGAACTATTGCCAGCAGCAGATGCAAAGATGGTGGTCATACTGCTTACAAAGCAGCAGACAAGACGGTGGTCAAGCCGAGGAAACCGGCAAAGAGAGAGACCAACTTCCAGTTGTCAGAGGCGCCTGGGGAGACAATGTTGGCGCCGGACTTGGAGGTCGAAGAAGAGCTCGAGTTAGAGCCAGCGACGTTGGCGGTCTGAACAAGGGAGGCGGCGGCAGAAGAGGCGGCAGAGACAGCAGAGGAGGCCATTTTGTTAGATGTGTGTATTTGTTGGTTTGATAGTGAGATGCAAAGTGGAGCTCTGGGAACGCCCTATTTATATGTGAAACCGTGGGCCGCTGCTATTTACGTTCCCCCTTTTGACGGGGGGGACGTGCATAAGGTTTGCCTGCAGCGTGTCCCACAGTGGCTGGGCGCAACCGTGGCTGGGTCGGACAGGCGTCCTAAAAATAGGCGGCAAGAGGAGCAGCAAACGGCGATCAGACAAGATCAGAGAAGCGGGGCGGAGCAAATTTCTGGGCTTGTTTGAAAGACGGTATAATTATTTTGAACTAAAAACACTACCGTTGTTTATTGCCATGTCTAATAACCTGTAATATTGCCCCTTGGCCTTGCTTGGCAGTTGAAATTTGAGGCTTGGGCTTCGCTGTTTGTTTTGCTGCAGGCAGACCGCTGGCAGGCACGTCGAAAATTACACGCAGCTTAGCCGGGGCAGGGCCACAACAGAGGGAGCAAAACAGTGGGAAAATAGTGGGAAGCAGAGCCGTGGGTCCGAAAAAAATGCTGGCACATTGCTGGCAGGCATCGTGTGGAGAATACATGTAAGGGGAAATGTGAAGCATTGAAGCATTTGGTGGAAAACACATGAGTCTCTGAAAGCTGCTGAGCTCGCATCTCGTAACTAATTTTCAGGCGCTTTTCGGGCGCAGGTTTCAGGCGCTTTTCAGGCGCTCCTCGCCCGATTCCAGGCGGCGCGGGCGGCCCTCCTGTGCAACGGGTCCGCCGCGCAGCCAGGGGGGCCGCCGGGGCAGCGCGCCAAGCGTGCCTGGAAAAACGTCAAAGGGCGATCCAGGGTGGCCCCAAACCGAATCAGGAGGGAAACGAAGGGGTGAGTCCCAAACGTGACAAATGATTGTAAGGGAGGGCCCAAATGGTGTGCCTAGAATTTTGCTATAGTACGAAAACGCAGCACATTGGCAAAGCCAATGTGCAAAGCCAATGTGCTGCAACATTGGGAGTGCTTGCCAAGTGTAGATCAAAGCTCAAGGTTAGTGATCCATGGTAATGATTCAGGCGACGTCACTTTTCTTTTTTTGTTGGACTAACATGCTGTTGAATAATAGGGCGGTTGTTATGCTTTCCAACCCGCCATGGCTCCGACTAAACACCTTTTGTTTACCTCTCTCCTGCGGTCTATTGTTCGCCATCTACACCGGCTTTTCCTATTGTTCGCCCGCGCAGGAGCCGCCGGGCGTTTGCCATAAACACACAATCCAAACGGTGCAAACACCATCGTTTTCATCGATGTCATCGTAGCAGCTATTTTCCATTGATTTCATCGTAGCAGCTAATTAATGAGGCAGTGCATTGGCGAAGCCAGCAGCAGTGCAATGGCGAAGCCAATGTGCTGCGAAATAGCATTAGCCCTGTTAGCAGTGCTAATGACTGGCGGTGCTCGCAGTGCTAATTACTAGAGTGCCCGCAGTTGTCAGTAGTTCTATCAGGAAGCTACGCAGTACCTACTGCAGCACACTGGCTTCGTCAGTGCACTGCTAACAGTGCTAATGCTTTTTCGCAGCCCACTGGCTCCGCCAGTGCACTGCTAATCGTGCTAATGCTTCCTCGCAGCCCACTGGCTTCGCCAGTGTACTGCTCGCTTACGCTCATCATATGATAATACATTATAAAAAAGACCTGGCCGCCTGGTCTCTAAGCTAAACTCTAGTCGTCAGTGGAAGGGTCGTTGTAAGGGGCCTGGATAGACAACTCGGCTGCCCCCCGGTGCCTCCGTAATACTACTTGAAAGTGCAGCAACAGAGTACACTACTAACAAGGGCACTACTAGCAAGGGCACTGCTAAAGTGCGGCAACGTAGCACCCTGGCTTCGCCAGTGCACTGCTACAGGCTTCGCAAGCGCAGTGTCTCGCTGACGCTCGCCACTGCTGCCACTGTTTAACAACACCCCGCCTTCCCTCCAGCTCCCCCCTGGTTCACATCCAATCCCCCCTTGTTGCTATTCAACTGCTCCTGCGACACCTTGTCCTGAATCAACGTCGCCAACTGAAAAAAAATCTCGTCGACGTTCTGGTTGGTCTTGGCACTCGCTTCTATGAACGGGATGCCCAACTCCTTGCCGAGCGCCTCGCCGTCCTTCTTGCTGATGGCTCTCACGTCCGGGTCGTCGCACTTGTTGCCCACCAACATCAACTGGGCGTCGTCGTTGGCGTGCTGGTTCACCGTCGAGAACCAGGTCCGGATGTTCTCAAAGGTCCGCTCGTCGTTGATGTCGTACACAAGAATGATCCCCATGGCGCCCCGGTAGTACGCCGTGGTGATCGTGCGGAACCGCTCCTGCCCCGCGGTGTCCCAGACCTGCAACTTGATGCGCTTGCCGTTGACCTCAATGGTGCGGATCTTGAAGTCGATGCCGATGGTGGTGATGAAGCTGGGATTGAACTTGTCCTCGACGAACCGGAGAAGGAGACACGACTTGCCGACGCCGGAGTCGCCCACAAGAAGGAGCTTCATGATCATGTCGTACGATCTCGATGGAGTGCGGGCGCCTGACATGGTTGTTTGTTTCGATGTGGCTGAAAAGGTAGTTGGTGGCTCACTGCTTAAGACCGGCCTGAGCTGCTACACGATAACAAGTGCTGCGGAAAATGGTGTTCGGATCAACCGGTTACCCGGTAAGCAGCCAGGCGGCCAGCCAGCGGTCCGTGCCAGAGGCCAAAAACGAAATGAGCCGCCCACAAGCGAAAATACCCGGCCCAAAAACAGAAGCGGCCGCCCACAAACAAGACGCCCCGGCCGCTTTCCCCGCCCGTGGCCTTGACCCTTGCCGCGCCCAGCCGCCCAGGCACGGGCACCCAGAGTTTCACACTTGACCACACTGCTACACAGCCAGGACACAACCAAGACACAACCACGACCCTCCTCATTCCTTGATCTCCCATTCCTTGATCCCCCCATCCCTTGATCACTGACAAAACCACTACAGTTTATACTTGACATGCCGTTCCGCTCGAAAACCGACGGCTTCTACTTCTTCTACTTTCTCCTCCACATCCCGATCACTGTGCTCATTGACGCGACGATCGTGGTGCCGGAGGGGTATAGATTGGGTCTCCAGCAGAGCCTCATTGAGTTCCATGTTTCGTCGAACAAAGATTTTTTGCTTCTTTTGTGTCCCGCGTGGCTCAAGGTTGCGGGGTTCTTGGAGCTTACTTTTCAGTTGCCGTTGTTTTTTGTCGGGATGTATGCGATGTTGAATGGTAAGTAGACATTAGCAGTGGCGAGCGTCAGCGAGACACTGCGAAGGCTTGCGAAGCCTGTTAGCAGTGCACTGGCGAAGCCAGGGTGCTGCGGAGTTGCCTTGTATCAACAGTGGTCTAAACACTGATCTGAACACTGGTCTAAACACTGGTAAACACTGTTGATAGCCCTTCGCAGTGTCTCGCTGACGCTCGCCACTGCTCGCCAGTGCACTGCTGCACTGCTTACCGTTTTTTTCACTAACATCAGACGCCAAGAAGTACTACCCGTGGTTCGCGGCCTACGGCTTCAACGCGGCACTCACCACCCTCATCTGCTTGTACGAGATTGCGGTCTACAACAACGAGGCCGCCTCGCTGCTCGGCTTCAGCGTGAGCATGGCCGACAAGTACAGCTTGCTCGCGGTCTATCTCCCGACGTTCATCATCCCGCTCTTCATGTTTCTCGATTTCACCAAGAGAATCGGCGCCTTAATCTCGGAGGGGGAGCAACTTAAGAAAGCCAGAAAGGTTATTTGAGCAGTGGCGAGCGTCAGTCGAGCAGTGCACTGGCGAAGCCAGTGTGCTGCGAGAAGCCATTAGCAATTGAGCCGTGCTCTGGCGAAGCAGTAATATAATAGAGATTATTAAAAATAAGATGAGATATAAGATCTAGACTTAGCAGTGGCGAGCGTCAGCGAGGCACTGCGGAGGGCTATTAACAGCAGTCTGAGAACCAACGCTGTGTCGCAGCAACGCAGCACACTACTAACGAGGGCAACACCGCAGCACCCTGGCTTCGCCAGTGCACTGCTACAGGCACTGCTTACAGCATTTGTTGCAGTGTCTTACGGACCCTCGCCAGTGCTAGCGTATTTTTGCAGCCCACTGGCTCCACCTGTGCACTGCCAACCACATACATTGTCCTTTCGTAGATACGTTCATTAGCATAACTAGTGGGTCATGGCGCTGCTTAGGCATTGCTTAGGCATTGCTTGACATCGCTTGACATCGCCTGACATCGCTCGGCTCACGCCTCGCTTACGCCTCGCTTAGGCCTCGTACTTGGCCAACAACTTGTCGACGAGCGCAATGTACTGCTTCTCGGCGTCGGCCTGACTAGTACCCTTCAACTTGTCCCAGGCCTCCCACTTGTACTTGCCCTTGAAGTCAAACACCCCTGGCTTGGTGGTGGTGTTGTCGCCGGTGGTCGCCTGCTTGTACAACCCGTACAACTCCAACAACTCGTCGTCGGATGGGCGCTTGGTCAAGTTCGAGACTTTGTCGGCCTGGCGTTAGTAAGGAACACGGAGATGCGATGCCATGCGCGGCTCTTTTTTAGCATACTTTTTCGGTGAATTCGGCGGAAACCATTTTGGTGATGGCCGGATCAGTTGGATGTGCTGGGCTATTTATGCCCCAACAGAATCCGCCCCCGGTGGGCGCTTACCCGGGTCCCTGCTCCGCATTTGGCGCGTCACATGCCGAGTATGTGGTTGGGAGCCCTGCAAGCTTCTCCACTCGGCGCCAGCCAAGGGGAGACAGCGGTGAGAGCAGACAGCAGTGGGAGCAGTATATTACGCAAATGCTCTCTGCTCGAGCTTTACTGCTCCTGAGGCCGTTGCAATGCATTGTGACCTCCCTTCGTCACCCCGCTTCGAAGTGTCAGGTTTCACGCCCAACGACCCAGAACTCCGGTTACCGCATGTGCCTCGGCAGCAATCAACATCACGTGATAAGAGATGACATCGTAGCTTCTGGAGGCAATAGCATGCTCGGGGGGGCCACGGCAGGGGAAATATTATGCATAGTCATCGGTCGCGTAGTCGTCGATGTTTGGCAGGTCTTTCTATGCATTTTTTTTATGGGGTTTTCTCCGACTCTGCTGGGCCTGCTCTGAATTTGTTCTCGGCAGCTCTGCCACCTGGAGGTGGTTTTGGTTACCCGGTGCGTATCCTCCATCTTGACATGCGAGCTGCCGCTAAAGATGACTGTAGGGAAAGTCCCCTTGTAGCAAGCTTGAGCTGTGTACTTACCTACTTGCAGACCAAAGGCATTTTTTTCCACAATACTGAGGCGTTAGACACAATTTGTTGATTCATGTGTGACCCTCTGTGAGTCATGGAAAAATCCAGACTCCGTTCGCGGTATTTGTCTCTCCTGATAAGCACTGTGATCTCTTGGAAATGTGAGCCCTGATGAAAATGTAAGCCCCAATAGGGCCCATTTTTTTGTTCAATTTTTAGTTGCAAAAAAACTTCGTATATCTTTAATTTTTTTCCAGGAATGATCATTTTATTTTTTTCATTGAGACTGTTCAGGAGTTTCCCAGGGTATATTTGACCTATCCAAGTGCATAGTTGAAATTCAGGTTGGAAAAATCCAATGATAAAAGTAGAGCGAGAAATACTCAACATTTCGAAAATAACACCCAAAAACATTCACGTGAATGTTTACTTTCTCTATAGGGCTCTAAGCAACAATTTTGAAAAATATAAGTAGCAAACGGTGCCGGACAGGCTCCTCTTCTTCCGCATACCTCAATTACTTGCCGAGCTATACACGAGACTCTTTGCTTGACACAACATAGCCTGGTAATAGTCTCTTTATAATAGTAATAAAGCCTGGATCATAGTTGAGTAGCCACGGCAATGCCAAATAGCTGCCCGCTGGCTCCACCAGTGCACTACCGTTAGGCCGTGCTGGCATGCGTCAAATCCCACTGCCACAGCCCCAAACTAGATCGTTTGTGATTCCAACTGAGATGCACTTTCCCCTCACTGCAATGCTGAGATATCCCACAACACGCTTGTAGCATGTGACGTGACAAAGACTAAGGTTTACCCCACTTACCAAGTTTGGCTTAGTTCCAAAGGGAACCTTGTATTCGGCATTCCGGGGAAGCGGCTGGCCTTGCTCAGTTGGCCCAAAAGACAACTGAGCACCCCATTACGTCGTGCCACTTCTTGGCGTTATTGTGGGGTACAACTCCGAGCTGGCAGTCCGAAACGGACTTGCCCAAACCGTCGGGCGGCGCAGTGCGCTGCATCAATCCCCCGAAATGTGGCAATGGCACACCGCCACTCTACAGCATGGGGTTTTTAGTGCCTAGAGATTTTAAACGCGACTATTGGGGCCATGAAAATCCCACAAACAAGAGCATTGCTACTGCGAACCTGGAGCTTTGGCGCACCCCGCCTCCGGCAGTGCTGCGCGGCCCACTCAACTTGACTGAACTTGGCCACGGCCTGTGCATAGCGCCTGTGGGCAATGCATGCGCATGCGGCTACAGGGCAAAAACATAGTAAGTCATTCATCATCTATACAAGCGAAAAAAACAGTGCTTGGCGCGCTAGACAACGTGCTCTGCCGCGGACTCCTTGTGCTCAATGTCCAACTTCATCTCCCGCTCGTTGGCAATGTCATTGAACTCTCTGACGTAGTCTTTGGTTGGCTTCCAGCCCGGCACGAAGTACGGAGCGTCCTTCCAGTAGTCGTCCATAGACTCCAATGGGATTCTTCTGGTCTCTGGCAAGAAAGCCCAGAAGAAAAGAGCGTTGGTGAATCCACAGAAGATGAACAAGTAGTAGTACTTCCAGCCGACGCTCTTCATAGCCTTGTCGGTGATCTGACCGATCATGGTGTTGAAAGCAAACGAGGTCATGGTGGCCAAGGAGACACCCTTGGATCTCATTGCCAAATTGAACGACTCCGAAGGAACAACCCACGAGAGTGGGCCGACACCGTAAGAGAAAATGAAGTTGTAGATCCAGGTGCTGGCAATGAATCCGATCTGAGCGCCTCTGTTGTTGGATTCACCTGCTGGGAACTTGGCCAACAAGATCGCACCGATCATGAAAGTGCAGCCACAGCCGATGTTGCAGATGATAAAAAGCCATCTTCTACCCGTGAGGTCGACAGTGGCAATACACAACGCCTGGGCAATGAGTGCAATGATAGAGTTGATCGACTGGTACAACAAAGTCTTACCAGTGCTAAGACCAATCTTCGAGAAGATGACCGGCGAGTAGTACTGAATAGCAGACACACCGGTCATCTGGACGGCAGCCTGGAGGGCAACACAAATGATCAAACGACGAGCTCTGTCCTTGGTCTTGAACAAGTCAAACCAGGTGACACTGGCCTCGACCTTCTCAAGCTCGACCTCGGCGACAATCTGGTCAAACTGAGTGGTGGTTTCTGGGTCGTTGACGTCACCGTGCGAGTGGAGCTTGGCCAACGTGGTCAAGGCTTGTTCTCTCTTGTCGTTGGCAACCAACCATCTTGGGGATTCTGGGAGGAACGCGGTGGAAGCCAACAAGATTCCAATTGGGACGACCTGCAAGCCGAGAGGCACACGGAACTGGTTCTCGCTGCCTTTCAAGCCAAGGTAGCAGCCGTAGGCAATCCACGAGGAGCACAAGGCACCGATACCAAGGAAGAACTGCTGAAGGGCAGTGACAGTTCCTCTGATGGATGGGTGACACAACTCGGCCTGGAACAACGGGATGATCATACAAAGCGTGCCAACACCCAAGCCGGCAATGAAACGCCCGGCGTACATCATGCCAAGCGAGGTGCAAGCAGCCTGGAGCACACCTCCCACGATAAAGATGAGGGACGCAACACTGATGGTGTACTTTCTGCCAATCCAGTCCGAGATCAAACCAGCCAAGAAGGCGCCGAAGAAAGCACCGCCGGTGAACAACGAAACAACAGCACCGTTCTCGTCAGTGGTAGGGTTGAAGCGGCCCGTGAAGGTCTCGGAGGCAAGCACTTGGGCAATCACCGACAAGTCGTACCCGTAGGCAAAACTACCGATGGCCGCAAAACAGCAGATAAGGAACTGATAGATTTTAGGATTCATCACAAATCTGGTTGGAGGGCACACAATGGGGGTCAGCCATGGCTCTTTATATGTTCCCCTTTGTTGCTAGCCGGGCCTGTGTCATGGCGAGTACTCCGCGCTTGCAGGCACGCCGCTGCATGCTGCTGCGCAAAGTATGGGGTACATGAATGATTGGCGGAGTTGCTCGCTCGGGACCGGGCGAAAGGTAGCCCGATAGCCAAGGAAATGGGAGGGGTACAGTAATATACGCACGCAAATTGCCCGGAAAAAGACAGTGGCTTATCCAAACAAAGGCCTTCATGCCGTCAGGCTCACCATTTTTTTCATGCCATTCCCTTACGATCTCGGCAAGCTAGTGATGTTATGCCGAGGTTTCAGGGTGCAAGCTTGAGGGTGCACGGAGTACCATGTAGGCTATTTTGTACCCCGTTTTCCCGCATGCTTATACTAAAAAATAAAGTTTGGGGTGGGATGCATGTAGATTCTCGGAGTAGGCGCCGCTCTCGCCTCCGCAGTTCATCTTTCGGGGTTAATGTTATTGTGCCACTCGTGTTTAAATAAGCTAACGGGTTCCCCCCCTTTTGCCCCACTTTTCACATCATGTCGATCTACAACCAAACCGTGACCGAGGTTGAGTCGGTCAAAAACACCAAAGTCTATGTTGACACCAAGCGCAAGATCTCCAAGGTCGACGAGCGGATCTACTCGGGGTTCGTCGAGCATCTTGGCAGATGCATCTACGGGGGCTTGGTTGACTACTCCGAGAACCCTAAGACTGCAGTCACCGAAAAGGGTTACAGAGTTGACGTGACCAATGCCATCAAGGACTTGAACATGCCTGTTGTCAGATGGCCAGGCGGAAACTTTGTCTCTTCCTACCACTGGGAGGACGGCATTGGCCCAAGAGAGAACCGTCCAAGAAGACCGGAGTTGGCCTGGCTCGGCGAAGAGAGCAACCACTTTGGTACCGACGAGTTCATGGAGTGGTGTGACGAAATGAAGTGCGAGCCATACTTCTGCTTGAACATGGGCACTGGTACCTTGGACGAGGCGCTTCACTGGATCGAGTACTGTAACTCGCTGGCCAACACCTACTACGCCAACCTCAGACGCAAGAACGGCCACGAGAAACCGTACAACGTGAAATACTGGGGATTGGGGAATGAGGTGTGGGGTGACTGGCAGGTTGGTCAGATGTCTCAGGAGGAGTACGCTACCAAGGCCGCCGAGTGGGCCAAGGCCATCAAGTTGTTGGACCCGAACGTTGAGTTGATCTCGTGCGGGTGCACTGGTGTCAGCAACTGGGACCACCACGTGTTGGACAAGCTCATCAACTGGGTCGACTTTCACTCGATCCACATCTACACTGCCGGAGACGACTATTACAAGAACGTCAGTGCTCCCGCCGCTGCCGAGACCGCGATCCAGATCACCAAGAACTTGATTGACTTGGCCACTGTGCAGCACCCTCCAAAGGGCAACGGTGTCAACACGTTCGGCGCTGTGAAAAAGCCTGTCAAGATCTGCTTTGACGAGTGGAACGTGTGGGACCCAACCAGAGCCGATGGGACCCAGGGAGCAGAGGAGCAGTACACCTTGAGCGACGCCATTGCCATTGCCTCGTGGTTGAACTTGTTTGTGAGACAGAGCGAGGCGTTGGGCATGTGCAACTTGGCGCAGGTTGTCAACGTCATTGCCCCGATCATGACAAACGACACCGAGATCTTCTTGCAGACCACCTACTACCCGCTCCAGTTGTTTGCCAAGTACATGCGCGACGGTCACACGTTGAACTTGCACGTCGAGACCCCTTACTACAAGGGACCTACGGGTAACAACGACGGCCAGTTCAAGTGGATCCAGGGTAACTTTGGCGTGACCTTGTTGGATGTCAGTGCTGTCCAGAGAGAGGACTCGACCAACACCTATGTTTCCTTGGTGAACAGAAGTGAGGACGAGGACACCGAGACCAAGATCACGTTTGACAAGAAGATCAAGGCCATCCACCAGTGGGAGTTGTACCACGACGACATCAAGGCGTTCAACTCGTTTGAAAAGAAGGACAATGTCAAGTTGGTGGAGACCGATGTGGAAGTGAAGCAGGGCGACGACCTCTCTGTCGCGTTCCAGGTCAAGAAGCACTCGTTCACGTTCTTAGAGATCAGCTACTAGATGAGTGTTTAGTCCACAATCTTCAGAAAAAGCATAAAGCGTCAATCACCATGACTTAAAAATACTAATTTGTAGGTCTCGTGAATGGCAAACGTTTAAGACTGTTGTGGAGCCAGGAAATCCACTGCATGCAGACTCATGCATAACATGCTAATTGTCGTCATGGGAACTCCGGAGGCTTGTTCTAAATTCCGGCCTGCAACACCTGCCACCACGCTAAGCACCCGTTACGAGCCAGAGCAGTAGAATCGTAAGAAACTCTAGCAGCTGGTGTCTTGCCAGAGTCGGTTATGGGATTGCATGACCCTTTAAGGAGTATTTGTATATGGCAAAGCACACATTCTTAGCCCAAAACGGTTTAGGCCATGCCGTTACTTCATAGCCTCAATTAGCCCTAACTAGCCCCAATTAGCAACACGTTAGCAACATCTGTTGTGCTGTAGCGTAGAGACTAGTCGAAACCTGCCCGGCCGTTGGCGGAAACCGCACAACAAATTTTTCTATTCGCAAAGGAGGCGCGTCGAAGCAAGGGCTTTTCGGAAATGTGAGACATATTTTGGGTTCCCTGGCCACATCAAGTAATTGCGGCAACCGCAGAAGGCAGGACTCGCTAATAACAAGGCGTGGAATTATATCGAGCTGCATTGCGCTGATGTCTGACTTGCGTGTTCATGCGCGGGCAGCGTTTTAGACAAAGGGTAGCAAAAGCCAAAGCTGCATCTATTTTACCCTTTTTGGCACGCCTATTTCTTGGCTCGCGAAGTTCTCGTCTTTGTATTCTATTTAGCCTGCTTCCGGAAACAAGTGTTTAAGGATCAACAATAGACTCCGAGATCTGGTTAGTGCACACAGACAAGGCGATCGCCAAGCGGCGCCCACTGGGTACTCACATTGAGACAGATGACGGCGTTTCACATCGCGATTGGGCTGAACTAGGTGCTAAGGGTCGTGCTAAGCCACAGTATCCAGCGCTCCGGGACCACACCAGTGCGTAGCTAGCTTTCTAGTCGTACTACCTCGGAACTTCGACGCTATCGCCATGCGTTCCGCATGGCGCTAACCTAGTTTGTTTTTAAGCAATTTTTGTCCCAAAGCGGACGTGATATGGTTGATGGAAATGTCTGGGATATTAATATACGAGGAAGATCTCGCGGATTAAAGTTATTCTACTGAAGTTTTGTCTAACGACTTTATTTTCTTCTGCTTGTATTCAATTGTTGCACACCGCAAACCCTATTCCATACTTTGCAATTCCTTCCACGCATAGGGACACCCCTTCGGGCGAAGAAGGCGTGAAGACACTAACACCCGATGCCGCAGAAAAAGTTGTGGGCCCGCGTGTGCATGCATGTGGATACGTTAACTGGATAGTGGCTGTCTGGAGGTATTTCAGTTATAAATGGCGGCCGCCGTCAAAAGGATTTTTTGCTCTTCACTTGAAACTAACTACAATGAAGCTTTGGTACTTGTCAGCTGCTGTTGCGGGTCTTCTCAGCTCTTTTGTTGCCGCTGAGAGCGGTGACCAGGACCACAGAGGAGCCGTTTCTTTCTCTGAGGGTTGTGATATTACCGGCGGAGACCCAGTGAGATCTGGTTTTGACGTCAAGTTCTACCCATTCGGCTTGCTTGCCCCATACGACGAGGACTATCTCAAGTCTGGGTATGCCAGCGAGGAGATTGTGAACCAGACCACTGGAGTCACCTCTCCAAACTTTATCTTTAACGCGCCGGAGGTCGGAACCTTTGTCGGCGACTACTATGTTTACGACGGATACATCTACGACACCTTGTTGACCATTTCCAACTTTACCATGGAGCTTAAGGGTTATTTCCTTGCTGAGGAAACCGGTTACTACGAGTTTGGATTCAACTTGATTGATGACGCTGCCATCTTGTACGTCGGGTCTGCAAGTGCCTTTGACTGCTGCAAGAGTGACCAATTGTCTCCAAACGCCAACTACTCTGACGAAGTGCTTTACACCTACTTGTACGGGCCATCTTCCGGAGATGGCATTGACACCCGTTACAGATACCTCGAAGCCGGTCATTATTACCCAATGAGAATCACTTACGTGCAGATCATTGGCTACACCTACTTTTACTTCTCGGTGCTTACGCCAAGCGGAAAGAACTACACTACTTTCGAGAGCAATGTTTTCCAGTTTGACGAGACCAAGGTTTCCTGTGAGGTCGTCACGCCATCCACTGAGCAGAGCACCATCACCACCACAGAGCCATGGACTGGTACCTACACTACCAGCTACATCACTACTCAGTCGGACCCAAGCTCGCCAGTTGAGGTCGTCATCGAGACCCCTCAGGGAACAATCACTACCACTGAGCCTTGGACCGGATCCTTGACTAGTACCACCACTGCCGAGAACACTGACCCGTCCCAGTCGGACACCGTCATTGTTGAGACGCCGCAGTCAACCACCACCATCACCACCGTGTGGACCGGGACCGGGACTACTTCCACTACCATCACCCCAGACAACGTGTCGAGTGATGTCACCGTTATCGTCGAGACTCCTCAGCCGACTGTCACCACCACCGAGCCATGGACCAACACCGGCACTGCCACCAGTACCGTCCAGAACCCAGACCCATCGGGTACCGACACTGTGATTGTCTACACTCCAGAAGGAACCACCACATCCACCACTGTCTGGACCGGAGAGTACACCTCGACCTTCACTACCGTCACCCCAGACAACATCTCCAGTGACGTGACCGTCATTGTCGAGACGCCTCAGGCGACTGTCACTACTACTGAGCCATGGACCGGAACAATCACTGTCACGTCTTCTATCCAGAACACTGATCCAGGTATGAATGACAGCGTGATCATCTTCACCCCAGACTCTACCGACTACATCACCACTGTGTGGACCGGTACCTACGTTACCACCTCGACCACTATCACTCCAGACAACCTCTCGTCTGCCATGACTGTTATTGTCGAGACCCCACAGCCAACTGTGACCACCACAGAGCCATGGACCGGTAACGGGACCTCCTACACCACAATCCAGAACCCAGAGCCTTCTGGCACTGACACCGTGATTGTGTACACCCCAGAGGGAACCACCACATCCACCACAGTCTGGACCGGTGAATACACCTCGACGTTCACCACTGTCACTCCAGACAACCTTTCTTCTGACGCGACCGTGATCATTGAGACTCCACAGGCGACCATCACCACCACCGAGTCTTACCCAGGAACTGTTACTACCACCTCCACCGTGCAGAACACTAACCCATCTGGCAATGACACCGTGGTAATCTACACGCCACAGGTCACTACCGTCACTGTCACTACCCCATGGACTGGGTCTGAGACCTCGACCTACACTGTCACTCCATCCGGTAACGATTTCACCGAGACCATTGTTGTCGAGACCCCAGAGCCAACCACTACTGTGACCACTGAGTGGACCGGCAGTTTTACCTCCACCTACACTGTGACTCCTTCCAACGTCAACGGAACAGTGAGCGTTATCATCGAGACTCCAGAGCCAACAGTGACCGTCACTACCCCATGGACTGGCACTTACACCACCACGTTTCCTGCGAACCCAACCCAGACTCAGGGCACTCACACTGTCATCGTTGAGACTCCAGAGCCAACCGTGACCGTTACTACTCCATGGACCGGAACTTTCACCTCGACTCTCACCATCACTCCATCTGACGTCAACGGGACTGTGACTGTCGTTGTTGAGACCCCAGAGCCAACTGTTACTGTCACTACTCCGTGGACTGGTACCGAGACCTCGACTTTCACAATCACTCCTTCTGACACTAACGGAACCGTGAGTGTCATCGTCGAGACCCCTGAGCCAACTGTTACAGTTACTACGCCATGGACTGGCACTGTTACCTCCACTTACACTGTCACTCCTTCTGACACCAACGGAACCGTTTCGGTGATCATTGAGACCCCGGAGCCAACTGTTACCGTCACCACCCCTTGGACTGGCAGTGTTACCTCTACCTACACTATCACCCCGTCGGATGCAAACGGAACTGTCAGTGTCATTGTTGAGACTCCAGAGCCGACGGTGACTGTGACCACCCCATGGACTGGAACCATCACTTCTACCTACACTGTGACTCCATCCGACGCCAACGGCACTGTTTCTGTGATTGTTGAGACTCCAACTGAGACTCCAACCACCGCTGCTAACACTACCGCGTTGTCTTCTACTTCAACTACAAACACCACCACCGTGCCACCAACATTGATCCCAACCTTGACGCCTACCGGAAACGCTAACACCACTCAGCTTACCTCTAGTGCCTCAAGCTTGTCAAGTTCAAGTTCTATTTACTATGGAAACACCACGACCACTCCAGGTTCTACTTCCCGGTTGACCTCCTTGACGAGCACTGGCTCCACTACCCCAGCTTCTAGCACCGGTGGAACCACTCCAGCTTCGAGCTCTGGTAGCGCCACCCCTGCTACTTCTGTTGCTTCGTCGTCGCAGCCTCCAGCATCCTCCGCTGAGACTCCTTCGACTGCCACTGTTGTGAACTCCTCAACTGCCACTGTCGTGACTACGGTGCCATATGTTCCAGCCTCGTCAGATGCCACTCCTTCCGGCCCGGCTTCTTCCGGAAACCCAGTTATCCCAGCCTCCTCTGACGCTACTCCATCTAGCCCAGCCTCGACTGGTAACCCAGTGGTTCCAGCATCTACGGGAGCTACTTCTTCGGAGGCGACCCCATCCAGTGGGTCTCCAGCTGCTCCAGCGTCCACGGATGCTACTCCTCCTAGACCTGCTAACACTGACGGCACTCCATCCGGCCCAGCTAACACTGACGGTACTCCATCCGGCCCAGCTGCTTCCACCGCTGCCACTCCATCGGCTCCAGCCACTGACGCCACCCCAATCGAGACCGGTGCTTCCCAGACCAGTTCTGTCACGTCGACAGCTACTGCCACTGAGACTGCTCCTGCTCCTGCGGTTGATGTTCAGACTTCTGCCTCCGAGACTGCCACCGCCACTCCAGGGGTTCAGACTTACCAGGGTGCTGCCTCCAGACAGTTCGGCTTCTCGAGCTACGCTCTTGGATTTTTGATTGCTGCCACCTCTCTCTTTGTATAAGTTCATCTAGGAAAGGAGCAGCAATCATGTATTATTGCCTTTCTTCACATACTTCATTTCCTTTGGGCCTAGCGCACATATATACCTGTTATAATAATTTTTATCAACTCAGTTGACTTCAATTTACGATATCATTCATCATCTGTACACTTCAAATCAATAAGTGAACGACAGCTTCTGTTTGTAGGCGAGGGATGTGACGAGTGAACGCGTGTGGTCTACATGCGTCGGGGAGCGGCAGTAGCAAGAATAAAATACATAGTAATAACAATAAACAAACAAACAAACGTATATTAAAGAATTTTGATAGTAAAAGGAAGCGTTTGACTGGTGATTGGAGTCATAAAACCATAGAAAAAGCATCCATTTTAAGCATCCATTTTAAGCATCCAATTAAAGCATCTGAGTAGGACCAACTGGCTTGCCCAAGAGGGTAAGCAAAAGTTGAGAGACGACTTCACCCATTCCATCAAGCCCACCCGGAGCAAAAAGGTTAGAGATAACAGTGGTTTTAGTACACAGGTCAGCAACAACCCCGTTGAACGTGTCCTTGATAAAGGAAAAGGCCGTACCGGCGCCCAAGATTGCCTGGGTGACGTGCTCACTGAGGATGTCCTGGTGGTACGTGACCTTGACACCTTTGTCGCAAAGCTGCTGATACCAAAGATCTGCGTCTTCATGTGGAACAATTTCATCAAGAATGGTGTTGTAAAAAAACATTTGCCCGCTTGGAGTTAGATCCGTCTGAGCAACTAAGTTTTGCTTGACCAAGTTGTCGTGAATGGCGGGGTCCAACATTGCATTTCTTCCATTAGGCACGAAGTAGTCCAAGTCTTTGAACACAAAGTCAACAATAGTTGGCAAAAGACAACTATTGAGAGGTGTTGCTAAGTATTCCTGCTGTGACTCAAACACGTTGTCTTTGATATACTGTTTGACGTCTGGATACTCATTTGATAAGCCATTGATGCCTGCATACACAAGACCTGCAGTAACCTTTCCGAGATTGAACCACGCGGTGTGAGTGACGTTGACAAGCAAGCCACCAACGGCAGACCCAATGAGATTAATTTCTGGGGCGTAGGTTGGTTGCAAAGCGGCAGCCCACCCAGTTGCAAGCGAGCCACCAGAGTAGCCCCACCCGACCACCTGAGTGTTCTCAGCGCAGAGACCGGTGAGACTCGTGGTGTTCAAAACTGCACGAATAGAGTTCAAGGTTGCTTGGCCAGCTTGTCTGCCAACGACGAAAGTAGACTTTGGACCCTCGTGATCAGGAACAACTACAAAGTAGCCCTCATTTAAAGGTGCCTGCGCCAACAAGATCTCAACTTGAGAGCTAATACCAAAGACGTCGGAGCCCAACTGAAAAGCGTAAGATGGAGCACAGTCGTAACATGCAGAGTCTTCAGCCACTTGGTAGGAAACCAACTTTGTAGGATCAGCGTCGTATGGCTCGAATAGTGTTGTCACAATAGCGTTAGCATTACCAAGGCTATCTTCAGATCTGACAAGGAATTGATACACCTTTTTGATCTTCTCAGAGAGAACAAGCACGCCATAAGCAGAAGTCATTTCTCTTTGCTTCAAGATTGTTCCAACGGGATGACAGTCGTAGCCATCCTCGGGTGTGTAGAATGGGTCTTTCGATGGCGGCAATGGTAAGTTGCGTGCCAAGATGGAGCCAGTACCAGGGGCAGCGTGAACCGCTGCCAAGAAAGTGGAAAGAAAGAATAGAAGGAGTTGCATGGATTGCTAGTTGCTTTTTTGTGATACTTGGCACGTATCACTACTTATATAGGTTCCAAAATGAAATGCTGGAACAATCCTTAGAGCAATTCCTTTTAGAAATGGCCAACTAGGAAATAGTTCAGGCACCCAGACAAGGCCAGATTTGCCTTGCATGCACCAACACTTGCCGAAAAGCAGGCCCAACTTTAACCTTGAAGAGCTGAGAGTGGTAAGAGGGGTTAACCATCTGTGAGAAAATAAAGGTCCGAGTGCCCGTTATGGTTTAGCCTGAGCAGATTTGGGTCCAGGGTGCTGAAGGAATTCTTTAGCTTGCTGCCGCGCCGCCCACGGAGAGCGTTGCAGCTTACCCCGGAAATTACCGGATTTAGACATTTGATGGTTTGCGTCTACATAGATGGCTCCAATCGATGCCAAGTTGACAGATACAGATTCCTTGGCTTAGCAAGTTTTGTGCATAAAGTGATGAGATGCTCATTAATTTCCGCTTTTCATTGGCGTTGAATAGTGAGCCAAATACTTTGTTCAAACTTTGAATGTTGTGGGTTTGTTTCTCGTATGTGTTTCGTAAAAAGCGGAGAACTTTGTGAGGGGACGGGCACATTGGACTTTGTCAAGCGGAATTAAGAAATCCCAGGGCCGCCGGGCGTGCATCCGGCCAAGGAACATTAGCTCGGGATTTGACCGACAGGGTTTATTTCAAGGGTCACGCCTCACTGGCGGAGAAGAGCCTCTTACAAATTCACTCTAATCCGCTGCACTACTCCCAGCAAGAGCTATTTGAACGTTGTTTCGTTGTCATTTTTAAGCGAAACTACGAATAGTATCCGGGTTTCACAATCAGAGACATTTTGTTTATGGATCGTCCGACTAGTGACCATTATGGTATATATCGATTGCGACTGTAAATCCCCCGCACTTCAGTGTTTAATTTAAGCGATGGCTGTAATTTTTGTTTGAGCAAGTGCCGAGAGTATATACAGTTGCGGGGGGATTTGTAAAAGAATGTTTGCTGTACTGTGGTGCGCGTCTGAGCACTGTGTTGTTGAGATACAGTTGCATCTGATGCGTGAGGCTTTCGCGGGGTGATTCGAGTGCATGGGGACCAAACACCAGGTTGTTTCAAGATCCAGGGTCACACACGGCTGTAGCGCGGCACTACAGACCGATACCCCTGCTAGAGCCACCCGCCTTCCCCATCTTTCACACTATAGAGGAAACTGCTGCAGGCTGCTGCAACTGCTGTTCAGTATACCCCTCATCAGATCTAAAATTCAGGAACTAAACCCTAATGACTAGTCGGGATGCGTCGAGAATGCAAACTGAAATTTACTAAAATCTGAAGCTAGCAAGACCAAACGAGTGGGGTTTGTCTTCGGAATGCTACGAGACATTGGACGCTGATGTGGCAGAAGCGACCAGAGACACAGGGAGTGTACAATGTACAATCAGTGGCATCAAAGCGTTAGAGTGAGACCTAAAAGATTTTGAATAACGACAATTAGATAGGAATTCAAAGCGCCCAGTTGTGGAGACTTGTACAAAGTGGGAGACTGCTGTTAGAACCTGCCTTCCCTCTGTAACGACTGTTCTCAGCGAGAGTGGGGTATCCCTCAGGATCTCCGCTTTGGGCCGCTCGCATCAACCGAGTTGTTCTACCATAACAAACTGAAATACTAGCCAAAGTTCCTTGCGAAACAACCCGTTTCTATCGACCTTCTCACAACATTTTTAATCCTTGCAGGCGCCCCAGATCCATGACGTAAGCTGTACTAAGTATGGGCAAGGGCGCCTTAAAACATTAGTAACTGCAAGCGACCTACTCGGAAAACCTAAGTAAGAGGGATGTGTATTCATTTGAAACCGATATTCAAGCCGTCTTTAAGAATCAATGAGATGTTCGCGGTTGTTTTGGGAGGGTAGCACTCGTCGTAGCTGGTGAGCTCAGGGAACGTTTGTAGCACTCTCACCACGACATAGCTGATCTCAGTCAATGCAAACTGCTGCCCAATGCAGATTCGCGGGCCGCCGAGAAACGGCAAGTAACCCCACCCCACTTTTGTCAACTCTCCCGTGAGCCATCGTTCCGGCCGGAATTCCTTGACGTCCTTACCATAGTTCTTGGCATCGTGGTGCAAGGCATCGGTATCAAAGATAATCAGGGTACCTTCCGGAATGAAGATCTTTTGGTCACGGTTAGGGCCGCCTCCACTAGGCAAAGTGGTGTCTTTTCTGGCCTGTCTTAGGTTTTTAGGAACCTGCGGGTACTTTCTTAAGGTCTCGTTGATGACGGCTTTCAAGTACAGACACTTCTTCAACAGTTCGAAATTAATTCTGTTCACATCTAGGTTGTCTTCAGGTGCACCAAACGTCTCGTAGATGGCTTCCTTCAATTTCTCCAACACCCGTGGGTTCTTGGCGACCTCATAAAACAAGAATGTGAGGGTACCTGCAGTGGTATCGCGCCCGGCCAACATGATGTTCATCAAGTTGTCTTTGATCCACCGCCGGTCTCTGCTCTCTTTGACAATCTCGTATAAGATGATATATCTATCCTTACTCGCCTTCTCAAGCTCCTCAGGCGTCGCACTCAAAGCTTTGTCAACCTGCTCATCACAGAACCTGTGCACTTGTGCTAGCTGCTCTCTAAAGAGCCTCAGGTCACCAAGAAAGTACAACTTTTGCAACATAGACCGTTTTGCCATCATCGACTGAGCCTCGTCAAACGCCGTCACAAATACCGTCTTGGAAGCCAGCTCGTCACGCACATGGCCAGGAAGCCCGTCGTCCAAGGAGTCCACAGACTCGCCAAACAAGAACTCCGTGGCTGAGTCAATGGTAAGACGGTACAAGAGCGGAGAAAAGTCAATCTTGGCTCCATTGGCACCGTCCTGGCGGATATGCTGCGCCAATTTCTCAAAGTGCGGCTCGATGATTCCGGTCTGTGAGATCTGCTCCCGCGCAAACTGCGGACGCAAAGCGGTGCGCGAGTGCTTCCACTCGGCGCCATCTGATGTGAATATCCCGTCACCGAGCAACGGGCCAAACAACTGCTTTCTGCGACCAATACCAAACTCGTCGAACTGCCCCGAAAGCATTGCCTTGATGTTGGCCTTATCGCGGGTTCGTAGCAAATACACGCCCGCAGCCCTGAACGAGTACGTGTCGACTCCCAAGGCGTCGTAATGATCCCTCACCTTTTCAAGAAGCGTTCCTTCTTTGTAGTATTTGAACGACTGAACTGTCATCGTGATGCCAAGAAAGCCATTGCTCCCATCGGGGATAGCCCCGCAGCCATGTCTCCATGCTTTGAAGCTGTTTGACAAGCGCACGAGCAACTGGTAGCCCACTACGGCAACCACAAAACTGAAGAACCAGTGCTTAATGACAATCGCTGCGTATGGTGCGACAACACTGTGGACTGCCATCGAGTAGATATTAGATGGTAGAAAAGGTCAAATTCCAGGTGCCCTCAACTTTCTCATCTACTAGCGTCCCCGCAAGTTGAGTAGGGGACCTGCCGTGTGCGACATGCATATTAGACACGGAAATGATTTCACCCTGACGGGCACTTAGATATTGGATGGAAATTTTTCGCAAATGCTGGGGGTACATTTTTATCTTCAGAAAGAATCTCTCTTTTTTGGCAATTCATATGAAAATCAGAGGACAGCCTCTTCCAACGAGCGCGAATTTTGACTGGGTTCAGTGTATGCAGCAAGATGCACGCCAGCCCACAGGCCTGGTTAGCGCAGAAAAGTGGAGAAGAGGATTGTCGAGTAACGTTTCCCAGAATCAGCAATTGCCGGTTGCGAGTTCACGCCAGCGTTTGATCACCGGGAAGGAGTTTAGAGAACGTTGCAGTGTTTACCCTGCTGCCTTACCAGGGTAGTGCAAAAGTTTTGCTGGCTGAGCTGGCAACCTGCGGTCTCTGCAAGATCTGTCTTACACCGCACACTACACTCAGAGCATGTAAAAATTATGGGAGTCACTGACTTAGTTAGAAAAAAACAGTAAACGATTGTTTAGAATAATCTCATACTGGTTTACTAACATTTATTCACCAGTGTTCCGAATCCATTTCCCCTAAGGATGTTAAGAGCCCAAGCTGACTCTGGCCGCAGCCGGATATGATCACGGACATCCGCCGGCCGTGCGTGCGTCACAATACACGACAATCGAGGTGCGCCACATCAGTACTAGATCTTGGGAGAGTGTGCCTAATGGAATGGAAAAGCCAAAATACGCTGGTTGCTGAGCGCAAAAATGAAATAGCCTAGTAAATGACAAGTCTGTGAGAGTTGCAGGGTGCTGAAAATTGGACAACAATCAAACCCAACGACCACATGCGAACTTCGTGCTTGGACCACATTCTTTGGCGTTCGAGTTTGCGAGACTTTAGCTGTCTGAGACGCAACATCAGCAAATCTCGAACACGTTTCAATAACGTCACTTTTGCTAGTTGAATTTAGCTTTATTCCAACTGGAAGTCATTGGTCATGGCACGGCTGATGATGCTCTTCATCTAGTGCAGGAAAAGACGCACGAAAGTTGATCTCACTTAGGCTATCAAGTGGGATGCATAGGAGCCGAGTGGTGGGTCAAAATAGTTGCCGGTAGGGCGATGCCAGTATAGACCTGCTCAATCAAACAAACTCTGGAAAAAAGCCAATAATATCTCTAGATTGCTTTCTAGGTAAACTTTTGCGGTTTAGATTCAACGCCAATAAGTAATGGAGCTCTCCAATGATTATCCGAAACGGGGTGTTACGGCCAAACGCGGCGTTTTGCACACCCCTACTGCCGCATTGGGAGCTGTGGGTGATGACGCAGCAGAAATCGCGAACTCAGCCTTGAAAAACCTTGGCGGTTTGCTTGAACTCAAATCTTTTACGACGAGGCAAACGAGCTATAAGCCTGTCAGCAGTTTCTAACCATAGATCTGCGGAACGCTTGTGCAAAACACTAGAGGTTTCGTTCTGCTCTTCACTATAACTATTTCATCCATCGCGCGAGGCTTAAACTGCATACACGCATACATACATCACATACCTTACAACACGCTTCAAAATGACGGACAGCGGTGACACTTTCAAACTATACCACTACCCACCAAACCGAGGAGCGGCTGCGGCATTCTTCGTGTTATTCCTTTTGGCTACAGCGATTTTGATAGCAGAGATCGCGCTTCTCCAGCGGAAAACTCTTTCGTTCTGCGGGATGGGCAAGAGCTGGTTAGGGTGGCCCGTCAACGGACCCAAAACGCTCAAAATCGAGCCACAGTACGCAGCACAAGGCATAACCGAAGGAATGGTGCGCAAACACATTCAAGCTTATAAACTCACGTCGTTCAAGTACATTCCGTTCTTGGTCGGTGTGCTCATGGAGTCCATTGGGTACATCTTCAGAATCGCGTCGTCGCTTGATACCACTGCTCTCGGACCATACATTGGCCAGACGCTTTTGTTGTTGATTGCTCCTGCGTTTGAGGCAGCCACCATCTACATGCTCTTTGGCCGCTTGCTCAACGTGCTTAATGCCACCCACTTGTCGATCGTGCCGTCCAAGCATATCACGACCATCTTCGTCACTGGTGACGTTATTAGTTTCTTGGTGCAGGCTAGCGGTGGCGGATTGATGTCGCTGCATGACTCCCACTCGCAGTACGTTGGGTCCAAGATTGTGGTCGCGGGGTTGTTCGTCCAGATCATCTTCTTCGGCTTGTTCACTGTCTCAGAAATCAAGTTCACCGTCCAGGCGCGCAGAGAAAGTTTACCAGAGTACAAGAGCAACTGGAAGTTGTTGAACTACTTTTTAATTGCGTCCTCTACCTTGATCTTGATCAGATCTGTCGTCAGAGTCGTAGAGTTTATTGAGGGCTACAGTGGGTACATCGCTACGCACGAGGCGTTCCTCTACGGCTTTGATGCTGTGCCTATGTTTCTTGTTGCTTTGCTCATAATTGCGGTTACTCCATACTCCAATCCTCAGGAGTTGGAGAGCGAGAAGTTGCATTTCGACGACGCTGAAGACTCCGAGTTGCACCAAGAGTCCACGTTGAAGAGCGCAGATCCTGTTGTCGTTCAGACGCACGAGTCTGCTTAGTGATATTAGAAGAATTTGTTCCAAGGCCTTGATGCATTTTTTATTTACTCGACTTTTCAAACGCCGTAGAGAGATATGCACGGTGGTGGACTGCTGAAGTGGGCTTCTAGTTGCTCGGTAAGTTACACTGTTCGCTTGGCAGCTTACACACCTGGAGACGCCGCGTAGATACTGGGATTTTATAAATCAAAATGGAAGCACTTGCTCGAGGATTTAAAAAATGATTATTTTGAAGTTCTTTTAATTCCCATTCGTATCTGTCCATTCTTCACATATTTAACTCTTGCAAGAGTTGGGGAAAGAGTTCAGCTCATACTTTCTAATTTTTTTCTGCATTATCAGTATGAAATATTTATGTTAGATTTTTTCTAAAAAAAATAATAATAGAATATTCGAGCTTACTCTCAAGTGGTGGCCGGCGTCTCAGATTCAGTTTTTCATTACGGTTGTTACTCTCAGCATTCGTTTCCGAGCCATCTGTAGCCCGATCACTGACGCGATCGACTGGCTCCTGCATGCCATCATCGGCAAAAATCTGTTTATGGAAGATGAAGGCTGAGGAAAATTAGCCACATCACCTTCGAAAAATCTTGAATAAAAACTAGCTTTTTTATTAAACCAACAAATTTTTTACACTGTAAAGATTTTTAAGGAGAATGTCTTTTGGTGTCCGCTGTTTCCACACCAGTGCGCATTTTGGTCACGTGCGTTTCTAACACGTTTGGGCTCCGAAATGTGCACACGCTACCTTTCACTCCGCATGAACATCTGCAAGAAAGAAATGGTTCACGCTAATCAAGACACACCGGATCTATGCAGCAAAGCCATCTAGAGAAGATTGCTCTGAATGCGTTCTTAGTTTGCTGATGGGATGTCCTTTTTGGGCAGGTATCGTGCAGAAAACATTGGCCGCATCCAGGTTTCCATGCGATATGTACTTCATTTGGGGCTACAAGGCACGCTTCCCTTTTGAGAATGATTTTGTGGAAAGATCTTTGCTGGCATTCTACTCAGGGGGTAGCGTGTTTTATTTGGGAATTGTGAACGCGATGCTTCTCATGCAATAATGGTCGATTTGGGTGCTCAAAGCGTTTTAGTTATAGGCCAAGCCAGAGCTGTCTCAAAGTGACATCTTTGCTGATTCGCTTCTTGGCGGTTCGCGAGCTAAGCCAGGAAAAGCCTCCATCAACTTTGAAGGTGTTAGGCAGCATCATGGAGGCTTATGTATTCTTTGGTTTGGTTGTGTTCTCGCTTCTGGCCCAAGGAGAGTACCACACTTTGGGTCTGCAGTACCCACACTTCCTTGCAGTTTTTTCTTCGCATCACCCTCTGGATTTGGAGAAGTGAATATGCACGGGGACGTGGCCGAGACCGCAGTTGGGAGACCAGCTGTCAGCTTGCGGCAACTTCGACACGCTGCGTGACAAACGGCATCAAGACCGTAATACTTGGAGGAGTGTCCTGAATGTCAAGCCCCCGAAACTTAACGGTACTTCATTTTTTTAATGTCAGAAATTGGGAAGAGGGGGTGGTTTTTTTTTTGGAAAAATAATTTGACTAACTCTGTGTGCCACGGAATGCGGTGTCCTCACTTGAGTTGAGGCGAGTCGCATAATAGTGCTTCCTTTCCAGAATAAGATCCACTTGAAGTAAGTGGGCCCCATATCAAGAACACACATTCCAGAACAGACATTGGATAGGCAAGGCAACGTACGTTGGCGCACTTTCCACTCCTCCGGCTGCTGCACAGGATGCTTTACCGAGACCTCGAGTTGGCCTCCACGAAGTTTTGCGGAGCCCGAATTCTTGTATATAAAGAGAGGAAACCCACCCTTGATTGAAATCATTATCAACAGCAACATGATCTTTTCCTTGTTGATTATTCAATCTTTGTTCTGTGCGATTGCCAGTGCAAGTACCGTTTCTGGCTGCAAGCCAAAGACTGTCACCGGCACTGGTTTCAATGCCCAGTTCTACAACTACCCATACTTCAAGAACAAGGGATGGGACGCTGACTTCTTTACTTCTGGGTACAAGTCGCTCGGCGCTGGTGGGTCTACCAGTGGGTTGACCGACATCAACTTTGCCGAGAATATCAAAAGCGGCGTCGTCAAGGGCCAAATCTACGGCGTCGACACTACCGTCTCCAACTACACCATTGAGCTTTCGGGCTACTTCCTTGCTTCCGAGTCTGGTACTTACAAGTTTACCTTGAACGCCGACAATGGCGCCTCTCTCCAGTTTGGCGCCGGTACCACCTGCTGCAACAGTGCCGCCGGTGCCGCTACCGGAGACTTCAGCATTAACACTTTGGGCCCATCTGGTGGAGGAGGAAATGTGGGAGCCAGCACCAACACCAAGACCGCTTCTTTCGCCTTGGAGGCCGGCGTCTACTACCCAGTCAAGCTCATCACGTTCAACTGGTACACGAACTACGGACTCAAGCTTCAGTACGTCTCGCCATCGGGATCTACCRTCAGCACYTTTTCYAACGTCTACCAGGCCACYTTTGAGCAGGGAGCTTGCACCACTTCGGTCACTTCCACCTGGACTGGAGCCTCTACTGCTACCACCACCGTGACCGGCTCTGACATTGACACCGTTGTTGTTGAGGTTCCAATTCCAACCGTCACCACCACTGAGACTTGGGCTTCCGACTATGAGACCACCGTTACTAAGACCGCTGCTGTCGGTGAAACCGCTAGTGTCATTGTTGAGATTCCACACCCAGCTGTGACCAAGACTTCTACTTGGACTGGCGCTTCCACTGCCACCACCACCGTTACTGGATCGACCAATATCGTTATCATCGAGGTCCCACAGGAGACTGTCACTAAGACCGAGTACTGGACTGGTAAGACTACTGGTACCAAGACTGTGATCAACACCGACCCTGCTGGAACCGACTCTGTGATTGTTGAGATCCCACACACAGTGGTTACTACTACCACTGACTCCTGGACTGGTACCTACACCACCACTTCCACGATTGTCAACACGGACGGTAGCGACACCGAGGTTGTGCTCACTCCAACTACTATCCAGAAGACTGTCACCACGACTCAGCCATGGACCGGTACTTTGACCGCGACTACCACTGTCATCCCAACTGACCCTGCTGTTGATGCTACCGTTATCGTCGAGATCCCACACAAGACTTCTACTACCTCTGGCTCTTGGACTGGAACTTACACCACCACTTCTACTATTGTCAACACCGACGGTAGCGACACTGTTATTGTCCTCACTCCAACCACCACCCAGAAGACCGTTACTACTACTCAGGCATGGACCGGCGTTTCGACATTCACCACCACCGTCATCCCAACTGACCCAGCTGTTGACGCCACTGTGATTGTTGAGGTTCCACAGGGGACCGTCACTTCCTCTGCGTCTTGGACTGGCACTTACACTGCGACCTCTACGATCGAGAACACCGACCCTGCTGGAAGCGACACTGTGGTGATCTACACTCCAGGTGCCACGACTACCCGTTGCACCACCACTGTCGGACCTACTACGACTCCATGCAAGACGACTTCTCAGACCTCCGCTCCGTGCACGACTTCTACCTCCAGTAACAACAACAACTGGTTCCCCTTCAACAACTGCCACAACCACAACTGCAACGATAAGAGACACAACCACTACCACCACAGCTGGTCCTCCTACAACAAGTGCAACAACCGTAACTGCCAGAACAAGAGCCACGACCACTACTGCAACAACAAGAACAACAACAAGAACAACAGCTGGGGTTCCAACTGTTTCAACTGGGGCAAGAACTGTGCTGTCAGAGTTGGCAGTGCTATCAAATCGTGCTTTGGTTGGAAGTAGTATGCGTGATTCCTAACTATCGGAACCTGCTTGTGGGTTGTTGATGCCGCCAGCAGTGTCAAATACCTTTCATTTCTTTGAAATCCTCTTTATCTAATTTTTTCATTTTATTCATTCTTCTTCTTAGTGCTGTGAGCACTCATAGTCTAGACTAGTAGCTCAGCTAATGCACGAAATTAATTTTAGTGTTCTGTAGAGCTTGTGACATACACAGACTAAGTGATATAATCAGTTAGAATGAGCTGGCTTCCTAGCAGCAGCTAGGCGGCTGACTAATATATTAGAACTAGTGTGGTGGAAGGGCGCGGAGCTCTAGTAAATCCGCGACGGGGGAATGCTTGGTTCCAAATGAGGAGCAAGAGAAGGACCAAAAAGAGAACGGAGACGAGATGATGAGTGTGAGATGGCCAATGTAGTAGAGAGTAGATTATTACAAGCGCCGAGTAAGTGTCGTACGAGGGCCGAACGGGGGCCTAGCGATAAGGAGCCGTGAAGGCTAAGAGGTTGAAGAATGATAGAATGATAAAAGAGGGGAAGGAAGTGTGGGAATACGCAATGTAGTAGAGAGCAGAAGATATTAGTAGTAAGTGGTAAGTGGTAAGTGGTAAGTGGTAAGCGGTAAGTGGTGAGATTGGTGAGACTGGTGAGGTTATGGGCGTGAGACAACAAGATCGGCCGGATAGCGGGTTGGCGATGGAGACTAAGGGGATGTTTGCCGGCAAGGCGGTGCAAGATAAAGCAATGCAACGCAAGGCAGGGCGAGGCCCTGGTGTGTGGATGTGTGGATGTGTGGATGTGTGGATGTGTGGATGTGTGGATGTGTGGATGTGTGGATGTGTGGATGTGTGGATGTGTGGATGTGTGG